>SJYA01001501.1:352606-695081 GCA_006410615.1 Neotragus moschatus
CAGTGTCAGACTTTATTTTGGGGGGCTCTAAAATTACTGCAGATGGTGATTGCAGCCATAAAATTAAAAGATGCTTACTCCTTGGAAGGAAATTTATGACCAACCTAGATAACGTATTGAAAAGCAGAGACATTACTTTGCCAACAAAGGTCCATATAGTCAAGGCTATGGTTTCTCCAGTGATCACGTATGGATGTTGAGAGTTGGACTGTGAAGAAAGCTGAGTGCCAAAGAATTGATGCTTTTGAACTGTGGTGTTGGAGAAGACTCTTGAGAATCCTTTGGACTGCAAGGAGATACAACCAGTCCGTTCTGAAGGAGATCAACCCTGGGATTTCTTTGGAAGGACTGATGCTAAAGCAGAAACTCCAATACTTTGGCCACTTCATGGGAAGAGTTGACTCATTTTAAAAGACCCTGATCCTGGGAGGGATTGGGGGCAGGAGGAGAAGGGGATGACAGAGGATGAGATGGCTGGATGGCATCACTGACTCAATGAACATGAGTTTGAGTGAACTCCGGGGGTTAGTGATGGACAGGGAGGCCTGGCGTGCTGATTCATGGGGTCGCAAAGAGTCGGACATGACTGAGCGACTGAACTGAACTGAACTGAACTGAATGTGAGTCTGACTCCGTGATACATACAAAATTCAAGCCAAAATCTCATTCCCAAAACTAACTCAGACTCAAAAGGGAGCCCCACTCTTTGTGTTCCAAAGGTATTTTACTAATATGGCCTTGATTTATCCATCTAAGAGACATAAGCTACCAATGTGCACTTGGCATATTTCACCATGTGGCTGGCTACCTCAAACAGGAGGTCTCAACCAAATGGCACTTTATTCTCATTGAGTCATGGTCAAGATTCAGAACTAGTATCTGACCAACTGGTTAAGTTCCAATTTGGATTGCAATGGGAAATTCTCACTCTTCCTAGGCCCATGGAAGTGCGCCCTCTTCCAGACCCATGGAAGTTTTGGTTTTCTTTGGACCAGCTTCATATAAATAAGAGTGACTGAATTTGATTCAGCGTGGTCAATCCAAATTTGAGATACTATTCCTTTACTGTATTAGCTTAAATTGTGTGCAGAGCACCTCAGTGGGTTTTTAAATGCAGTTGGACCTCATGCCTTGGGGTAGGTGAATTTGAATTCATTATTTGCAAATAAAATTGTGCTTTGAACATTTTATGGAAATTAGCTTTTGAAATACATTATTTCTTATATCAGATATTTCTTAAGTAAGGTGAATAAATCCCTGCTCATTTATCTTTTGTTTAAGCACAGATTTTAATGTATAGAATCTGTCTAAATGAAGAAACTTTCTAATATCTAACTAACATCTTTTCTTCAGTTTGTTATTGATTGTTTTTTCTTTGCAGACTAAACAGAGTAAAAACAATTACATCACAACAATCCTGTGGTATTGGAGATGAGAGCAAGTCACAGGTGGTTCTGATCACCATGCCAAGAGTGGTCATTTGGTTCCTTAGAGGATGGTAAGGTATAGCATCTTCATTATCTGCATTCTGAGTCCGTTTCCTTTTCACTACTCCAGGGTATGCTACAAGAAGGGGAAATAGGTGTATGGAAATTAAAGAAGTGGCTGCTTCCACATGTCATTAGAAAGCCTACAATAGCTTTGAAATTGGCTCATAAAGGGAAAAACAGAGACTATACTAATAAATTCAGTGCCTAATGAGCATAACTAAATCTTTTTCGCAGCCTTGAGATTTCCATAGTTTAATCCTTTGTGAAATAAAATGCACCATAATGGCCATCACAAGCCACCTTGGGACAACTCTAGTTTTGGAGAAATACTTACTACATACGCCTTCATAAAAATACTTCTGGGCATATCTCTTTGTACCTGTATGTTAGCATTTAAGGGCAGGGTCTATACATGCACATTTTATGAATATGATATGAAACATTAATCTGGATTAATTTAATAATGTAAAAGATGGTACTCTAAAGTCCCAGTATCCTATTTTCCCCTATGTAAACTGAAGAGATATTAAAAGGAAATTCAACTTGACATTCTTTAATATACTTAAAACATAAGACAAAGAAAGCAATGAAAACACAGCAAAGAACAAGTTCCTCTCATCAGGAAGGAAAGATCAAACACAGAGCCAAACAGAATATGATGGCTCATTCTATAAGGATTAGTTTTAGAGGAAAAAATAAATCATCTGGTTAAATGTATTTCCTTTCTGCAGCATGCCTACTTGATTGGACAATCCGCAACATCATGATATTTTTTGAATAAATTATACTCATTTTGTTTGAACAAGAAATTTAACATATATTTAAAGAGTACAGTTCTGTGGGGGAGAGGAACTGTGCTGAGCTATGCGTTATACTAATGGCACAGGGTGTAGAATGAGTCATCACGGTTTTTATTTATTCATTCATCCTTAGATCCTTTTAAAAGTCTCCAAGGCCCTAATGACCATCATCATTATCATCAGTAAAAACTGCTTTCTGGTGAAAAGGCAATAGGCTTTAAATTTAGAGGCAGCATTAAATTATCAGTAGAGAGGACTTGAAATAGTACTACACGCTTATTCCAGGACACAGTATACTGAAAGTTCATACAGCACCAGACAGGCACTCATCTTTATAAAGTCTGAGATTAAGATGTTCTCTTCTCCTTTGTAAGACAGTGTAATTTAGCCCAGGAGAAAATAAAGTACAGGCCAATTCCTATGCTCCAGTGTCAAACACTGTATGTCCAAAGTATGTCATAAAAAGATTCTTAATTATAAAGAAAACTTTAAGAACTGTCAGTATCAAAACTTTACTTCTTTGCTGCTAAGTCGCTTCAGTCATGTCTGACTCTGTGCAGACCCTATAGGCGGCAGCCCACCAGGCTCCGCCATCCCTGGGATTCTCCAGACAAGAACACTGGAGTGGGTTGCCGTTTCCTTCTCCAGTGCATGAAAGTGAAAAGGGAAAATGAAGTCACTCAGTCGTGTCTGACTCTTCCCGGTTTTAAATAAACACTGTCCACTGAGTGAAAAAGTCAGTAAGAAGTGTTTTGAACTAAACCTTGTTAAGTCCTTTCTATCTCAGAGGAATTTTAAATATTCCATCATCAGTCAGCAAACATAATAGAGGCTTTACTCCTCTGGGTAATCTCCAGCACTAGATTCAAAGCGTCAAATTCCACTCATCTGCTCATCTGGTGATGAACTTAGTGTGTCATCTAAAACCAGGGAAAGTTAGTACCTTGTGATCATTCCAGAAGGGCTTCTCAGGGGGCTCAGTGGTAAAGAACATGCCTGCCAATGCAGGAGACATGGGTTTGATCCCTAGGTTGGGAAGATCCCCTGGAGGAGGAAATGGCAGCCCACTCCAGTATTCTTGCCTGGAAAACCCCATGGACAGAGGAGCCTGGCCAGCTAGAGTCCATGGGGTCTCAAAGAGTCAGACACGACTGAGCAACTGAGCACGCATGCAAGATCAATCCAGAGGATTGTTAGGCTTGTCAGTCCCAACCACCTTCCCTTACCCATGGTTCTATCACCGTGTCAGCAGTTGATGCAATTTAGAAAGTTATCATGGAAAAAGCAAACCAGAGAAGATGACTGCGTTCCTTTGTGGAAACCTTGTTGGTAGTGCAGAGTGTTGTGAATTTTGAGCAAGACCATTAGAGATTATTCTCTGCTATAAATGGTCCAGTCTGTTAAACTCCCTAAGCGTTATAAAAACAAAAACAACAGACATAAAGCCCTATTATGAAACAAAAGAAGTACCCTAGAATGTAAAATGTAACTTTTAGTGTACTACTGTTGACAGATTTTTCCATCTGCATGAATATGGTTCTTTTTTTATTTGGTCAAACACTTTTTAATCAAGAGTGACAAGTATCTTTTTGAAAGCAACTGGGAATTTCTTCAATGCCTCAGTGCCCTTTTCCATAAAATGGGGAAATGCCAACTAAGCTTGTCCACACACAGGTTGCTGACAGTGATCAACTGAGGTAATGTATGTAAAAGAGTTCTTGTTCACTGTTAAGTATTGTACCAGTGCAAACTGTTGCTGTTGTGTTTGCTGCTATCCTTCTGAGAGTCCTAGTGGCTTTAAAAAGGATATAACTGGAGTTTGACCCTGTAGCACATTCTGTAATACATAGGCTTCTGTTTGCCCCTATATTTGAAAGCATAGTTTAAAGATACATTTAGTTTTATTGTTGATCTTTATAAATAAAATTTCCTAGTCCAGACATATACTGAAATAGAAGTCCTCAAAGGGAATTCACGTTCATTCACACTCCTAATTCTTTTAACTCTGTAGTCCTGCTGCTGCTGCTGCTGCTGCTGCTAAGTTGCTTCAGCCGTGTCTGACTCTGTGTGACCCCATAGACGGCAGCCCACCAGGCTCCCCCGTCCCTGGGATTCTCCAGGCAAGAACACTGGAGTGGGTTGCCATTTCCTTCTCCAGTGCATGAAAGTGAAAAGTGAAAGTGAAGTTGCTCAGTCATGTCCATTTCTTAACGACCCCATGGACTGCAGCCTACCAGACTCCTCTGTCCATGGGATTTTCCAGGCAAGAGTACTGGAGTGGGGTGCCATTGCCTTCTCCATCATAGTTCTTCTAAAAAGTGGAAAATACATCCTTCCTTGATCAGAACCTTTCCTTCTATTGCCTTTTGCAAAATACTTATTTCCCCTAAACTCTTCTTTCTCACTGCGGAGAGTGATAAGATGACCAACGTCCAGCATGCCTGGCTTCCCTTACCAGATCAGACTGGCCAGTGCCTTGTCCAAGATAGCAGGCTCACAGTGGGGTCCCCTGTGGGGAAAGAGTCCTACAATTCTGTTTTTCAGTATTCTTTTTGTCGTGATCCTTCACATGCAAAATCCAAGCATTTCCTCATTTTTTAAAAAGAACTTTGAACACAGCATAGAGAGGGCTTCTTTTGCATTCTTGCTTGTTACTGGAGCATTATTATCATCTTTTTGTATGTGTTTTGTTGTCTATTTGCATGACTGGTTTTTTCGGTGCTGAAATCCAGAAATTAAATATCATCTTTTTAAACTCTATAAAATGCTGCTGCTGCTGCTGCTGCTGCTAAGTCACTTCAGTCGTATCTGACTTTGTGCGACCCCATAGACAGCAGCCCACCAGGCTTCCCCATCCCTGGGATTCTCCAGGCAAGAACACTGGAGTGGGTTGCCATTTCCTTCTCCAACGCATGAAAGTGAAAAATGAAAGTGAAGTCATTCAATTGTGTCCAACTCTTAGCGACTCCATGGACCGCAGCCTACCAGGCTCCTCCATCCATGGGATTTTCCAGGCAACAGGCAAGAGTACTGGAGTCGGGTACCATTGGCTTCTCCCTATAAAATGCTAACAGGGGCCTAAGTGAAATGTTGTATTTCTGTGATTAATGATTTGGGGCTGGAAAAATTATTCTTAATTATTGGTTTCAAAAGTAAAATAATGTTTTATATTGGCATCAGTTTTGATGTATACACATCAGAATACAGTGTATATAGTTCAGAATCCAGTATGGAAGTCCTTTTAATGATGCTTTGACAGTAATTGAACTATTTTTGTTACTATAAGACCCAGAGTATTTGAAATGAGTTATATGTAGACTTTATAGACTTATAGAATTTTACTGAACTCTGGGAGTTTTTGAACAATTCAGAACTTTCTAAATCGTGTACACTCTACACACTTCTGTAAGTAAAGTTGCAATTTAGGTTGTTCAAAATTTTAGACTAAGATTAGCTGACTAGGTAGACTTAGGTCTTCAAATTAGTAATCACAATGACTTAACTAAACATGTCTAAGCTAATTAAAAGTTTAAGCTGTGTTTGTAGTTAAAATAACTTCTGAGCTCAGCATTTGTTTTATTTTACCTTACCAAGAACATGGTAAAATAATCCTCAGAAGAGGTTAAATTGATGCTGGCAAATCCAATTTAATTCAGAATCTACAAGTATATTTATAAAGAACAGAAATTTGTAAAGTAATTTGAGTTTCAATACCTGAAGCTGTAAGAAACAGAGAGCATTTATTGTTAATGATATACCTGAAGGGTTCCCCACTGATGCTACCCTCCTTGACAAATTTACATGGTTTCTAAAAAAATTCTTCTCTTCAAAATTAATTTTCATTTCCTATAAGTAAATCAAAGGGTGTTTTCTGCCAGGGTGAACTATATAAGGTGAGGTATTGTTTCAACTGCACAAAACTCAGAACTCAAAATATTTTAGCAAGGGTACAGAGATTAATAACCCCTGCCTATCTGCAATTTAAGTCTTAGAATAAAGCAGGGATATGTAATGAAGGTGTTAGACTGAGGGTTCAGGTCATGTGGTGACTGTATGGGGGTAATCATGGTAGTCCTAAATGCTAATCTGGAAGACATCTTATAAAGCATCTTTATCACACACCCTTTTACTCATCATGAAATAAAAAGACCAGACAAGAAATATTTTAACATAATTTTTTTTTTCTTTACCCATTTGGGTCTCCTTCTTCTCTAGTGTGCATTGCTGTATGGTCAGGACACTCAAGTTGGCTGTTCTCTTGCTCTCTGTACATTCCCTGCTTGGCCAGGCCCTGCTTCACTCACAGGACTATCTGATCCTCTTAATTATGGGGCTTAATTAGTAACTGCCTACATGCTGTTCCCCCTCTCCAGTTGCTGGTTTCCCTGGTGACTAATGAGCCAACCTGAGGTCCACTCCCCCTANAGTGTGCATTGCTGTATGGTCAGGACACTCAAGTTGGCTGTTCTCTTGCTCTCTGTACATTCCCTGCTTGACCAGGCCCTGCTTCACTCACAGGACTATCCGATCCTCTTAATTATGGGGCTTAATTAGTAACTGCCTACGTGCTGTTCCCCCTCTCCAGTTGCTGGTTTCCCTGGTGACTAATGAGCCAACCTGAGGTCCACTCCCCCTATAAAAGGTAGCTTCCCTCTCCCAGGAGCAGTGAAGATGCTGCCATGTCCTGTTTGTTACCTGCTGAATGCCATGGGATATTGTTCCAGGCCCTCAGCCTCTGACGTTTTAAGACCCCTCAGCAGTCTCGAGGCTGAACAACTCCAGGGCTTGCAGGCCTGTGGGATGCAGCCCAACAACTGGCAAGCCAGCTATGAGGCCAAGGGAACTCTGTGAGTGCCAAGTTGTCAGGAAATAAGGATGGGGAACAAAGTTTTGGGAGTTAATCTGTGTCTGTAAGCAATTATAGACACAGGCTGTAGGGATTTTAACTCAGGCACAGGCTTATGAATTGGATGTGACCTGTAACCCAGAAGGGTTTGACTGGGTCCTGTGACAACATCAGAATAATAAGAGTACCCTTGGGCTTCTGGTCCCAATTAGGGAAGCAGGCAGAGCAACAATACATTGTGATGGAACAACAGCTATACACATAATGAGTTACAACAGATGGAAGACCTTATAGAAGGCCCACCTGAGTCATGAAGCAAGGCAAAAAAGTGTGCAACATATGGGAAGCCCGTGGATGTGAGTAGCAACCATGGAACTGAATTTACTGGCCAGGAAGTTTGGAGTGGGCCGATAAAAATGACAAATGCTGGCATTTCCACCTGCCTTACCACTCCACTGCTGCCAGGCTAATGGAAAGGATAAATGGACTACTTAACAACAATTGAGCTGGAAACCTGCCCTCTCAGCTGTGGACCAGGAGGCTAACTCAGGTCCTGTGAGCCATAACTGAACATCCCAGGGCCTACACCACATTCACCCAGAGGCAACACCATCCAAGTTCAGCTGCTGACCACCGAAAGACTGTTGCCAACTCTGGGACAGGACAGTAACTCACTTTTGCCCTGACCACAGGATCTACACCCAGAGGAGCTCACTATAACATAGCCCTGTGACTGGCAGGTAAGTCCCCGGTGGCTCAGGTTTGCCTCCCCATGAGGTTAGGATTGTAAAGGGACCTCACCTGTCTTTTACCCAGCCCTACCTAAGACTACTAAGGCAATTAATTGAGGCCCCCCTACTGGAGAAAGGCACCATTATATTAATCTTGCGGTCTGTCGTTACACTGCCTCGGCCCTGTATTTGGCCCTGGCTGTGGGGAATGGGGGTGGACAGGCAGGATGGTGCTGCAGGCCAGGACAAAAGCCCCGTGCAGGGCTGGTATTATCTCGGAGTGCTGTTACTGCTTGTATTTTGCTTAACAGTCATGATCTTCCCGTACTGTCCTTCTTAAACATCTTGCCTGTGTTCCATAGCCTGAGCAAAGGGAATCTGTTCATGGACTGGGCGACAACAGTGGCTTCACTGAAGAATGAATCTGATCGCTAGGTTGACAGTGAGATGCCACTGTCCTCTTCCTCTGGACTTCTGTGAATAACTGACGATACTCTGTAGCTGTTGGTGTCTGCAGTGCATTTGTGGTGTTTGGTTTCTGTGCCCCTCCACATGCCTGACTATGATGGAAGAGGGGTGGACCAAGATTGTAAGAGCCAGGGAGGGTAAGTAGGGGTAGAGTGTATGGGCAGGCCATTCAGGCTGGCTATTCTCTTGCTCTCCGTGCATCCCCTGCTTGACCAGGCCCTGAGTCACTCACATGACTATCCAAACCTATTAATCATAGGGCTTCGTTAGTAACTGCCTATGTGCTTGCCCTCTGCCCCAGCCACTGCTTCACTGGTAACTCTTGAGACTACCTGCGGTCAATTTCCCCTATAAATGGAAGCCTCCTAGATGTGTCTCTAGGATTTTTGCCTCTTACATGGGTAGGAAATCTTAAAATAAACTGTCAATGTTTCCATCACTGTCTCTGGGCTCTTATTTGGATTTGAGTCTGGGCAACTGCAAGGCTCCCAGACCTGCAGTGGACAGACCAACAGTTGTTCATCTGATTATGCATTAACCAGGCCTCACAATGGCAGAAATATCTGCTCAACTGTCAAGATTAATTTTTTTTTTCTTGGCCTCAGACTTGACTGAGCGACTTCACTTTCAGTTTTCACTTTCATGGATTGGAGAAGGAAATGGCAGCCCACTCCGGTGTTCTTGCCTGGAGAATCCCAGGGATGGGGGAGCCTGGTGGGCTGCCGTCTATGGGGTCGCACAGAGGTGGACATGACTGAAGCAACTTAGCAGCAGCAGCAGCAGCAATATAACTTCACAGAAGGTAGCATTCCTTTCTCAATCTTGCAAAGGGTCAAAATGACCTACCACTCACTTTTGTACATGCAGAAATTTATGTACAGTGCCAATATGTCATTCCCTGTAAAGATACTAATTGTTGTGGAACAGACTGGGTCAGACAGCCTGGAGAAATACTGAGCTGCCCCTAATGGAGGTTCTTAGCTTAAACACTTACTTATGACCTTATTAATATTATTAGCTGTATTACTTGTATTTTGCCCATTTTATTGTTTCTTGCATTACCAAATGTGTGACTGAACCTCAGATAAAAATGGAGACTGCTGCTGCTGCTGCTAAGTCACTTCAGTCGTGTTCGACTCTGTGCGACCCCACAGACGGCAGCCCACCAGGCTCCCCGTCCCTGGGATTCTCCAGGCAAGAACACTGGAGTGGGTTGTCATTTCCTTCTCCAGTGCATGAAAGTCAAAAGGGAAAGTGAAGTTGTTCAGTCGTGTCCGACTCCTAGCGACCCCGTGGACTGTAGTCCACCAGGCTCCTCTGTCCATAGGATTTTCTGGGCAAGAGTACTGGAGTGGGGTGCCATTGCCTTCTCCGAAAAATGGAGACTAGCAACTTCAAATGACTCCCCAAATATATAGTTCTATAAGATCAGTGATGATAGGAATATAACTCTAGATACGGGAAGAAGCAACAAGAGAGAACTATTTCCTGGACCATAATAGACTNTGGACTGTAGTCCACCAGGCTCCTCTGTCCATAGGATTTTCTGGGCAAGAGTACTGGAGTGGGGTGCCATTGCCTTCTCCGAAAAATGGAGACTAGCAACTTCAAATGACTCCCCAAATATATAGTTCTATAAGATCAATGATGATAGGAGTATAACTCTAGATATGGGAAGAAGCAACAAGAGAGAACTATTTCCTGGACCATAATAGACTAGTGAGACAGGTGGTCCAGAGGCTTTGGACTACTGTTAACAGAACCTAGCCCTGTAATAGCCCATTGAGTAGCTTGTCAATGAAACTGTCCCTGACTTGGGAATGAGCATTCCTAATGCTATGGGACCAGTTGGTCATCATGAAATGCCTCACAAATCTTGGCCAAAATTAAGTTCAAAAGAGGAGGAAATTATAATGTTGCTCACCATCCAGTTCCACAAGACTCATCATTGGCCACAGCAGTTGCTGACTTACAGTACACCCTCAAAGGAATTCAGTGTGAAGATCACTATGAGGCATCTGTCTTCTGGGAAAATGGCAAAACTGGCCCTTAGGTAGTTAGATATTTTCAGGAGAAAATTTTATGAACCCAGTTTCTTGTATCTTCCCATACACACCAAAGCACTAACCATTAACTAAAATACCTGTCCTTCAAAAATAGCTGTACACTTCTACCAAGATATGTGCTTAGCTGCACATACTCTTTTACCAGAATCTCATACACATTGCCTTCCCCACTTACCTCTTCAGAAAAGTTCTCAGAGCTTTCAAAGACTGTTTCCTGGATTATAATCCTCAGACTGACTTCATCAACCCTCACAATTGGGATGGGCCTCACTTAGGAGAAAATGTTATGTATGTAAACTTAGCAAACTGGTCAGTTTGGAGGGAGAGAATAGGTAAATTTATTCCATTATTAAGTGGGGGGGGGGTCAAGCTCTTTTCTAGAAAATTTATTGTAAGATTATTTAAGTAGCAAACACTTATAGTAATAATAGTATAGAATCAATTTTGCAAAAATTCCACTTAATTCAATTTTCCACTGGTGACAGCCCATAAGACCAAAGCCTAGGGTGGTGACGGTTATAGAGTGAACATTTTGCATTAAGAGGATATCTTTCAAAAGTTAACATATATGGTTGGTATTTTTAACTCTTAAACTGACAGTATACCTCATCACCTCACCAAAGCCAGAGGATAGCTATAAGGCATGGAGTGAGTATATTGAATACGACCCTCCTAAAACCTGGCTTTTCTCCCCACCCATCCAAACAAAAACCCCCCATTACATTATGACTGAAAACTGAGTATAGGCAATGAACCTCTTTTTAATACTAGATTGTTAAGATGAATGCATTTAATATTTTAAAACTGGGAAACCATTACTGACTGCATCGAGGAGGAAATTTCACAGCTGATTCTTAGTTTTTTGTTAAGAAAGCAATGATCTTGGCAAGTTTCATAGTTCAGGCATCAGAACTCTGCTGCTGTTCCAAAAATAAAAATAAATAATAACTAGTTAAATTAGTGTTTGGGGAAATGGATTAGAGTGTAATGTATGCAAGCAATTAAGCAACATGGACTTGATTCACTGTGATGTCTAAAGTGGCATTTTAAAAAATGAAAGTAGCTAAATTTGGCCCTGATAAAATATATAGCAGCAATGGGTTAGGAATTTTGCAGTTTTGCCCAAAGAGTCCAATCAAACAACCCATATATTAGGTGGCTGTTAACATGCTGGCAGCTGAATTTTTTACATCAGTTTCCAAGGTTGCACAGTAATTACATCTACTGTGAGTCATTTTTGCAGCATATTTTATAAAACTTTTACAGGTTTTCTGGGAAGGGATTATTCAAAGTCACCTTTTATAGATTCTGCCATGAATATTAGACAGTTCTTTGAAAATGTTAGTGTTTACCACTTCCATTGCTTCTGGTTTAAGCCTAGTTGGCATTTGAGAGTTTATGTATGAGTGGAGCTTCCTTTTCTGTATAGACCTGCTGTTCCCTAGCATTGCTAGTTTATGTTCCCACTGAGCTGCTGCCAGGATAAAATAAATCCAGTTGCCTTTTGCTGCTCAAGGCCAACCTAGCAACCATGGAAAGAATTAGTTGCTCTGAGCACTTGTCCTTGGATGTCATTGGAAGGTAGTGATGTGCAGTTTCATGGTCAATACAGTCCACAGAGAGTGTGTTCATTTGAACGGCTGACTAATTTAGATTTAATATTTTGGTCCTGGCTCTTTATTCTTATTCTCAATTATATCCAGCCAGCACCCAGAGATGTGGTGAAGACTGTGATTGGATAAATTACTTTGTATAACATTTAGATCCACTGATTATAGATAAATAACTTAGCATTGCATTAGGTCCACTGCGTATTAAGTCCTTTGTGTCATTTCTGCTTTAGTTTATTCTATTTGCATTAGCATATTTTCACACCTGAGTGAAAAGTCCTGGTTGTTTCAAGTTAATATTTTAAGCATATTCTTATATTTCATGGATGATAATGCATTCATTTTAAAATATAAAAGCCTGGTGAGAAATTTATTGCATTTTGGAGATGGTGCATGATCTTGGGAGCTGATGACACGTTTGGAATTTAGGGTGGAGGAAAATAATGTCAGGAAAGCTGGAGCTCCTTGGGGAGCTGAAAGGTGGGAAGGAAGCACACTGGTCTTCTCTACTGGAGTCATCGGCAACCTCCGCACCACCTTCAGCAAAGCTCCAGTGAGGTGTGTTCACTCTAGTTCAAAAGATGCGGGGCTGTGACGATTGTGGGTGAGCAGTAAAACCAGTCTCTCACGCTGCTGTCACTCAAGAATCCAAAAAACTTGTAATTTTGTTTTAAACACCTAGTTTCTCACATTATTTTTAATGAGCATGGTTATTGAGCTCTGTTGATACTCTAACTTGCCACTCTGAATCTTCTTGTCTTTCAAAAAACTAGTCCTGGCTATGGTGCCATTTGGATTTTTTTCTTTTCATTCAAAGAACAGATTTATGAAAATAGATTTCAAACTTTAATAGTTGTAATTAGCAATGTCAGTATCTTTGGAAACACATTTGGAAACTTCATTCAGCACATCTATTGAATGTTTATTCTTTAGTGAGATCTCTTCTGAGCACTGGGGATTCAGGGCTAAACTGATTTCAGAACTAAAAGATCTTGCTCTCATCGAGCTTATATTCTGGTGGAAGAGAAAGGTGATAAAGAAATTATTATAAGTGCAATGGAGGTAAGTAGAGCAGATCAAGGGAGAAGGGAAGACAGGATAGTAGCTATTTTAGATTCGGTTCTCAAGTGCAACCTTTGTGAACTGTGCCATTTGAACAGAGACCTAAAAGTGAGGATGGAAGTGTTGCAAAACCCTGGAAGAATAGCATGTCAGAGGGAATAAAGAGCGCCCACAAAGATCCCAGAGCAAGAACTAAATTGGAGGATTTAGAAGNAAGTGTTGCAAAACCCTGGAAGAATAGCATGTCAGAGGGAATAAAGAGCGCCCACAAAGATCCCAGAGCGAGAACTAAATTGGAGGATTTAGAAGAAGCAAATGTAGTAAGAGTTAAGAAAACAAAAAATTAGAAGGAAGTAAAGATAGGGATACAAACAGTGTTAAGATCACAGAGGATCTTCAAGGTTCACATAGGTATGATTTTAAAATTCGACAGGTAGGTTGGATTTCATTCTGAACATCCTAAGATACCATAGTAGTTTTCAGGCAGAAGTAACATTTTCTGATTTAACCTTTCTAAGCAATATCTCTGCTTGCTGTGTGGAGAATATTGGGTTGGTTTAGGGGATGGAGATATGAAAGAGTGGAAGCAGAGGACCNGATCTTCAAGGTTCACATAGGTATGATTTTAAAATTCGACAGGTAGGTTGGATTTCATTCTGAACATCCTAAGATACCATAGTAGTTTTCAGGCAGAAGTAACATTTTCTGATTTAACCTTTCTAAGCAATATCTCTGCTTGCTGTGTGGAGAATATTGGGTTGGTTTAGGGGATGGAGATATGAAAGAGTGGAAGCAGAGGACCCATTAGGAGACTTTGCAATAGCTTATGCTAAAGATGTAAGTATCTTGAGCTAGGTAAGTAGCAGTTGAGGTGGTAAAAAATGGTCAAGATTCAGGAAATATTTTGAAGGAAGATCTGATAGGATTTGTTGGTGAATTTGGATGCGGAATGGTGTGTGTGTGGTGGTGGTGGTGGTCAGGGGGAGGGGGGGCACTGGTAAAGAATCAAGGATGCCTCCTGGCTCTCTGGCCTAAGCAAGTGGATTCCTACTGTTGCTTCTTATCAAAATGGGGTAGATTGGAGAGAGGCAGGTTGGAAGGCAAAGGGGATTGTATTAATCAGCACAGACTACTATAACAAGATACTATATACTACTGAGCTTAAACAACAGAAAATCACCTCTCATGGTTCTAGAGGCTGTGAAGTCTGAGATCAAGGTGCCTGCCACTCTGATGTCTGGAAATAATTCTCTTCCTGTTGGTAGATGGCCGCCTTCTCCTTGTGTTCTTACATGGCAGAGAAAGTCCAGGCTCTTTCCTATCTCTTCTTTTAAGGGCACTAATCCCATCAGAGTTGGGGTCCCAGCCTTATGACCTCATTTAACCCTATTTTCCTCCAAAAAGCTTATCTGCAAATAACATTACCCTGGGGCTTAGGGGTTGGACATATTAATTTGGAGGAGGAAACATGAAAATCTGGTCCTTAACTGGAAGATACAGTTTTGGCCATTTTTGTGCTTTTCTCTATTGCAAATATATCAACCATTTAAGCAAAAATGACCAGTCAGTACATTAGTATGAAACTCAAGGAGACCATGAGGCTGGAAATATAAATAAAGAAGGCATCAGCATTTGATTTTTTTTCAGATACTGAGTATTTTTATTTTTTTATAACAACAGAAGTATATTTATTTAGCAAAGATTTTAAGATACTGAGTATTTTAACATTTTTCAAGAATCCAATATATCTGTTAATAGTCAACAAGTTCTAAATATATTTTGAATTTTGCTTCTATAACTAAAACAAAGCAGTTTATTTTTTAAATATAAATTTATTTATTTTAATTGGAGGTTAATTACTTTACAATATTGTGTTGGTTTTGCCATGGATCAACATGAATCCGCCATAGGTATACACATGTTCCCCATCCTGAACCCCCCTTCCTCCTCCCTCCCCCATCCCTCTACCATCCCCTCTGGGTCATCTCAGTGCACCAGCCCCAAGCATCAAGTATCATGCATCAAACCCAGCAATCCCACTGCTGGGCATACACACCGAGGAAACCAGAATTGAAAGAGTCACATGTACCCCAATGTTCATCGCAGCATTATTTGTTATAGACAGGACATGGAAGCATTTAGATTTCAAACCACAAAAGGGATGAAACATCTAGGGAGTTCAAAGCAAAGAGAAAATGCTAAGAACTGGGGCTCCTTTTGGAGGTGAAAGAGTTGTAGGATTCAGCAAAGGAAACTGAGAAGGACAAATCTCTCTGAGGTAACAAGAATGCTAGCAATGTACGGTATCCAGAAATCAAAGAAAGAATGAGCTTCAAGAGAGACAGCTCAACTGTGTCGAATTCTGTTAGTAAGTCCAGTAAGCTGAGAACTAAGAAATGACCATTGAATTTTGCTAGGAGAATTCTTGGGATCCTGATAAGAATAGTTTCTGTGAGTCTGTGGAGGAAAAAAAAAAAAGCTGAATGAAATGAGTTGAGGAAAAAAAGCAAATGAAGAGATGGATATGCAGAGTGTAGACACAGAAGACTTCTGAAGGTTTTACTCAAGGGAAAGCAAAGGAATAGGACAATAGTTAGCAGTGATATAGGGCTTAGAGAGAAGTTTTGTTTTTTTTTAAAGGAGAACTACTATAGCCTGAATTTGTGCTGATTGGAAATAATGGAGTAGAAAAGCAGAAACTTAAGGTACAAGAAAAAGGCAGGTTAATTGTAGGAGTGAAGTCCTAGAATGGCCCAGAGGGAATGTGATCCTTATACAAATGGAGGGGTCAGCCTTACTAGGTACGTGGTCCCCAGTGTAAAGGAAGAAAAGTCAGGTTACCTGGAGTCAGATTTGATGGTGGAAAGATGAAGTAATTCTCTTATTTTCTCAATTTTGAATTGAAATAAGTGGTAAGATCACTAGCTAAGAGTGAGGAGGAGAGACAACTGTTAGAAATTGGAGGAAAAAGGATAGAGTGTGGGTGTGAAACTGTTAGCTTAGAAAGTAGAAGAATAAACTAACTAGGTAAATGTAGTAGAATTATTGAAGGCCCATTTAAAACCAGTTAATGTAATCTAGGGTGAGAAGAATGAGGATTTCTCTACTTAGTGTAAGGTCACCTGTGTTTTTTCCTAACCACATTTACTATTTGGTACAAGCAGGAGCAGGTGGAAATTTGGATTTTAAGAGAATTAAGATTTCGCTAGGTGAGTAAGATAGAAGAGAGAATGGATTTTTTTAAGCTATTTCTAGTTGTCTTTTGCTAAAACTAATTTCCCTAGCCAAAATTCACTGTGTATTCTGACATGTAGGCATTCAGCTTTTTTCTTAGTCATGCCATAACTAAAAAACTCAAAAGCTGAAAAACAGCTTTCCCAACATAAGTACTATAATTTTTTCTGTCTCTCACTTATTTAATTCAAGTTGAGGACTCTATTAAAAAAATTTTTTTTACCAGTTTTTCTTACATAACAGCATAAGCTGTAGAGAAATAATTATGGATGTTATTAACATTGGTACTTTTGAGTTTCAAAATAACTTGTTATAAGAATGTCCAGGAAAATATGCTATTCATACAAGGAGGTTTATTTAAAAATTATTCAGATTATACTAAGTGAATGCATGAAATTCCATAATACCATGAAAGCTATATGTGAATTTAGTTTTATTGAGCACCATGATGAAGGTAGCATTCCAAACTGATCAAGCAACTTGAAGAGATAGCAGAAGAGATGGCTATATAGCCTAACCAAGATATAAAAGCAGAGATCTTCATTCATTTAAAATATAGACTTTAGGTCTCACTCTTTTTTTTTTTTTTTTTAAATTTCCTTCCTTTCAATTCCCTCTAGAGAGGAGCCAGGATGAAAAGTGGTCACAAATAAAGAATTAGACACTGTAGAAATACAAAAGACAGGAAGCTGCCATAATTAGAGCTCAGGGAAGGCAGATATTCCCTTCCCTTTCTGACGGGTTAGAACATGGTGCTAGTGGTAAACTACCTGCATGCTAATGCAGGAGACATAAGAGACCCAGCTTCGATCCCTGGATCTGGAAGATCTCCTGGAGAAGTGTATAGCAACCTATTCCAGTATTCTTGCCTGGAGAATTCCATGGACAGAGGAGCCTGGCAAGCTACAGTCCATAGGGTCGCAAAAAGTCACATGACTGAAGCAACTTAGCACACAGGGATCCTAAGACTCAACATGAAGTTTTTTTAAATAGGAAAAGCAAAGTGATTATAAATCTAGAATACTTGAAAAAGACTTCTTATTGGACAGATTCTTGGCTCCTGTTAGTAAGTACCTTTGACTTGCATTGTTATAGCTTCATGTCCAGGCCTAAAACTCAGAAAACTGCTTGCTTCAGGCTCTTACCTTAAAAAGGAAAGTGAAGAAGAAAACTTCAGTTCCTTTCATAGTTGTCCAACTAATTTATCAAAAGCAAGAATGACAGTTACAATTCAGGTGGATACCTTATTCAGAATTTAAAAGTGGGCATCCAATAGAAGCAGCCATTCTTATGTCTCTCATTATTAACTTGATTATGCTTGCATAGAAGCATGAGACCAAGGGTGAACCTCAACGCTAGGCATGTGGAGAGCACTGAAAGGGGAGCCAGGAAAGAAGAGAAAGGAGTATTTAAACAGTCTAAGAACTTCTGTTTTAATAATTCTCAGGTACAGTTGTCTGCTTACTTATTATTGGGGGTTTTTGACTTCCTTTGAGAATATAATAAATGCCATAGTTCACCCACATATGCACAGCAAAATTTTATACATATATATAAAACTTAGAAAACAACATCAAAATTCCTGACCCCAAAAGTAGGGATACCCATATCATATGGTCTTAAAGATGCAACAAGTCAATAAGTTATTTATGGTGCAACATTTTGAATTTGTAATGGGGGTATACTGATGTCTTGGGTACATGTTTTTTTGTGTGTGAAATCACCTTTATTTCCTCCATTAATTTGAAAGATATGCTGAAACTGAAAAGTTAAAACAACCACTAACTGAAAAGTTTATAGAATGTAAAAGAATATAATCAGAAACCTCCCCAGATATTTTTAAGGTCTAACAATCTGTACTCGCCCTTCTCAGCCTTGGTGCTATCTAATGCTATAGAAACTGCTTTTCTGAACTAGACTGGATCTTGATTAACCAGAATTATTGCAGAGTTGACAAACTCAAAATTATAGCTGTGTTGTCAAGTACGACAGAAGACAATGTTTCTAAATCTCCAAAATATGGTTAAAAGAAGGCTTTTCTCCCATGGAATGTACCTAATAAGGTTCTGTAAACTGGATATGATTTCTAAGCTGGAGGCTAAGAAAATTCTAATTCTGTGATAGACATCTCCCTCATAAATGTTTAGGTTAACATTTATTTTCACCACAGAGCATCTACAAACTGTATTTCTCTTTTTCATGGCCCATTGGGGCTTTCCTGTGCATCAGACTTCAAATAGTAATAGGATTTTTAGAGTAAAGGGAAAAGAGAATAATCAGATGAAGGCAGATAATCCACATCTCCAAGTGAAAACAAAGGTGTAAACAGCCTTTCTCAAATAGCCTGAATAAATTTGCATTCCCTAGTCTTTATCAGATCAATTCAGTTTCTCAGTCCTACTGACTCTTTGCAATCCCATGGACTGTAGCACGCCAGGCTTCCCTGTCCATCACCAACTCCCAGAGCCTACTCAAACTCATGTCCATCACGTCTGTGATACCACCTTTTAATCTCCCTCAAATAAAAGTGCCCCTTTCCTCATGTGGCCCTTCCCCCACAGCCTTCCCCACACACAGGTAGAAAGTTTAGTAATGCTGTCTAAACTTTAAAAAGAAGGTACAACTCTTTTCTCACATATCATACTACTTCAGATAAGAGGATTTAAATGTTAACATTGCAGATGTTTTAAAAAGGAAATCTAGTTTATGATTCCCAAATCAATTTGTGTTTTTTAATTGTTAAAAAAAAGAAACTTGATACAGGCCATGTATCTTTATTTAATGTAAGGAAAAAAACATAATGTTTTCTTTAAATCTGGGCTGGGATTCTCTAAGAGGGAATACAAGAATCATTAAGTATTCAAGATTCTCTTAACTTCTCAAGTGTGAATCTCAATAAAGGTAAAAGAAGGTAAAGCCATTTAAGCATCTGTGGAAGGAACCTTGGTCAAACACCAAATTTGCTCCATATCTTTAGCAAAGATAGATGATTCTGTAATATAATAGCTTTCAAGATAAATTTTATGTAAAATATTTCAAACTATGCCCAGGAAATATAAACATTTAAAAATTGGTACAGGTCTAATTTATTTTCAGTGAAACAAATATATGATTCAAAGTAATAATAGTAGCATCTCATAAAACAGTGCCATTCTCATGGAAAGACACATGATTCAAACGAGATTGAACTTCATCTCTGGTTACCTTTTTCATAAATGTGACCCAGCCTCCCTCAAGCAGAGTGTCACTTTTACATGCACATTCAAACATGATAAATGTCATCTTGGCATGTGTTTCACATAAGGACGGCCAAGCCCTTGGCTAACACAATGCGCGCCTGGAGAAGTGTAGTCTCCCTTTGCCCTTTACCCTGGGGTTTCATGAACCAAGTCCAGGAAATGCAGTAGAAAGGGCAGTGGACCAAGAGTTGAAAGACCCCAACCCATCTCAGCACTTTCTAACTATGTAAGGGCAGGTGACACCCTTAATCTCTCAGTTTCAATATGCTTCTCTATAAAATGGGGGGCAGTTACGCCCGCTTGGCCCATAGAATTGTTACAAGAATCAAATGAGATACTGTAAGGGAACACACTTCAGAAACCACACTCCACACACACAAGGTAAAGGAAAATCTGGACTCAAACTTTTATAGTTCTTGGGCTCTTGAGTTACGAGGAGTTTCATAAATCCAGTCCATTTTTATGGTTAGCTCTAATACTTTATAACGATCCAAAAAGGGTTGGGAACATGTGCTATAACCGTGGAGGAGAAGAGCTGTGACTTTTTCTTTTCCATCTCAATTAACCTCTGCTGAAGGTCACAGACAGGCCAGAGCTAAAAGTCTATTTTCCTTTTTGATCTTTTTTACACCTTCAAATGTAAAGGAAAAAATAGCCAGTTGTGGAATATTCAGTTTTCTAAAATACTCTGAGGAGAAAGGAACGTTTTCCTCACGTGGGTCCTTTATTCACATTTTGCTTAAATGAATAGATTTTTTTCCCCAATATCTTCTTTGCCTCTTTGTCTCAATCAAATTTGTGTGTGTCTGATTATAGTCATCAATGGTCTGTGACATTTCTGCGTGATATCTTACAACAGTGGAGGGCCAATTTGTCTCTGGGGCCTCATAGGTTTGACAATGTTAAGGCTAGTGTAAGTAAAAGGAACTTCACTGTAATAATCCTAATTTCATAACAGTTCAGGCAGTTTGTCTTACTAGTGTTCCTTTTGGTCATAATCAAAATGTAAAAGCGCAGCACTTTTTAAAAGGTATATGTTGTTTCACAGTGAGTCACCATTTGTCATGGTGAGAAAAAGTTTTTATTTTATGTGCAACAAATACTGTTTGAACACCTATAATGTGCATGACCATATGATGAGAATGATGACATAGGAGTAATGGAAACAATATTAACCATTAGTTGAGACCCCACTAAGTGCCAGATACCAGAGAAGGCAATGGCACTCCACTCCAGTACTCTTGCCTGGAAAATCCCATGGACAGAAGAGCCTGGAAGGCTGCAGTCCATGGAGTCGCTGAGGGTCGGACACAACCGAGCGACTTCACTTTCACTTTTCACTTTCCTGCTTTGGAGAAGGAAATGGCAGCCCACTCCAGTGTTCTTGCCTGGAGAATCCCAGGGACGGGGGAGCCTGGTGGGCTGCCGTCTATGGGGTCGCACAGAGTCGGACACGACTGAAGCGACTTAGCAGCAGCAGCAAGTGCCAGATACAGGGCTACAAGCCTCATACGAGTGGTCTCCTTTAAGCCTCACAGTAACTATTCTTGCCCCCATTTACCAGTAGAAGAAAGAGACTCAACAAAGATAAGTAACCTGTGCAAGATCCTCATTCAACAGATACTGATTAACTGTACAAGTCAGATAGTAGCTGTGCTGTCCTTCCTCTGGAGATCTAGGTGAGAGTGCCTTGAACAATTCAGTTATGCAGCTTTCAAATCCCAGTGCCTTCCCAAACATTCCTGCCAATTCCCTGGTCTCCCTTCATCTCTTGGGTCCCAGCTATACCTGAAATATTAAAATTTTAATATAAAATTTATTTTGATTTACATTTAAATATAAAGCTTAAATATAAAGTCATTCTTAGCTTAACACATACACAAAAAAAGACCATGAGGGCTATAGTTTGCCAACCCCTATATCACCCCAGATAAGAAGCTCCATCCTTTCCAGCTTTTCACAATAAAATCCTCTGCCAAGCATTCATGTCATTTGCTGACTTTGGAAGGTTTTGAGGACCCTTCTGGAGGGTTCATGTTATTCATAATCTTCCATTCATTCATACTTATTTCTCTCTCTCTTTCCCTTCTACCTTCCCTCCTCCTTCCTTTCCTCCAAGACTGTCCAAATTTTTCTTCCTTTCTTTCAGAGAACTCTTTCACTCTCCATAATTTCTGGATTAAACTTACATTTTAAACCCACTGTGATACTCTGTAGGACTAGAGGTCTTGCATTTCACAAACTCTATCCTTCTTAAGAAAGATGCTATAATTATATAAGCAATGTGGATTCCCTGAAGTAAATCACTTTGAGTGCTAACCATGAGAAATAGTTACATACAGATACCAGTTATACCTTTGGTTTTTTAGTTCAATAACATCACTAAATAAAACACAGGGTCTAATTGTATGAATTCTCAAACAATAAATCCTTTCTAAATTTAATAATTGAGAGCAAAGGGGAAAATGATATATCAAAAACCCATATACCCTCTATTCTTTTCTCTTTTTAAATATATGTTCTTTAGGCCCACTATGACAGTAATTGGCACTTTTTTCTGTAAAGGAACAAATAGTAAATATTTTTTTACTTTCAAGCCATAATCATGGTTGCAACAACTTAGTCAACACATTAACAAATGGACAGGGCTGTGTTTTGATAAAACTTTACTTATGAACACTGATATTTTAATGCCATATAATTTTTATATGTCATTAAATATTCTAGATGTTCAAGCTGGCTTTAGAAAAGGCAGAGGTACCAGAGATCAAATTGCCAACATCCAGTGGATCATGGAAAAAGATAGAGTTCCAGAAAAACATCTATTTCTGCTTTATTGACTATGCCAAAGGCTTTGACTGTGTGGATCACAATAAACTATGGAAAATTCTGAGAGAGATGGGAATACCAGACCACCTGACCTGCCTCTTGAGAAACCTATATGTAGGTCAGGAATCAACAGTTAGAACTGGACATGGAACAACAGACTGGTTCCAAGTAGGAAAAGGAGTATGTCAAGGCTGTATATTGTCACCCTGCTTATTTAACTTCTATGCAGAGTACATCATGAGAAACGCTGGGCTGGAGAAAGCACAAGCTGGAATCAAGATTGCTGGGAGAAATATCATAACCTCAGATATGCAGATGACACCACCCTTATGGCAGAAAGTGAAGAGGAACTAAAGAGCCTCTTGATGAAAGTGAAAGAGGAGGTGAAAAAGTTCGCTTAAAGCTCAACATTCAGAAAACGAAGATCATAGCATCTGGTCCCATCAATTCATGGGAAATAGATGGGAAACAGTGGAAATAGTGTCAGACTTTATTTTTTTGGGCTCCAAAAATCACCGCAGATGGTGATTGCAGCCATGAAATTACTCCTTGGAAGGAAAGTTATGACCAGCCTAGGTAGCATATTAAAAAGCAGAGACATTACTTTGCCAACAAAGGTCCATCTAGTCAAGGCTATGGTTTTTCCAGTGGTCATGTATGGATGTGAGAGTTGGAGTGAACTCCAGGAGTTGGTGATGGACAGGGAGACCTGGTGTGCTGCGATTCATGGGGTTGCAAAGAGTCGGACACGACTGAGTGACTGAACTGAACTGAAATATTCTTTTGGTTTTTTGGAACCAATTGAAATACTAAAAATTTAATATAAAATATATTTAAATTTACATTTAAATATAAAATCGTTCTTAGCTTCATACAAAAAATGGCCATGAAGGCTATAGCTTGCCAACCCATATATCATGATATCTTTTATAGTTGTGAAAGAAACATACTAAGTGTTGTTACATTTTTTCTCCGCCCTGCCCTAGCTAAATCTCAGAAAAGATAATATACATAATAGAAAAAGGAGATACTTTTCCCACCAAATACAATAAGCCCATCATTTCTTACCCCTTCCTCTCAAAAGTGCAATGCAACATATTTAAATTTAGTGGATCTTTAAAAAATGATACAAATGAACTTATTTATAAAACAGAAACAGGGGAGATGCTATGGTATTTACCATTTAAGTAAATGCTCACAGGAGTAAAGCTAAGCCTGTTTTCTTCTTAATTACAGACCCTTGGGTTTTTCAGAGCTTTTAATATCAATATCATTTGGAACTAATGTCAATTATGACTCAAGAGAATGATATACTGTTCAGTGATTCCTGTCTGCTAGCTATAGAACTCTTTCTTGAAACATTTTAAGAATGAATATTCTCAGATCTAAGTATCTTCTACTCAAAATGTAACCCATGGGGCAGCAGGAACAGGTATACCTGGGAACTTGTTAAAAAATACTCTCAGGCTATGCACCAGATCAGAATCCTCTGAATCAGAATCATCTTATTATAACTCCTAGGTGTTTTGAATGCACATTAAAATATTTAAACATTACTATAGACCATAGTTTTGTAAATATTACTTTAAGCTAAAATAATAGCATAGATCAACAAGCTAAAATAAGTCACATGAATTACTACAAAGTTTGGCTGCTCTGAATATAAAATTCATCTCTATGGGTTAAAGTTCAGTACCTCAAACTTGTTACTTTCATTTTTTACTTCCTTTCTCATCATATTCTGATGTTTGCTTTTATTTACTTCTCTTGTTTTTTTTTTTGGTGGGGGGGGTGGAGTGGTTGGCAGAGCAGGAGAGAGAGAGCACAATTGGAAACTACAGCTTAAAGATACGATAACTGACTCCATACTCTGAATGTTTTCAAAGATTTAAACAAAAATCATCTGGGAGCTAGAAATATGCCCCTTTTTTGCTTCTGATTCTTAATAGAAAACAATCATCATCATCATCTTTCAATATGTCCACAGTCCTCTCCAGGAGCATCTGACTCTTTATTATCTCTATTATTTTAGTGAATACAGTGATTTTCCAGGTAAAAGTCCTCACACATGTTCTTCACCACAAATCTGCGTATGTAGGTAGGAGTAACAGCTAAATCTGACTGATGTTTACTGCAAGAAGATTTCTAAGGGCCTTATATAAAATTTACAACACAAGCTCTGCCTTCCAGACATATATCTGTTCAAAATCCCCATGATCCACGGGCAAATAGTTTTCTTATATTTGTAACTGCTTGTTATGAATAACAGCTGTGAAGTTGTTCTGTACTTCCCCATTGGCAGATACTGTTTGGAAACCAAATGAGATTCCTAAATGGGTTCATATAAAATTTCATTGTGCACCACTAGTTCAAATAGCTAAAGAACCTCTCTATTGCTATCCTCAAGCCCCCCTTTTGTTGTTGGTTATTAAATTGTACCATATGATAAGAAATATGCTCCTGATTTTATCCTCCAGGTACAGCTCTAGATCTGTCATTTTCTCTCTCTGACACCTCAGAAAGAGGACTCTGGCTTTAAAAGGTGGACATGAAGCACAATTGAAAATAACATCCACATTGTCTTTATTTGCAAAACTCTTTCCAGTTTCCAATCTGCCGGTCCCTTTTGTAAAACGGTTCAGCATATAAGATTAGAAAGTCATAAGACTTCCAGTGAACTGGATCCTCATTCTTCTCAGAGAGAGCCATTGAGAATATTCTGCATGAAAGAGCTATGTGGGCCACGATGCAGAACAAGCATCTGGACCACATGTGTAGTTAACATGGATGGAGATAAGTAATAAAAATATTTCTACACTCACCATGCAGTAGTGGCACTGAAAAGACCCTAACTCCAGCAATAACTCAGCGTAACTCTCGTGCAATGATAGCCTGTGAACAGTTGACCCTAGCTGTGGTCTACTGCAGGATACGAAAGCAAGGTTTGTTCTTGTGTACATTCCTTGATGTTTAAGGCTTTCAGTTATTATAAAGTTCATCTGGACAAATGTGTCAGCTGAAGATGCCTATAAAACTGAAATTTTTGGATCATATTTGACTATTCCAAAATAGTCAATAACTAGCAAGTAAATGGCACCTCATTCCAGTACTCTTGCCTGGAGAATCCCATGGACAGAGGAGCCTGGTAGGTTGCAGTCGATGGGGTCGCTAAGTCGGACATGAACGAGCAACTTCACTTTCACTTTTCACTTTCATGCATTGGAGAAGGAAATGGCAGCCCACTCCAGTGTTCTTGCCTGGAGAATCCCAGGGACGGGGGAGTCTGGTGGGCTGCCATCTATGGGGTCGCACAGAGTCGGACACGACTGAAGAGACTTAGCAGCAGCAGCAAGTAAAAGGTAACAAGCCTGAATTACACTTCAAGTTCTTAAAAAGCTGACATGTGACCCAAATTGATTTTTTAATTCAATTAAACTAAAACAAAAACAGCTCACCTATTTCTCTCACGCTCCATCCCCTGCCTCTAGCAACCACCAATCTGTTCTCTGTATCTATNGTAAAAGGTAACAAGCCTGAATTACACTTCAAGTTCTTAAAAAGCTGACATGTGACCCAAATTGATTTTTTAATTCAATTAAACTAAAACAAAAACAGCTCACCTATTTCTCTCACGCTCCATCCCCTGCCTCTAGCAACCACCAATCTGTTCTCTGTATCTATGACCTTGATATAAAAATATATCTTTTAGATTCCACACATAAGGGAGATCTAGTACAACACTGTCTTTTCCTGAATGGCTTATTTCACTTAGAATAATGCCGTGGAGGTCCATTCAATTTGTCACAAATGGCAAGATTTCATTCTTTTTATGGTTGAGTAATATTCCACTGAGACATACATAAGTATATACATATATACATGTATATATATATATATCTATATCACAATTTCTTTATTCACTCATCCATCATTGGAATGTTGTGCTTTAGTTGCTCATTCATGTCTGACTCTTTGTGACTCCACGGACTGTAGACTACAGGCTCCTCTGTCCAGGGGGATTCTCCAGGCAAGAATATTAGAGTGGGTTGCCTTGCCCTTTTCCAGGGGATATTCCCAACCCAGGGATCAAACCCAGGTCTCCCACATTGCAGGCAGATTCTTTACCATTTGAGCTAACAGGGAAGCCCAATGCAAACTTAGGTTCTTTCAGTATATTAGCTATTGTAAATTATGCTGCAGTGAACATGGGGGTGCATATCTTTTCAAGTTAATCCTCTTGTTTTCTTCCAATAAATACCCAGACATGGAAATTCTGGATCATATAATGGCTTTATATTTTTATATTTTGAGGTATCTCCATTCTATTTTGGATAGAACCTACATCAATTTACATTCCCACCAAAAGTGCCCAAGTGTTCATCTTTCTCTGTATCACTACCAGCACTTGTTTATGGCTAGTCTTTTTGATAATAACCATTCTAGTGGGTGTGAGATGCTATCTCATTGTGGTTTTGATTAGCATTTCTCTGATGATAAATGATGTACAGCATATTTTCATGTGCTTATTGGACATCTGTATGTCTTCCTGGGAAAAATGTCTATTCAGATATTCTCCATGCTTTTAATTGGATTGTCTGTTGCTGACTGGAAAAGGTCACTTTTCATTCCAATCCCAAAGAAAGGAAGTGCTAAAGAATGTTCAGACTCCCGCACAATTGCACTTGTCTCACATGCTAGCAAAGCACTGCTCAGAATTCTCCAAGCCAGTCTTTAACAGTATGTGAACCATGAACTTCGAGATGTTCAAGCTGGATTTAGAAAAGGCAGAGGAACCAGCGATCAAATTCCAACATCCATTGGATCATCAAAAAAAGTAACAGAGTTCCAGAAAAACATCAACTTCTGCTTTATTGACAATGCCAAAGCCAGTGATCACAACAAACTGGAAAATTCTGAAAGAGATGGAATACCAGATCACCTGACCAGCCTCCTGAGAAACCTGTATGCAGATCAAGAAGCAACAGTTAGAACTGGACATGGAACAATGAACTGGTTCCAAATTGGAAAAGGAGTATGTCAAGGCTGTATATTATCACCTTGCTTATTTCACTTATATGCAGAGTATATCATGCAAAATACTGGGTTGGATGAAGTATAAACTGGAATCAAGATTGCTGGGAGTTCAGTTCAGTTCAGTCGCTCAGTCGTGTCCGACTCTTTGCGACCCCATGAATCGCAGCACGCCAGGCCTCCCTGTCCATCACCAGCTCCTGGAGTTCACTCAGACTCACGCTCATCGAGTCTGTGATGCCATCCAGCCATCTCATCCTCGGTCGNAGGAGAAGGGCATGACAGAGGATGAGATGGTTGGATGGCATCACCAACTCAATGGACAGGAGTTTGAGTAAGCTCTGGGAGTTGGTGATGCAGTGAAGCCTGGCATTCTGCAGTCCATGGGGTCACAAAGAGAGGGATATGACTGAGCAACTGAACTGAACTGTATGAATTATTTATACATTTTGGATATTAGCCCCTTATCAGCTATATGATTTGAAAATATTTTCTCCCATTTAGTATGTTCCTTTTTCATTTTATTGATGGCTTTCTTTGCTGTGTAGAATATTTTTAGTTTGAAGTACTCTCACTCATCTAATTTATATTGTTGCTTTTGCTTTTGGTATCATATTCAAAAAACCATTGCCAAAACCTGTCATGAAGCCTACCACCTATGTTTTCTCCTAGGAATGTTGTAGCTTCAGGTTTTGTTTGTTTATTTGTTTGTTTTTTGATGGGTACTTGCTTTACTGAATTTTGTTGTTTTCTGTCAAACCTCAGTATGAATCAGCCATAGGTACACATACATCCTCTCCCTTTTGAAACTCTCTCCCATCTCCCTCTGCACCCCACCCCTCTAGGTTGGTACAGAGCTCCTGTTTGAGTTTCCTGAACCATACAGCAAATTCCCATTAGCTATCTACTTTACATATGGTAATGCAAGTTTCCCTGTTACTCTTTCCATACATCTCACCCTCTCCTCTCCCCATGGCCAGAAGTCTGTTCTCTATGTCTGTTTCTCTATTGTTNCCTCTAGGTTGGTACAGAGCTCCTGTTTGAGTTTCCTGAACCATACAGCAAATTCCCATTAGCTATCTACTTTACATATGGTAATGCAAGTTTCCCTGTTACTCTTTCCATACATCTCACCCTCTCCTCTCCCCATGGCCAGAAGTCTGTTCTCTATGTCTGTTTCTCTATTGTTGCCCTGTAAATAAATTCTTCAGTACCATTTTTCTAGATTCCATATATGTGCATTAGAATACAATATTTATCTTTCTTTTTCTGACTCACTTCACTCTGTATAATAGGTATCTCCCTCATCAAAACTGACTCAAATGTGAGTAATATTCCATTGTGTATATGTACCACAATTTCTTTACCCATTCATCTGTCAATGGACATCTAGGTTGCTTCCATGTTCTAGCTATTGTAAATAGTGCTGCAATGAACAATGGGATACTTGTGTCTCTTTCAGATTTGGTTTCCTCAGGTTATATGCCTAGGAGTGGGATTGCTGGATCATATGGTGGGTTTTTTTCCTAGTTTTTTAAGGAATCTCCATACCATCTGATTCCTAATGGTGAACGATGTCAGATTCATGATCTCCAAAGAAGATTTAGCTTCAGGACCAGGGACCAGTCCTGATCACTCAAGAGCTTTTGTGTAGCAGAGTTTTATTTAAGAAAAGGGAGTGAGAAAGCTTCAGACATAGACGTCAGAAGGGGGATGGAGAGTGCCCCCCCTTGCTAGTGTTAGCGAGGGAGTTATATACTTTTTAAATTACTTATTACAATAAATCAAAAGAATGTGTCAATGTTGTAAAGATCTTACTAGACCCACTCCCATAATTTATGTTTTAAAATAACAGGATTAGCCAGAAGGTTTTCAGGTTGGAGAAACTGTCCTCAAGCAGGATACATTGTTGTTATATAATCCTTAGTAGAGTTTAAACTGAGTTTTGTTATGTAATCATCAGTTCCTTGCTTAAAGAAAAAAAGTTTTATGTGACTAAGAGTAAGGAATGTACAGAAAAAAAAAGGTATTTGTCCTTTCCTCCTCCATAATAATTCTAGATGCCTCTCTCCTCGGGGACCCCCAGACTTCTTATCAACCTGCCTAGGAATTGATTCTCTTATTTCCCCCTTCTGATGTCCGTGTTAGAAGCTTTCTCTATCCCTTTTCTTACTTTAATAAAACTCTGCTACACAAAAGCTCTTGAGTGAGCAAGGCTGGTCCCTGGTCCCAGAGCTAAAAATTCTTCTTCAGAAATCACAAATCTGACATCATTCACTGTCAGCTAGCAACGTCTTCCATACTAGCTGTATCAATTTACATTCCCACCAACAGCCCAAGAGCCTCCCTTTTCTCCACACTCTCTCCAGCATTTATTATCTGTAGACTTTTTGATGTTGCCATTCTGACTGGTGTGAGGTGACATCTTATTGTGGTTTTGATTTGCATTTCTCTAATAAAGAGCAATACTAAGCATCTTTTCTTGTGTTTGTTAGCCATCTGTATGTCTTCTTTGGAGAAATGTCTATTTAGATCTTTTTCCCACTTTTTGATTGGGTTGTTTGTTTTTCTGGCATTGAGTTGTATAAGCTGCTTGTTACTTTGGAAATTAATCCTTTGTCAGTTGTTTCATTTGCTATTATTTCTCCCATTCTGAGGGTTGACTTTTCACCTTGCTTATAGTTTCCTTTGCTTTTCAAAAGCTTTTAAGTTTAATCAGGTCCCACTTATTTACTTTTGTTTTTATTTCTGTTACTCTAGGAGGTGGATCATAGAGGATCTTGCTTTGATTTATGTCATGAAGTGTTTGGCCTATATTTTCCTCTAAGGGTTTTATAGTGTCTGGTCTTACATTTAGGTCTTTATTCCATTTTGAGTTTATCTTTGTGCATGGTGTTAGAAAGTGTTCTAATTTCATTCTTTTACATGTAGCTGTCCAGTTTTCCCAGCACCATTTATTGAAGAGGCTGTCTTTGCCCCCATTGTATAGTCTTGCCTCCTTTGTCAAAAATAAGGTACCCATAGGTGCATGGGTTTATTTTGGGGCTTTCTATCTTGTTCCATTGGTCTCTACTCCTGTTTTTGTGCCAGCATCATACTGTCTCAATGACTGTAGCTTTGTAGTATAATCTGAAGTTAGGAAGGTTGATTCCTCCAGCTCCATTCTTCTTTCTCAAGACTGCTTTGGTTATTCAGGGTCCTTTGTGTTTCCGTAGGAATTGAGAAATTTTTTGTTCTAGTTCTGTGAAAAATGTCACTGGTAATTTGATAGGGATTGCATTTAATCTGTAGGTTGCATTTGGTAATATAGTCATTTTCACAATATTGATTCTTCCTACCCAGGTACATGGACTATCTCTCCATCTGTTTATATCATCTGGTTTCTTTCATTAGTGTCTTATAATTTTCTGTGTACAGTTTTTTTGTTTCCTTGGGTAAATTTATTCCTAGATATTTAATTATTTTTGTTGCAATGGTGAATGGGACTGATTCCTTAATTTCTCTTTCTGATTTTTCATTGTTAGTATATAGAAATGCAAGTGATTTCTGTGTATTGGCTTTGTATCCTGCAAAATTTGCTAAATTCACTGACTAGCTCTAGTAATTATCTGATACTATCTTTAGGGTTTTATATGTAGAGTATCATGTCATCTGCAAACAGTGAGAACTTTACTTCTTCTTTTCTGATCTGGATTCCTTTTATTTCTTTTTCTTCTCTGACTGCTATAGCTATTATTCCAGAACTATGTTGAATAATAGTGGTGAGAGTGGCCACCCTTGTCTTGTTCCTGATCTTAGAGAGAATGTTTTCAGTTTTTCACCATTGAGAATGATGCTTGCTGTATGCTTATCATATACGGCCTTACTGTGTTGAAGTAAGTTCCTTCTATGCCCATTTTTTGAAGAATTTTAATCATATATGGGTGTTGAATTTTGTCAAAGGCTTTTTCAGCATCTATTGAGAGTATATTATGATTTTTATCTTTCAATTTTCAATTTGTTAATATGGTGTATCACATTGATTTTGCATATATTGAAGAATCCTTGCATCCCTGGAATAAACCCAACTTGATCATGGTGTATGAGCTTTTTGATGTGTTGCTGAATTCTGTTTGCTAAAATTTTGTTGAGGGTTTTTGCGTCTATGTTCATCAGTGATACTGGCCTGTAGTTTTCATTTTTTGTGCTATCTTTGTCTGGTTTTGGTGTCAGGGTGATGGTGGCCTCATAGAATGAGTTTGGAAGTGTTCCTCTGCAATTTTTTTAAAGATCTTTAGAAGGATGGGTATTAACTATTCTCTAGATGTTTGATAGAATTCTCCTGTGTAGCCATCTGGTCCTGGGCTTTTGTTTTGGAGGAGATTTTTGATCACAGTTCCAATTTCAGTGCTTGTAATTGGGTTGTTTATGATTTCTATTCTTCTTGGTTCAGTCTTGGGAGATTGAACTTTTCTAAGAATCTGTCCATTTATTCCAGGCTATCAATTTTATTATCATATAGTTGTTCATAATAGTCTCTAATAATCCTTTGTGTTTCTCCATTGTCTGTTGTAACCTCTCCTTTTTCATTTCTAATTTTGTTGATTTGATTCTTCTCTCTTTTTTTCTTGATGAATCTGGCTAAAGGTTTCTCAATTTTGCTTATCTTCTCAAAGAACCAACTTTTAGTTTTATTAATCTTCACTATTGTTTCTTTCATTTCTTTTTCAATTATTTCTGCTTGGATCTTTATGATTTCTTACCTTCTACTAATTTTGGAGTTTTTTTGTTCTTCTTTTTCCAGTTGTTTTAGGTGTAAAGTTAATGTTTTTCTCTTGTTTCTTGAGGTAGGATTGTATTGCTATAAAATTCCCTTTTAGGACAGCTTTTGCTGGATCCATAGGTTTTGAGTTGTCCTGTTTTCATTGTCATTTGTTTCCAGAATTTTTTTTAAATCCCTTTTGATTTCTTCAGTAACATGTAGATTATTTAGAAATGTGTTGTTTAATCTATATGTGTTTATGTTTCTTACAGTTTTTTTCTTGTAATTAATATCTAGTCTCATAGCGTTGTGGTCAGAAAAGATCCTTGATATGATTTCAATTTTTTTTAATTTACTGAGGTTTGATTTGTGACCCAAGATGTGGTCTCTCCTGGAGAATGTTCCATGTGCACTTGAGAAGGATGTGTATTCTTCTGCATTTGGATAGAATGCTCTGATGATATCAATGAGATCCATCTCATCTACTGTATCATTTAAGACTTGTTAATTTTTATTAANTACCTATTTCAAATGGTCGTTATAAGGATTAAATAGGTAAAGCTCTTCCCTGATAGCTCAGTTGGTTAAGAATCCACCTGAAGTGCAGGAGACTCCCATTCAATTCCTGGGTCGGGAAGATCCCTTGGAGAAAGAATAGGCTACCCACTCCAGTATTCTTGGGCTTCCTTTGTGGCTCAGCTGGTAAAGAATCCACCTGCAATGCGGGAGACCTGGGTCTGGATCCCTAGGTTGGGAAGATCCCCTGGAGAAGGGAAAGGCTCCCCACTCCAGCATTCTGGCCTGGAGAATTCCATGGACTGTATAGTCCATGGGGTCACAAAGAGTGGGACACAACTGAGCAATTTTCCTTTCCTAAATCGGTAAATATCTGTAAAACTCTTAGGACAGTATCTTGCACACAGTACATGCTATGGAAATATTAATATTAGCTTCTAACATCATTAATGTAAAATTTAGAAGGCCCCTTAGACTTCAAATCTATGAAGGCATTTACTTGTTTTTTTCCTAGAATGTTTGATTTTATTTTACATAAATATTTGATCCAGCTGGTCTTTCATTCTGGTGAACAGGGTAACGTATACAACTTGATATTTTCTACAAATATAGAGAAATATATATTCACTGCTGCTATATAAGCTCGCTATCACTTATTGTCTTCCGTTTCGCCCCCACTGATTTGAGAAGCCACTTTGATCATACACTAAATCCCCATAGGTAACTAAATTCCCAGAATGACACAATTCTCAAAGTTTGTAGTTGCTTCAGTATCTCATAGATATAATCTCCCCATCAGTGATTTTCCTCTGGCTACACTTGCCATAAATTCCCAAATGACTCGAGTTAGCCCATTAAGTTTGGGCAGAGAGGCTGCTGCTTCTGCTAAGTAGCTTTAGTCGTGTCCGACTCTGTGGGACCCCATAGACAGCAGCCCACCAGGCTTCCCCGTCTCTGGGATTCTCCAGGCAAGAACACTGGAGTGGGTTGCCATTTCCTTCTCCAATGAGGAGAGGGAAGAACAACAAAACCTGGCAGTGTTTTTTTAGAGGGTGAGGATGTTGTTAAATTTTCAAACTGCCCTGTATGTGTTGTTGCGATTCCCTCAGTACGTGACTTGTCTTCATATTTGTTTCAAGTGTACTTTGTGTTAATAAGGACTGTTTCTTCATATGTCTCTCACATTTTTTGTAGTGTTTATTTCTAAACATTTTACTTTTTTATACCATTGTAATTTTTTTTCAACTTTATCCCCTCAATGGATATTTGTGTCATGAAGCCTTTTTAAAAGTATATTAATATAAAGCATCTTCCTAAACTCTCTTATTGTATATAGTTTTTTTATCCAGGTTTCTTGGATATTCCAGGTATATAATCATACCATCTGCAAATAGTACAGCTCTGCATCCTCATTTACAAGTTTTACACCTGTCTCCTATATAATGTTATATCTTTCTCTTATACAAGTCAATAATTTAACATATTAATAATATTACTATAATCTTACATAATCACTTTCTCATATACAATTATGTTGCCTAATATCCCAGGTCATTACTGAACAGTAGTATGATGGCAAATAACCTTGTCTTGATCTGACTTTAGGAAATATCTCCAGCATTTTTTTTTATTAGGTTAGATGCTGGCTTTGGGCTGAGATATGTGCATTTTATTAAGTTAATAAAGTATCTTTATTCTTTTTGTATTGAGTGCTTTTAAAAAAATATCAATTTAATTTTGTCAGATGTCTTTTGAGTGTCTTATGGAGATTATCATGATTTTCTCATTGGAGTTATAATATGATGAATAATATTAACCTGCTTCCTAATATAGAACCATTCTTGCATGTCTGACAAATCCTCTAAAGACAAAAATGATTCTGTAATTAATTGCTGGATTCTATTTGCTAATATTTTGTATTTTTGCAGTAGTATTTATAAGTGAGCTTATTTCTGTAGATTTTGTTTTGTATAAAATTTACCTAGATCCTACAGGATAAGCAAGCAATATTATAATTACATCATTTATTAATCATTAATTCTATTCATTTTAGAGGGACTACATCTCTAAGGAGAAATTTTCCTTCATCAAACACTTGGTTATACCCAGGTCTAGCTTATACTGAAAAGGCTAGTTAAATGCTCCATTTACTAAGTTTTAGAATAATGAGTTTGTTTCCAATATTCCCCAAAAATAACGAATGAGGTTTTGTAGATCTCCTTCAGTATTTCTGTGAATCCATAAAGTTTTAAGGTACTGATGTGTTTTAACTGTTGCCATTTTTATTCTTATTGATACTCAAATTATCCCATTTTTGGCAAGGGAAAGTCTGTTTAGCTTGCTTTCAGAATCTTAAATAGTATCCCTGCTTTCTTGTGTGTCAAGATTTCCAGGTTCATCTTGTGCAACTACCCTCTTAGGCCGCAGCAGCCAGATCTTCACATTCCCCCTTGCTCAGCCATCGGCTCCAGTCCTACAAAAAAAGCACGACCTTGGGTGAGGTCGTTCAGCTCAGGCTGACTTTGTAGAACTGTCATTTGGAGGCTGTGTGCTCACTGCACCCAGCACAGCTGAGTCTTCAGTCCTTCCTGAAAGTAGACTGGAGTAAAGTATCCTTCTGTTCACCACACATGTAAACATTTAGTCATGTGAGGTCAACATGACTCACATGGAGGAGTGGGCAGTGTCTAGCCAATAGTTATTATGTGTTACAGCAACACTAAAAGGGTAAACAAGAGAGAGGCCCACAGAGGAAATGGTTTGTCTTAAAAAAAAAAAAAATACCACCAATGAAGAAGGAAAACCAGGAAACTGTCCCCCCAAATTGTGTCTCCTTTGCACCTAGAACAATGCCTGGTCTATGGGAAGAATTTAATTACTGTTAAATAAAAAAACAGTCCACCGTGTCAAATTCTATCAAAGTCGTGGGAAACTATTCGTTTGCTTTGTCGAAACAAAGATGATGGGGATCATGCCAACGGTAATGCAGAAGCTACTGTGGGATGCGGAGTGGGTGGTACCCAGACAGTAAAGAGAGACCATGCTAAGGTCTGCCCTGGAAGTAGCTCAACTGAAGATGAGAGACTTAATGACTAGAAAGGAGGAGGGCAGCAAGGCCATTTCCTTGATTGAGGATTTTTATCGGTTTTGTTTGTTTTGCTCCATTTCTTAAGTTGGAAGACACCTAAGGATATTTATAGGCGGAAAGGGAAAAGCAAGTGGGTTGGGTGAGAGATTACCTACAGGAGAGATGAGGTCTTATTTCCAAAACAAGTCTTCTGAGGAGGCGAAGCAGTTAAGATTCACAGCACACAGGTAGAGAGACTAACTTGAGCAGAAGGAAGGCCAAGGTTTCTTCTGGGAGGCGGAAAAGGGCGGAAGCATGGTGAACATTCAGTAAGAATTTCTGCAGTAAAGCATAAGAGTGATAACTTCAGAGCTTGGTGTCATCAGTTCGGTTCAGTTCAGTTCAGTCGCTCAGTCGTGTCCAACTGTTTGCGACCCCGTGAATCGCAGCACGCCAGGCCTCCCTGTCCATCACCACCTCCCGGAGTTCACTCAGACTTGCTCCCATTGAGTCCCTGATGCCTTCCAGCCATCTCACCCTCTGTCGTCCCCTTCTCCTCCTGCCCCCAATCCCTCCCAGCATCAGAGTCTTTTCCAATGAGTCAGCTCTTCGCATGAGGTGGCCAAAGTACTGGAGCTTCAGCTTTAGCATCATTCCTTCCAAAGAACACCCAGGGCTGATCTCCTTTAGAATGGACTGGTTGGATCTCCTTGCAGTCCAAGGGACTCTCAAGAGTCTTCTCCAACACCACAGTTCAAAAGCATCAATTCTTCGGCGCTCAGCCTTCTTCACAGTCCAACTCTCACATCCATACATAGGTAATATTAATTGTCTTTTATATACACTAATACTAGGTGGTATTTCTGTGCCTTTTTTCCTAGTGTTGTAAGGAGCTATTGTTTACAATATTTTATTACATAGTTACAAATTGAGACAGATTAGAATTAAAACAAAGTCCCTCTGTAAAAGCATCATAGCAGATTAGAGAGAGGACTGAACCAAAAATTGGAAAATCCAGGTTCTAGACTCAGCAGGACCACATAGGCCTCTCAGTTCAAAGAAATACTTAGCTTTTATGATTGTATACACTATAAGATATTTAAGAGAAATAATCAAGATCACATGTTGATTAGAAATGACATGGGAAGGGAGAGGAAAGAATCAAGAATGCCTTCCAGTTTCTAATCTTGAATAACTGGATGGATGGTAGAAATATTGGAGAGAAAATAATAATACCATATTATTAGGATAAAATGAGATATATTTAATCTACATGTAAATTGAGTTCTACAAAAGACATTAATGTTAAGAAACTGATACATAATGTTCACTGAAAATATGAAATATATAGAATAAATTATAATTAGCTAAGATGGGATGGCAAACTATAGTACAACCTTATAGCATGAGAAGTAAAAGGAAGAAAAATAATCTTACTGTTAATTTAAAAGAGATGGCAAGAATAGATATGGAAGAGTTCTAACAATTTAAATGTTCCTGTATTTTTCTTTATCCTAAAGTGCCATTGGTCTTGTTATTTAACTTAAACCTATTATTTCTTATGAAACAGTTGCATCACAGTAACAGTAGATAAATGTAACCCTAGAGTACTGTAGATCACTGAAATGTTGGTTGCTTTAAACCAAAAGAAGTATAAAATCAAGTCAGTATTCCAGATTGCTGTTCTCCTGGGCACCGGTTCTTTGTTCAGGGCTGTCAAACAGTCTTGTCACTCCCAAGCTTCTGTGACATGTAGCACTAATTGTTTGCAGCCCAAGGCATTGCATGTTCCACTTTTAAAGGCATCAAGACAAGCATCTTCTGAATTATCTAATCACTCTCATTCTATATTAATGGCACAATAACGGTGTTTTAAATTCCTTTGTTTTATGATAGTAATTCTCACTCACCTACTGGGGTTTAATCAAGTATTCACTCTATTCACAGATAATTCAAATTATTTCAAACTCACTCTGTCTTAGTGCGTTTTAGATGCATTTTAAAGATATTCATATTTTGAATAACTTTCTTTATAGAGCATAAAATGTATCTCAGTCTTTGGTCCAAACCTCTCAAAAGTCCAGATACATGAAGTCTTTACAGATTTCTCCTGCCTTTGGTGATCTAGCCATCTTCAAATTCCTAGAGAATTCATCTAAATGATTCCTTTATCACGGCTTCTATTGCCTGATATTGTTTATAGTTTTATATTGTTTGCCCTGTCTAACTAGATTGAAAACCTCAAAGGACAGCAACAACGAACATTTTTTCACATTCCTGTGCATAGTATAATAGTCTATATATTTTTAAAAATATGATCAAATACTTGCTGATAATATGGGATAATATGGCACTGGGATTAATATGGCCTGGTGTGAAATGCCAGCTCTGCTCCACAAGAGCTCCATGACTTATCCAAACATTCCTGCTCCTCAGTTTCCTCATCTATTAAGCAGGGATTTTGCTGTACACATTCATATAATTATTAGAGGAAGAAATAGGTTAATATGTGTCAAACATTTAGATCAAATTCTTTTTTTTTTTTTTGGACAGAGCCTGTGGCATGCAGGATCTTAGTTACTTGTCCAGGTACGGAACCCAGGCCTCCTGTATCGGGAGTGCAGAATCTCAACCTCTGTACTGCCAGGGAAGTACCTAGACCAAATTCTTGCCATATACATAGTTGCTTGAGTTGATAACAATCCCTACTCAACTCCATTTAATTTTAAAGCTTAATTTATTCAATAACATTATATATAAAATATAATATCTATGAAGCAGTGTTTCCTTCAGGCAAAAAGTAATCAAAAGCATCATCCCCACCCTAATTTTTCTAGAGTTAGTAGCAACAGCCCTCAAGACATCTATGAACAGACTAACATTAAGCTAGATCAGCAGAACAGTCTGATTAACTTTGGTGACATGTTGGATGATAAAGCAATGGTGTACATTCACTAAGTGAATGCCATTTTAAACAAAGGAACCTAGCCAATTTAGAGGTTCAATATACCACTAGCGTGCAGACCAAAGCAATGCCAAGAGACGCTCTGATGACAAACGTTGTAAAGTCTTTCAAGTTCACTTTCAGTAGAACCATTAGTTGTTACTTCTGGGATATGGCAAATCAACATGATTATTCTAGGAAAGAGAGGAAAACAGTGGGGAAGAAAGGGGGAAAAGATATAGAAGGGCAGAGAATGGTAAAAAGAGGCACACACATGCACACACACAGAACTATAAGCCATTACATTCATCTAACCTTTATGTATTTTGATGTTTCCCATTAAATGTGTTGGGATTTTTTTGTTGTTATTTGGGTACACATGTATGAAATATTATACAAATACTACTGTAAAGAGGATTTAAGACATTTCATTATGCTGTTTTTTAAACCATGCCTTATTTTAAAAAATAAAGCTGTTTAGGAGAATATTTTGTGCTTCAAAAAAGTATGTTGATAGACAGGTGATATATAGACAGACATATCTTCAGCCGTCCTTTACAGAGAGCAGAAATAAAATTGTTCTTCACTTGCTGGTTAAGGTCACTTTAGAACTTGAAGATATTTTCATCTGTGTATTTCAGTAAAGACAATGATTGTTAAGTGTTTGGGCCTATATTGCAGCAAAGAGAAATAGCAGAATTTTGACAAACCAAAAGGATTTGTAACCAGCAGACAGGATGAGGGAACGCATGTTTCTGAGGAAGCAAGTTCTGAGCTCTTTAGAGGGGCTACCAGTATGTGGAACACAATAAGGGCTGGCTCCCTGGAACACTCATGTTGTCTCCTATCAGCCAATGCAACCCGTCCACCTTCTACCTCCTCTAATAGAGAGGCATGCCAACTGTTGGTCTTCCTGAATATAGGCCCGTGTGTTTTACATTTAGAGGAAAGCAAAAAAACAAAACTCGCTGTGAGTGTAAAACATATAAAACATAGACCCTCCATGCTATGACCTCTAGGATGAGTTACATGGCAATGTAGGTATGCACGCAAAAAGCTGAAAGGAAATTCACCAAATGTTAACCTTATACAAAGGTGGGATTATATGATTTTGGCTTTATTCTTTATATGTGTCTTATATGGCAGAAAAACACATTGTTAAAAAAATCAGAATAATAATTTTAATGAATAACCTAAAGAAGAAAGGCAATTAAGATGTAATTAACCATAAAGTTAGCATTATTTCCCTATCCTTAGATCTCAATGCAAATCTTTGCCTGAGAATCCTTAAAATTCAAAGCTCTTACCAAGAAAAGAAAAAGGGCAAACCAAAATTCACTAAAAATGATATTATGAAAAAGTTTTCTTCAGTTCTTTTGTTTTATTTATATTAACAATTTAGCCAGGTTCTAACTAGGCCAGCAACTCAATTGCTAAAGCCCTTGGTTTATCAGTCTGGCACTAGCCCCAGATTAACAATTATGATAACTCCCTGTTTATTGTCACTGATTTTAAATAAGTTGAGTTAGATTTTTGAGAGGAAAACAGACAGGAAAAGTCTAATCTTCAGGGCAGATGAAAAAGACATCTAACAAAAGATAGCTCTCCCATAAAATACTATGTATGTTCTGGAGGTGATAGAAATTAAGGCCTTGGGGAAATGGCCCCCCAAATAAGGAAAGAATCAATATTTTAAATTAAAATGAAAAATTAATGATCCCCAAGGTAATTTCTAACCTGAAAAATCTATAGGAGGTTAACAACTTCATAAAGTTATCATTAATAAAACAGATTCCAGTCTTTCTTAATAGTTTACACCTTTTAAAATAGACTCCTGAAGACTATAAGTGATTTCCAACTACATTAAGTCTCTTAGAGTTATCAGTGTTTGGGGCTTTTTCTTTACGTTGTTTTTTGTTGCTGTTGGGTTTTTCTTTAAATTAGTTTTCTGGTCCAGTTTATATCAAATTTAAGTCAAATTAGTTCTTCAGTGGTTCTCAAAAGGAGCCTTCTTCAAGAAGAATGAGGGTGAAACTTAATCATCTTCTCCTCGTATTGCTGTGATAAGATTCATATTTAGACTAGGTATGCATTAAGTCTAAGTTCATACAAAGTAGAATGTAGACAAGTTTAGCAGTCAATGAATCAACTTTGGGTACTTTCGATTTGAATTTTCCTTTACACCCTTCATTTTGCCTGTGAAATACCATAGTAAGAGAAAAGCCCAAGGCTCACACTAACAAAGGGAGGATGCTAAGCTTAGAAGATCCAATGTATGAGTGCTAAGTCATTTGAGTCATGCCTGACTCTTTGCAACACTATGGACTGTAGCCCTCCAGATTCCTCTGTCCACAGGATTCTCCAGGCAAGAATACTGGAGTCCACTGCCATGCCTTCCCCATGGGATCCCAACCAGGGACCAAGCCCATGTCCCTAACATATCCTGCACTGACAGGTGAGTTTTTTACCACTACCACCACCTGGGGAGCCCATATGGAAATCTTAAACAGGACAGGTGGGGTGAGGTTCCCAAAGGCAATAAAGGAAACAGAGGGATCAAGAGGATCCAGCAGTAAGACAGAGGAGTCTGTCCAGTGCCCACCCCCCTTTACTCTCAGAAATCCGAACCTCCCCCACTGTTTAAGGGATTTTTACAATATAAATTACGGCCTGGATTAGACTCTTTTCTGCTAATCCTCGTAAGGACCACATTTGAGATCCTGAGAGATTCTTTGAGAAACCAGGGAAAACTGAATGATTATGAAGTTGCTATGAAATGCTGACTAGAAAAGTCTGTCCTGAGGTGTCTGAAGCATTTGGTTTGTGAATTTACCCCAGCATTGCTTTCCTGTGTCCTTAGTCCTCTTTGCATTTATGCTGAGTCCAATTCCCACTTCACTTAGAGATTATTACCCTGAGGATCTCATAATTGAGATAAGTTGTATATACATTCCCCACACCCTGAGGAAGGACCATTCAGCCCCCAGGCACTCCAAAGAGGGATGGCCACCTGGAAAATGGACATCACCCCCAAGCACTGCACTGCTTCATCTGACCTGCTTTCCTCATTTCAGATTTCAGGCACCTCTTTCTGGGTCCTATAATCTCTTAACTCACACTAGTGGGAGGCCTGGCGTGCTATGATTCATGGTGTCGCAAAGAGTCGGGCACGACTGAGCGACTGAACTGAACTGGACTGAACTGAGCACTTCAGCAAAACCGTTGTATCTTTGTACCAGTTTTTAAAATGTAGAGTTTTCAAAGTTTTTTTTTTTGAGTAGTGCATATATTGGAATAGCTATATAGCTTTATTCAATAATAAATAACTCTTTGGAAAAAAGATGCTTAAGATGGATATCCTGCAAAACTCCAGAATTATTGTGAAATCACATTTTTATCTACCATTTTTAGAGTCCATTTGATTTATCCCAGCTTGGCATATTAGAGTAGACATGGGGATACAAACAGCCTGATAGTTAAAATTTTGTCTGCATATGAATCTCCTCTGGCTTCCTTCTCTGCCAGGAAAATTTTTCCTGTTGTCAGTCAACTGATCCTAATATCTTCTTGGAACAGAGCAAACATTTTAAAGTGCAAAGCAAAAGTCCTCCCCCAGCCCGGAGAGAAAACTTTTTTTTTTTCCTTGAGCTGTTGATGTCTTTAAGAGAAATGACTTTAGTTGAACCAGTCAGATGATAGAGGACACAGTTAACTCCATATAAAGGAAAAATGTTTGAATACCAGTACCACTGATTTCAGGGAAGGTTTATTTGGGTAACCTTGTTTAGGAAGATAATCTGAGTCATAAATTGCACAGAGGCTACATCCTTCTTATGCAACAGCAGAGGACTAATTTTGTTGTAGTTTTGAATTCTCTGTGCTTATTTGAAAAAGCCTCATATTTGTATGCATTTTGAAATATTTTATCAGTTTAGAAAGGAACTCAGTCTTCCTAACCACTGCATTGCTTTAATTAACTGATCATTTCCAATTCTTTTTAGAGTTTTGGTCAGAGTTAGTTACTCTGAATCTAAAGAATAAAATGAAGACACAGCTTTATTTTAAACATTAATAAAAGGGCTTATTTTAAGGTAGACGAAACAGGTCTTCTTAAGACAGCCTTATGATAATAGACCCAGTGTCTCTGAGCTTATTTCAGCTATTATCCAAGCACACATTAACTGTTGGCTAAACGTGAATTGATAGAAAACAGTCACCAGAGAGAATACCTAAAAACCAGATCATACTACGGATGGTCACAGAAAAGAGATTTAAACCGAATTTTTTTTTTAAGCTATGTTAGAGTGTTCATAAAGCTCTTCAATGATCTTGTATTTTACAAACATGAAGTATGTGTCAGGGATGATTCATGGACTGGATAAAAAAGAGGTGAGGAGCTGGGTAGAAGTGGAGAAAGAAACAACTCAGGGGACAGGAATATTGGGTAGAAAGAAATTCTCTTGAGCTTTTATAATTTTCATTATCAGTTTGAGATAAAAGGAATAAAATATTTTGGATCAGTTTAAACAAAGCAAATGAAAGGTGCACAAAATTAGAATGGAGAATTACTTTTTTCTTTTAGACATAATTAAGGTAATGTCTTATTTACAAAATGTCTGGGCAGTAATAGCTGTTTAGGTAGGGTTCCCTTGAGGGGAACAGATCCAGTAGGAGACGGGTCTTTCTTTATTTCTCTCATCTATCTGCCTGCCTGCCTACCCACCAACCTATTTATAGAGACAGAAAGAGATTTTTATGAAACTGACTTATACAATTTAGGGGGCTAGAAAATCTAAAATCAATAAGGCATAAGGAAATCATAAAAGAAATAAGGCAGGCCAGCAGGCTAGAAACTCAAATAAGAATTGATGTTTGCAGCCTTAAGCCCAAAATCTGCAACACAAGTCAGCAGGTGGGAAACTTGGGCACTTTCTATGCTGCAACCTTGAGAAAGAATTGCTTTTTTCTCCATCTTTGCTCTTAAGGCCTTCAACTATTTAGATGAGACCCACCTGGATTAAGGAGGATAATCTGCTGTATTCAAAGTCTTTTGATTGTAAACATTAATCATATCTAAAAACTATTTTCATAACAGCATCTAGACTGGTATTTGACCAAATAATTGGGCACCATAGCCTAAGTTTCCACACCACAATAGTTTTAGAGACTATCCTTAAGTGTGTATGTTTCAGTTTTCTCATGGTGTCCAGGAAGAGCGAGATGATAATATTAAGTGGAATGTTAAATAGTATATGTACTTTCTAAGATTTTGGAGTTTGGTGTGCATCTGTATGTCTGTGTGTTAAAGTTTGTGCCATATGCTCAAAATTATTAGTGGATGTTTCTAACTTATACTTTCAAAACAAATATATGCTATTATAGCAATTCTCCTGCAACTTTCTAAAAGGAATATATATATTTCAAATATACAGTTAAATATGCCTCTAATAATTACACTTGGTAAAAACTTCACTCTAGATTGTGACTCATATGGCTAATATCTTTGAAGAGGAAGGTACTTAATCATAAAAGAAATAAATGATCCATTAGGATATATGACTTCAGTAAATCTATACATATATCTTTTGCCCTTTGTTTTAACATTAGCAAGATAACAAAATAGATACATGACAGAATTCATTCAAGACATGTGCATCACTTTTCAAAAATGCTTATAAACTTCAAATTCTTTGTTTTGCTTTTCTTGTTTTTACTTATGTTTGTTTGCAGAGTAAGTCATTTGGTTGGCTGAGTGAGAGGTTGGTTGGTTTTTGGACTCAAATTAAATATTTTATCAGGCTTAGAAAGAAAAAAGAACCTATGAATGTAAATGGGAATTTAGAGGATTATTTGGAAGAAAATGATCATAGATTTTAGTTGGTTTTATTGAAAGCACCATATCCTAGTAAGTGTAAATAGATTCACTAGCTTCTATAAAATAATGCATTTTTATCTCTCTAATATCTGACTTTTTTTGTAACTGGATAAATAGTATATAAAGGAAAACCATCAAGAGTAACTATAAAACATATTCAAATAAACCAGAGTATCTAATTTGCAATGTATGTAATGGAGATAAATAGTTAAACAAAAATGGCACCATGGGCTTAAATCATTTAAGTGATAAATAAAACTAATCATATTAGCAATTTAAATACTTATTTAACTTTGGTACATATATTCAAATATCTTTTATAGATATTCAGATTTATGTCCATTCCTGTTGTATTCAAAGCCAACAAAGCACCGTCTTTCTTTGCTAGGTTTCTAAATACTTGTTTTACTTGAAAATATAAAGAACTGTTTAACATTGTCCTTAAGGATTATTTTTTTCCTTCATATTTTGACAGCCTTTCTCTTTTTTTAAAAAAACTTGCTTTCTATAGCTGCTAAAAAATTTACCTTAAACTTAGTAGCTGAAAACAACACGAATTTATTATCTTATATTTCTGTAGGTAAGAAATCTACAAGAGGTCTCACTAAGCTAAAAGCGAGGCATCAACAGGCCCCCAAATCATTGGGATGCTCTAGGTGAGAATCTGTTTCCTTGCCTTTTCAGCCACATTTCTTCGCTTAAGACCCCTCTCCTCCAGCGCCATTGAGCAGCATCACCCAGGACCTTCTCACATGGCTATCTATCTGGGTCTCTCTCCCCTACCTCCTTCTTGCTCTTACAACGATGCAGGTGATTAGACTGTTCCCTCTTGGAGAATCTTAATTCCATCTGTTACCATGATTTTTGCTTACCACGTAACCTAACACATCCACAAGTTCCTGGCTTCTTCAGGACATGGACAACTTTCAGGGGCCATTATTCTGTCCTTATAAGTTAATCGTTCTTGCAGCTAGGTGATGGGCGCATAGGGTTCCTTATACTAGTCCGTCAATTTTTATAGGTTTTAACTTTTCTAAAATAAAAAGGTAAAACATAAATTTAGGATCCTATATCACTGAAGGAATTGTGTCCAGAAGAGATTCTAAATTTATTTACAAACTCATTAGTATTCAGCCACTTAGGAAATTTCCATATTTATTTTCATATTTATTTCCAGTGAACTATCTGAAAAAAAAGATAAGATAATGCAACAATTTTAAGACTTAAAAGTATAAAAACATAGACATACATTTTGCCTCCAGCAAACAGCCCTTCCTCAGATTTCATGCCAAAATTGTTTTTAATAATTTTTTTTTAATGTTGATTACAGATTCTTAGAAGTTTTAGGTTTTGAGAGCACTTTCATATCATCTGGCCCAAGAAATCTCTGACACATGACTGTCATGCCAAATGATCATCCATACATCTACTGAACATCCCTAGGGTAGGACTGGGTCACAATCTCCAAAGCAGTCTAATGGACAACTATGATTTTAACGAAGATTTTGTTTAACCCATATGGCTTTGGATGAAAAGTATAATACTTTCACAAAACAGTCTACAAATATTTGAAAGCAGCTCATATGTCACTCTGAGGCTAAAATACCTTTAGTTCCTCTAGCCTTTAGTGGCAACCTGAAATTGGTAAAGAATGCAGACCTTGTCCCTATGGAAATTTATGCTTGGAGCAAAATTTGTCAATTTAAATGAAAATCCTCAAACAACTCATTTATCTAATAAATTGAATCACAACACACTGGGAAAATCTAGAGAAAATTTTACTCATTTCTTTACTCCAAAAGCCAGCCCCACAGACTTTTGGGGATTCTTACCCTTCCATAGAAGGGTATTTCAACTAGGTGGGAAGTAACCATTTTTGTCCTGGGTTTTTGTTGTTGTTCAGTTGCCAATTCATATCTGACTTTGCGACCCCATGGACTGCAACACGCCAGGCGTCCCCGTCCTTCACTATCTCCTGGAGTTTGCTGAAGTTCATGTCCATTGAGTCAGTGATGCCATCCAACCATCTCATCCTCTGTCGCCCTCTTCTCCTTCTGCCTTCAGTCTTTCCCAGCATCAGGGTCAATTCCAGTGTGTCGGTAGGTAGTCCTGGATACAACTGTCCTGCACACCTGTGAGCCATGAGGACAGATGATGGACCTAAGGAGACAAGAGTTGCTCAAAGTGTGATATGAGTGAACCGAAGCGCTTTCAACCTTCATTGAAGGTCTTTCATTTCTTAAGGATCAGCTGAATTTCTGCTTCTGTAACTTGAGGGAGAAGGTAATCTTTTTATCAATTAGCAGATGTGAAAACCGATTTTACCTGAAAATAAAATTTGACAGAAAATGCACATTCCACTTTTCTAGTACCTAACTAGACATGATTTGCTGAGAAGCTTACAATGACAAAACGAAAAAAAGGCCATGGCTTTTTAAATTTAAAGCTTTTAAAACTTATTTAATATTTAATACATTTTATTATCTCAGGAAAACCTTAGTTCCAAGAAAGCCTTAAGAGGACCAGAGCCATGTTTTAGATTTCATTAGACAATATGGATAAACTCTAGATAGAGTTACAAGTCTGAAATGAGTGGGGAAAAGTTTATAGAGGCCCAACTGACAGGCAGGAGGCTAAGTTCACACCACTGTAAGAGACAGTTAACTGCCTCAGCTTTTTGTCAACTGGGGCCTCATCTTGTATAGCTGATTGAAAATGTAAACCAATCAAAGCCCTGGTCAGGACATTTTTTCCTCAAAGCTATTCAGTGACTTTTAAGAACTGGGATCTTTCCTCGTCAATGGCTTGTTTTACATGTTTATTGATTCTGGCCTAGAAGATCCTGGTGCAAGACTATCGTTTGTTCCTTTTCCAGAAAGGATCACATATGTTTCCCCAAACTGTAAACTTACTAGACTGCTGGACTCTTCACTCACATCGTATACAACCCACATGCCTGAGCAGTTGTTAGCTTTGTTATGCAGGGCTTTAAACTTAGCTTTTGGGCTACAAATGGCTACCACACTATCCTGCCAGTGACCACTCCATGACAATACCTAGTAAGAACATTTTTAGATTACATGCAGCTTTTATTAACTTTTGCCCCTGTGGACAGGAATTAGTTATGGGTCAGAATTATGAGCTCAACATATACCATTCTCCTCACCCTATCCCTATTGTTGTTGTTTAGTTGCTAAGTCATGTTCAGCTCTTTGTGACCCCATGCACTGTAGCTCACCAGGCTCCTCTGCCCATGGGATTTCCCAGGCAAGAATACCGGAGTGGGTTGGCACTTCCTTCTCCAGGGGATCTTTCTGACCCAGGGATTGAACCCACATCTCCTACAGAGGCAGGAGATTACCACTGAGCCACCAGGGAAGCCCTGCCATCCCTATATTTACACAGAAATCATCAGATTACTGACACAAGGGTTAGTGTAACCAGGATGTCTTTTAACACAGCATTTTATATTTTCATAGCTTGTGTTCCCCTCTCTTGAACTTGCTTCTAAACAGTCTTAGAAGCATGTCTCGATATACTCAATTAAAGCTCGCTTTTAATAGAAACTATTTGATTGATGCAATTTAAGTCTTGCAAACTCAGAGTAGCCTGAATAGGCAACTGCCCCTACTAGCTAATCTCTGCCAGAAGGAAAGGTTACATGTCAACCATTCTAAACCCAGAGTTAGTGTATTTGTTAGGTGGTGTTTAAAAATAACAAGCAAACCAGTAAGTTATTTATTTATTTGGATTGGTATAAATGTCACAAATAAGTCATCCTGGCAAATATTCAGGAAGTAGAATTATTAAAGACAGGCATTACATGAGCACTTTATTAAGATTGCGTTTTGCTGAAGGGGACATCTGGTTATATCTCCTTAAAAAAAACTCTTTTCAAATGAAAATCATATCCACCATGCTATAAGAAATAGGACATTATGGCCTCTATCACCCATCTGTCCCTCCGATATAATGGTTCCAAAATCATTCTTTTGAAATATCCTGATCATTTCAGTGGGTATAGTTTCAGCTTACTTAGGGGGTAGGTTGGCTTTTCTCCTCAATTGGTTTTTTAACATCCATACAGAGATGGAAAATAGCTCCAGTGTCTGCCAAGGTTCTGCCACAGACATCTGCTCAGCTAGCCTTATTCCTAACTCCATTATATCATCTCCTTCATCTTTTCTATCACTCTCATCTTCACTCGTTTTATGCATGATTTTTGTGTACTGCATAAAATCATATATTATATATATATAATAAATAAATGTGTAGATGAACAGAGGAATAGATGAACAAATTTGTCCTGCTTAACAATGAACCTGAGCCCTTTTCTGTAGTATGGCTTACTGTTTATTACATATACTCCTGAAGATCTTTCTAACCTTATCTCTTGACATTTTCCACAATATCCTTCATAGACCAACACACTGAAGTGGTTACAACTCCATAAACATACCAGGTTTTCTTTGGAACAAGTTTCTAAAACATTTGGGACCCGCTATTCTCATCAGAAAAAATGGAATAACACACATTGGGGTGGTTGTAAAGATTAAAAACATTAATTTATGAAAAGCTCATAACATATACCTGGCATATAGTAAGGGCATAGCACACATTATTTGTTTTTGTGATTGCTGTAATAACGATGATCATATTTTTGCCCAAATCCATGGTTTTATGCATATTCTTCTCCCTAAAACACTGCCTCGTCCACCTGGCAAATTTATATTTATTTTTCTCAGAGAGGCCCGTCCTTAACCCCTATAGGACAAGTTAGGGTCTTCCTTCTCATACTTTAAAACATTTTTGTAGACGTTTGTTTTTATGCTTAATACATTACACTCTAATGATGCCTGATGTCTTCTCTTCCCTACGAGATTATTGAAGGTGGGGGACATGTCTCTTTAAAGATAGCTCTTAGCACAGAACAGATGACCACCAGTGTATGGGAAGATGGAGGGAAGGAAAGGGAGAAAGGGGAATGAAAGGTTAAGGAGGGAAGAAAGTAACCAGAGGAAGGAAAGAGCAAGCAAATAAATGAATCCAGTCTTCTGGCAGCTGTCCTGTCCTCCATCATTCCTGGAAGATCCCCAACAGTGACGCACTGATCTCATTTACAAATTCTGTCAGTGCGCTGATTAACAGTTCCCAAGTTTATCACTCAGGGCATAAATAACTCTAGTTCTGCAAGATATTAATTCATTTGCAGTACTAATTTGCTTCCTATTTGATGATAATGCCAACTATTGACTGAGGCAGAAATCTCTCAGCTTGCCAACCCCCCAAAAATCACTTATTCAGAAAATGGCTCATATAAGAAAGAAGCAGCTGTTTTTGAAATTGACACAAATGAGCCAAAATTTGTTTCTTTTAGAAAAACATCTTATTCAAGAGACCCATTTAGCTCCAGTGGTGAGGTTTTGGGGAAGACGAGTGGAAAATGAAGGGCAAGGGAGCACAGTGTAAGCAAGCACATCGATTTTTTGCCATCATTTGCTTTCTCTCTGACGATTTTCCCTGTCTTGGTTTTCTAAGTTATAGATGCAGGGTTCTTACTGATCTAGCCTGTTATAATGGAGAAAGAAAATTCCATCAAAAAAGTAAAATTAATTGCAAACTGGAAACATTTTCTCATAAAGAACAACAGTTTTTCTCCCTTGATGTGACAGAGATCCTCTTTAAAAGCATCAGTGTGGATACACTGTTCACTGGCAACAGAACTCATGAACGTGAGAAAAATCTTCCCACTTTATGAAACGATATTTCAAGCTCTGAAAATGCTACAAATATGTAAGTTTTATCTGATATCCTGTTATATGATCCTAATAATAATAAAGATCACCAGGTTTTTTTCTATGGTGAAAAGATATGTGCTAACTAAAATATAGATGAAGTTGCTTTTCTCACACAAACACACACGCGTTCCCCTGCCACTAATAGAGGGAATGACCAAGGGTGGATCACAAAGTCATCTCTCCTCTTTCAGTCCAGGTCCTTTTTCAAGACAGTTTGTGTGTGAGACCCATGCGCAGCTGGTGAACTCCACTCTTTGGCAGGCTTGTTCCTTCTCCCAGGACCTTGTGGCACTTTCTCCTTTCTGCCCTCTGCATCTTTCTCAAAACTACCAACCAAGACACATTCTACAGTCAATCCTACCCTCTTTACTCTTTTTCCATCTTCAGATAAACAGTTGTGCTTTCTACCTGTTTTTTATTTCTTTTCCCCTTTTTGGCTCTTTTATTATTATTCTTGTGTTTTTGACTCTCTCTCATATCCCCCACCCCTCTGCCGCCATTCTTACTCCCCAGATCCTACAGCAGACATGTGATTTCTGCCCCTTTCAGCCCATCCTATACACCAATGCCATGTTACGTTCCTAAGTCACCATTCAGAAACAGCTCAGATTTCTGAGCTTATTGTAAGCCTTTGGCAGTCTGGTCACAGTAGCCTACTTTTCAGTCATATCACTCACCATTCAGACTTTTGATTTCCACCCTCCTCACCCAAACCTGCTCCCTCCATAGTCTTCTCTGGAGCAGCAACTGATATGACCAGCCAGCCAGTTATTCAAGTGAAAAAGGTCCTAGAAATTTTGCTTGAGTCCTCTCTTGCAGCCCCCACATCTAATCCATCACCTAGCTCCCTGATTCTACTTCCGTAACATATGCCGACTTTGTTCACTTCTGTTCAGTTGTACCACTGCCTGTGCAAACCATCATAATTCCTCTGGACTACTGTTGGGCCCTCCTGTATCGCCACAATCCAGTTCCCACACAACATCGGAAGAGAGTTTTGTGAAGACATAAATCAAATCCCATCATGCCCCCTGCTTCTGCCGCTTCTGCCTTTATGCCATCTGGCTCACATGAACCTCTTGGGCCCACGCCTTTACCACTTTACCTCCTCCCGCCATGCACCAGCTACACCGGCCTTCCTTACGATCTTCTCACTCACATCTTTGCCTGGCAGCCGTAGCACGAGCTGCTTTTTCTGCCTGTGGGGCTTTTCTCCCTAAACTCTGCATGGCCGCTTTTGCCTGTCATCTCACAGTCCAAATGTCACTAAATTCTGTCCCCAATATAAAGTAGCTGCCAGGTCCTGTCATTATACCCTGAATGGAATGTATCTGATATTTCTTTTTATTTTNGATCTTACAGCAGACATGTGATTTCTGCCCCTTTCAGCCCATCCTATACACCAATGCCATGTTACGTTCCTAAGTCACCATTCAGAAACAGCTCAGATTTCTGAGCTTATTGTAAGCCTTTGGCAGTCTGGTCACAGTAGCCTACTTTTCAGTCATATCACTCACCATTCAGACTTTTGATTTCCACCCTCCTCACCCAAACCTGCTCCCTCCATAGTCTTCTCTGGAGCAGCAACTGATATGACCAGCCAGCCAGTTACTCAAGTGAAAAAGGTCCTAGAAATTTTGCTTGAGTCCTCTCTTGCAGCCCCCACATCTAATCCATCACCAAGCTCCCTGATTCTACTTCCGTAACATATGCCGACTTTGTTCACTTCTGTTCAGTTGTACCACTGCCTGTGCAAACCATCATAATTCCTCTGGACTACTGTTGGGCCCTCCTGTATCGCCACAATCCAGTTCCCACACAACATCAGAAGAGAGTTTTGTGAAGACATAAATCAAATCCCATCATGCCCCCCGCTTCTGCCTTTATGCCATCTGGCTCACATGAACCTCTTGGGCCCACGCCTTTACCACTTTACCTCCTCCCGCCATGCACCAGCTACACCGGCCTTCCTTACGATCTTCTCACTCACATCTTTGCCTGGCAGCCATAGCACGAGCTGCTTTTTCTGCCTGTGGGGCTTTTCTCCCTAAACTCTGCATGGCCGCTTTTGCCTGTCATCTCACAGTCCAAATGTCACTAAATTCTGTCCCCAATATAAAGTAGCTGCCAGGTCCTGTCATTATACCCTGAATGGAATGTATCTGATATTTCTTTTTATTTTCTATGCTTATCTTGTTCATTGCTGGATTCTCTCAGATCTAGAGCAATGCTTGGTTCTCAGTATGTGTTTAATGAATGAATGAAACATCTTTCCCATCTCTCTCCTCAACACTGGACAATATTCCTCATGGAGAGTAAGAGGACCAACAACCAGAGGTGGGTTGAGCTGCTATGGAGACAGTAAGGCTGAGAAAAAGGGAGAGAAAACAACCTGCCTAGAGGGGGGCATCTTTGCTGAGTGATAGTTATGAGACACAATCAACTAGGATCTTCAACATCATATTCAGAAGGTTTGGCTCAAACATGATTTATAGAGGATTCTTCTTAGGGAAACAAAAATTGAGCTCCATGATGCTTGTTTTGGTCAATTCCATAAACCCAATACCTAGAACAGTATTTGACACACATTGGGAGCTCAATAAATAGTTGAAGGCATAAATGAGTGAATGAACATGCTTTAACCATTAGCATTCTTATTTAGAAATGGTTTGTAACAGCAGTCCCCAACCTTTTTGGCACCAGGGACCGGTTTCATGGAAGACAATTTTTCCACAGACTTGAGGCGGGGAGATTGTTTCAGAATGATTCAAGAAAATTACATTTATTGTGTAGGTAAAAGACGACTAGGACTCCGAAAGAGTGTCTAACATGCTTTAATGGCAAAGCGCTCCTGGGTGGGGTTCCGGACCGAAAGGGGCAGGCTGAGGAAGTCCGTGTGCCCTGACGGAGTTAGAAGTTTGTTTATATATGCACATTGTGAGGGATGGCCAAGTGGATGGATGAGGGTTTGGATAGGTTGCTGGGCCAAGATGTTGTGAGCTGATAGGTCTTTCTACATGGCTGGAGTGGGGCGGCTTTAGCTGGTGGACTGTGCTGCTACTGATCCCCAGGATCTGGGAGGTTCCCTCCCTAGGGACTTCCCCCCCCCCCCCCGCCGGCGGCAGAGGAGGGAGGGGGCGGCCCATCATGGCCCCTGGGGTCCAACCTTACACTTTATTTCTATTATTATTATATCAGCTCCACCTCAGATCATCAGGCATTAGATCCTGAAGTTTGGGGACTCCTGGTTTATAAGACCCAAAAGAGATAAGAAAACTGTAGAATAAAATTTCTCAAAACCTGGGCAATGGATTATACTTAAGTGATTTATTAAAATTCAGCTTCCTGTGCCTTTCCTGAGACCTGCTGAGTCATCTAAGACTGGGATCAGGAATCTGAATGTTATGAGTTTCATGTGTATTTTTTACGTGCAAACTAAAGTTTGAGAATTATTGCCTTGAGAGAGGTAAGATGATGAAAGATCTAAAGTAGGATCTATATTGGAGGAAATTAGTGAAAGACAAGTTGCCAGAATTTTGAGAAGTAGGGAAAAGAATCAAAATGACTGTGTACAACCTGGCAGACAGAATTACACTGTTATTGGTAAAATATAGGAGACTTGTGCATCATTTTAAAAACATACAAGGTAATAGATTTTCACCTTTTGGAAGACAAAGTAAAGGCATATGTGTAAAGGTGAAATGTGAAACTAAACTAATAAAACTATGTGTTCCCAAAACCACAGAAGGTAAGAAATAGCAAAGGTATTGCCACTGCATTCCATAGTGTGAGAGTGTTAAAGACAAATAAGTCTCATTTCTTATTGTCAAAACCCTTATTAAAGTCATGTTATTCCTGTTTATTTCATAGTAAAAGCACTGCATATGTCTCAGGAAATAGTTCCTCGTGCAAAAGATCCTTGAAGTTAGCTTCCTCCCAGCCATATCACTGGGACACTGCCAGAACACAAGGAATGCTAGCAATCTAATTAGGGGAAAGATCTGAGTGCAAATGTGACCCCACAGACAGCAGCCCACCAGCTCCCCGTCCCTGGGATTCTCCAGGCAAGAACACTGGAGTGGGGTGCCATTTCCTTCTCCAATGCATGAACGTGAAAAGTGAAAGGGAAGTCGCTCAGTCGTGTCTGACTCTTCACGACCCCATGGTCTGCAGCCTATCAGGCTCCTCCATCCATGGGATTTTCCAGGCGAGAGTACTGGAGTGGGGTGCCACTGCCTTCTCCAATTATCTCCAGTAAATAGTAATATTTTAGAAAGTTCTTTGGTTTTCCATAGTTCAGGTTGTATCCATAATTGTAAGTTTCAGAATCTAGAATCTATACTTAGAATCAGATTTTTTTGATGTAAAGATGGGTTGAGGCCAGTGAATGTGACTTATGAGAAGAAATCTTAAAACTTGGGAACTCCTTCCAGCATGTTAGCCTCTGTACTTCTGTACTGAGTAACCTGACATTTAAAATCCCCAGTGAGTGGAATACCCAAAAATAAGTTAGCCCTTCCCACCATGATGGACAGACGTTTAATATATATTTGAAGAATGTTCAAGTTCCTCTTGGCAGGTTCTAATTAATGACTATAATATGAAAGAAGTAAAAGAAGGCAGGTCAGCTGACAGAAGCAGAATTGGAACATACCTGTAACTGTACTCAGGAGACTGCTCACTTCCTGCAACCATGTGGAGACTGATTTCCTGAGTTTGTTGCAAAAGTTATGCAAAAGTATTAGGAGATTTTATGTGAACTGCTCTGCAGATAACAGACAATAAGTAATGTTGACCTCGACTTTTAAACAATAGCAGAGAAAAAAATACGCTGCTTAAAAGTTTATGCAACAAAATTTGGGACACACATTAGTAAGGTGTGGGGTACAATAACTAATTACTTCATTGTTCCTATCAAGGGAGCCATGAATGTGTCTTGCCAAAAAAAAGCCAAAATCTAAGTAAGGCAGCATACCTGAGAGTAACAATTTCTGCCCCTGCCCCACAATCCTAGAAATGCCTGGCGAAGAGAATAAATTTAAATATAAGAAGAGCAGAATTTCTTTCGTGGAGTTCTATCCTTCATAGATAACCATTCCTAGGGCATCTTTCATGTAGAAATTCTAGATCAAGAAACTACGGATGAGGGAAATAGTTAAAATCTTTAAAGTGTGCTAAAAATTACTACTGAACAATACCAATTCAAATACTGAAAGAAGGATCTTGGGGTTATTTATGCATTCTGTCAAATATTTGTGTACAAGCTTAACTCTGCATGATATAATTATGTTTCAATATCAATTATCAGAATCTTACTTGACTTGATCCTGCAGTAAGAAGGAAATAAGTCCTTGAAGATTCTCAGATCTAAACCACTAATTGGCTCAGGCTTAAACCACTAATCAGCATATAGCCCACGGCCTCTTTTGCTTGGTCCCCTCAGTACCAGAGCTACCTAGAGGATGTCCAGTGCAGAAGTAGCGGAGGAGGAAAGAAGTGATCCTTATTCAGAGGCTCAGAACATTGGACATAAAGTCAAGTCAAATGTTTCAAAAGACAGGGAGCTTTTTTCTGTGTCCTTGGCTTGTTGTGAAATAGCTGACTTTAAATGTGAAGATTCTCTCCTTTCATCTTAACACTGCATACTTCTATCATTTTTATCACTTTCTCCCACATGGATAAAGATCTAGTCATACACTAGAAGGAAGAAATGTTTTCTTTCTGAAGAGAGATATATTTTCTATGTGTCAAGGACAACTGAACACAGAAGGCACAAATTAGATTTATTTAGAGGTCCATCTAGTCACAGCTATGGCTTTTCCAGTAGTCATGTATGGATGTGAGAGTTGGACTACAGAGAAAGCTGAGCGCCCGAGAATTGATTCTTTTGAACCATGATGTTGGAGAAGACTCTTGAGAGTCCCTTGTACTGCAAGAAGATCCAATCAGTCCATCCTAAAGGAAATCAGTTCTGAATCTTTATTGGAAGGACTGATGCTGAAGCAGAAACTCCAATACTTTGGCCACCTGATGCGAAGAGCTGCTTTGAAAAGAACCTGATGCTGGGAAAGATTGAAGGCAGGAGGAGAAGGGGACGACAGAGGATGAAATGGCTGGATGGCATCCCCAACTCAATGGGCTTGAGTGTGAGTAAACTCAGGGAGTTGGTGATGGACAGAGAGGCCTGGCATGCTGCAGTCCATGGGGTCGCAAAGAGTCAGACACGACTGAGCGACTGAACTGAACTGAATTTTGCCCATGTCTAGTCCTTCTTTCAACAATAGCTAGTCAAATATGTTTAGAAAGGAAAAATTAAAATAAAATTTCATTCATTATATTCAACAACTACAAAATGCATTTTAAATTTTCTTTGTCATAAGATTATAATGTTTTTCTGTAAGGCATTAAAAAGACTTAGCACCAGAGACATAAATATAAAGAAATAAGTTACTTTCGATAATTTAGTTTTAAAAAAAATCAGCTCTGGGCCAATTCTCAAAGTCAGTCTTCTGGGTTAGGAAAATGGAAAGTAATTTAGAGAAGCATAATACCTTTTACTAAATATTTCAAAGCCAGGACATCCATCTATATTATAAGTGGGTAGAGAAAAAATCATTTAGCAGCAGTTCAGACACTGCCCAGCTATGAACAACCAACTTGCAAACATCAACTCTTGAGGGGATGGACACTTTCCTCTCCCCACAACAAAGCTCAACTGACGCTGCTTATGAGAACTTTCCAACTTACATTTTTCTTGTCCATTCCCTTCTTTACCTCCAAGAAGACTGTGCACAAACCACACACAGTGGATTAGCTGGCTTTTCTGAGATGGAGAGGGAGTCAGCTTCCTTCCATTTATCGAGACTCCCCCGTATGTTACAAATTTTAAGTGTGTTAAAATGAGGTTACAAAATTTGTAGCATATTTTAAACGTCCAGTCTTGGAAATGAGTCTCAATGACAGTGTGGATAACCTCATTAGGAGACAACATCAAGCATCTGAATTTGAGGCCCTCATGAAGATGAGAACAGACTCATGGCTCCCCAAACTCTCTTTATAAATAGCCCTGCTATTTCTGCCCAGCACTCACTCTGGCAGTTTCTAGCAGGTTTCCCTGGCACCAGTATTTCATACCTCCAATCTATCCTCCATAATGCTTCCAGAAAGCTCTTTCTAAAATGCCCATTTGATCATATTATTCTCGTTTGACCCTCCTCAGTTTCCAGTCATCCAAAGAATAAAGCAGGCCACTTCACAGGGGGGCCACAGCCCTCCCTGGCTGACGCCTTCATTTCTGTCTCTTGGCAATCCTCCTCTCCCTCTAAGCCTCTGTACCCTGCGTACTTTCATTTGTCCACACAGTTCCCAGAACCTGGATTGTTCTTACTCTCTCCTTCTGCCTATAAAATACCTGCTCGGTATTCACCACAAACCTCTGAGGACTGCTTTGAGAGGCTCTGGCCATTTTTTTCCTTTTTGACCCCACGTAGCCTGGTTACTTTTTCACAGTCTTTATCACAAATGTTGGGCTTAATAGTTTGAATTTGATTCACCTTACTAAGCTTGAAGTTTCTTGGGGACCAGGACTGTGTTTCATTCCATTTTTTTTTTTTTAATCATCAGTACCTGGAACACAGAGAGTATTAGATTAACTCATATTGCAATATTTTCATCTCTGCTGTTGCTTTTCAGTGTACTTGATTTTTCTTCACATTTGTTTCTTTTCCTCTTTTCACTATTCTCTTTTCGACTTTTAAAAAGCACTTTCATCATCGCTGATAAGAGTTAAACCAGTGTTATTCAAAGACTTTTTATCATGGATAAGCAGAATTATGTTTTGGAGGGGAATTCTCCATAATTTTTAAAAAGCCATCAGCTTCTAAATTTCTTGAGCATATAAGCCTCTCTGTGACAATTTCCATACCTCTCTTCTTCTCAAACTTAAATATGCTTCTCTCCAAGCACTGAGAGACAAGAAAATTTTAAGATTTTATTCACTTTTATTATTTCTATCTTTGGTTTTATTGCTGCAGTATTTTTTTCTGCTACTTGTTCATTTCAAATGTATAATGTCTCTGCTATGTTGTAGATTAAGTGACTTTCATGGGCTGGCCTGCCAACCCCTGTACCATCCATAATAGTTTTTTCTGTGGGGAAGTATATTTTAAGTTGCAACCAACATGCCTCAAAATTCTTTTGGAATTCACCATATTTGTAGGTTGTGGATTTCCACTAAGATTCTCCAGAGAAATTAGAAAACTTGTATTAATTTGTTATTCATGCAGTAAGTATTTATTGATTAATATTTAATCAATATGTTGAACTTCAGGATGAACTTCAAGTTCTGAGGATAGGGAGTGAGATGAATTAGGTGCCTGACTTCAGGGTGTTTGCAATCTACACATAAATGTTTCTAAAAGTCAGCCTGCCTCTTTAGTATTTGTTGTCCCTAGTGCAAACATATAAATTCTATTTATGATCTTAATGACATAAAAACAGTTATTATGAGAACTATAGTAACTTTCATTCTTCTGAGAAATGCTTCATGGATGTAAGAAATATTTTGTCATGTTTGTTTCCTTAAATACTCATTTGAGATCATAATCATCCAAGAATGGTTTTTGTTTTGTTTTCACTTGTTTTCTGGCTACACCATACGGCAGGTAGGATTTTAGTTCCCCAGCCATGGATCTAACCATGCTCCCTGCAGCAAAAGCACAGAGTCTTAACCAATGGACCTCCAGGAAAGTCCCAAATGTTTTCTTTTATAATGAGCTTCCCTCCATCTCAAAGTGATTTGTAATATTTTGTTATTTCATAATACCTACGTTGATCCTTGAATACTCTTCTGGAAGCATTCCTCAAACTATATACTTATTTTTGTAGCCCTCTTTTTCTTTGTTCTAGACAGATGAGTCCAACCACTATTTAAGGCTCTCATTTATTGTCTTCTACCAAGAGAAAAAAGATAATGGGTCTGGAGATGTAAGGTCTTTAACGATGTACAATCTTAAGCATTTAATATGTGAATTAGTGGTCTTAAATGGTTATCCTTTAACCAGATCAGAATTATTCTTGGCAACTAATGGATGTAATCTGTAAAATGAAATTTGTTCATTAATGATAGGAAGGTTTCTAAGGGTCTTTTAACATGAAATAAATAAAGCAGTAGATCAACAGAAGATAGATACATTTCATAATAATCACTCTGAAGGAGCTATTTCAAGTAATAATTACCTACTCAGGAATGATGAGGAATTTCTAATGGTTATAACTATCAGATTCACTTACCACATGGCAAGCTTAAAATGGAAACATTCTTTAATGGGAAAATAATGTCTTAGTTCACTCTTAACATTTTTTAAATAAATTAATAAAGTGCAGTGTTTTCATGTCTACAGTTTTACTTATTATTTTCCTAAGGGTAATAGTTTTTAATTTATCATCCAAGAATTAAAACAATATTAATACATTACAAATAATTATAAAATATAAATTAAACTACTGGCAAAACAGTATACTCTGTTTCCATGGAAGCCTTCCTTCTATAAGACATACCTTACATTTCCTGATAAAAGTTTTTACTTAACCTTTTCAACTTTTGGTGTTTTTTTCCCCAAAATCTTGAGTTTAAGTTAGTTTATATTTTGTGGTTTATCTAACTATGGAGACCTCTTTCTCTGAAATGGGTCACACTACCCAGAAGAAAAAAAAAAAGTTTTTTGGTGCCAGTTTGAAAGGAACAAAGAAGTCAGCTCCTACTATTTAGAGTTGAGTAAAGAGAAGGAAATTGGCACCATCTTTCTTGCCAGTCAATTCCTCTGTTACCTAGAGTATCTATTTTAGACAGGCACTACTAGCTTGGGAACTAGCCAGGGAATGTCAATACACACAATGAAAATTACTGTACGAAACAAGACAAAACACCAGAAGTTTATGTGTGGCACTCCAGCTTAGGGAAAAAGCACTAGACCTTCACAATACTGTTACAATTAAGTAATTTTTGTCCACTTAATAGATTCTACTCTTCCTAAGATTTCATGGTTTCTCTTACCAGGGAACTTCTGAATTATATGTCTGTCAAAGATAAGAACTGATTTCAGAAACTCCTTGGAAAGCTTCTAAAAATAACCCCTCATATGGTTTTTAGAGCATCTACTGTTACCCTATCATTTTTATAGAAAAAAAATGCATAGATCCTCAGCAATCACTGATTGAATATTAATTTTTACTGTTCTCAGATAATAGCTATAAAAAATCCACTGAGTTTCAAGCATGTACCTAGGCTTAAGGCATCTATTGAATGAATCTAGCCACATCCCCTATACATCTCGTACACAACTGACTCAACCAGACTTGTTTGAAACCAGGTTTCTCGGTGTGGGTACCATGGAACCTGCAAGATACTAATCCTAAGAAGAGTTAATCCACCTCATGAATCAATCAGAAGCCTGAACTCAGAGTCTTGCCCTCTGTGTTGGACTTCCTCCTCCTGCACCACCTGTATCCCGTGCATTTCCTGTCAGGAGGAACGCTGACCCTTCTCTCAGTGATGTGGCTCCTCCTTGCCTGTCCAGTAACAACAGATTCATCTTTAATATTTCTCAGCTTCGGTCTTCATATGTTGATTTTGACATGCAAAAGATATACAGTGTGTATTTTTCTAATCTAAAAATTATAATGTTTACCACATGTGAGACACTTTTCTTAGAACCTTGCAAGTCTGAATGCATTTAAGTAGCAATTCGTAGTTTTTCTAAAGTGAGGACTGGAATCACAGATACTTTTAAGATGCATCATTTAAATCAGTGAATGAACCTACCTGATTGCCCAGTATTTCTGTCTTACCATCTAGCCCCTCATTACTGTTCAGCTTTGTTTTTCACTTGTTTTCAACAGTAACTGTCATGAAGAGTTATGAAGAAAATGACTCAAAAAAAGAAGGCCAAATGCCAACTAAGGCTGTTGACAGAAACAAAAAGGAAGGAAAGTAATTTGGGGAAATAATGTTTCTGGATCAGACATGTAACATGAAAGAATTTACAAAACCCTCTACACAGAACAAAAGAAAACCATTTTAGAGAGAAACCATTTCATCTCCCAACCAATACAGTAGTTGCATACCATGGGGAAGAAAGGTCAATGAAAGTTGAATTTATTTCCTTGGTGTTAGGAGGCTATGTACCAGAAAGAACTATCAGTGCAAAAGTAACTACGGAGTAAGTCAGAAGTCAGAATAAAGTCAGAACAAATATTCCCATAATATATAAAACTGAGGATTCACAAAGGTCTCCAAATGTCATTGTAAAAGTCATGAGTCTACCACACAGTTTAGGATGCTTGCCTATGACAGAGTTTTTGTTATTCAATGTGAACTTTTGAATTTTTATTTTATATTGGAGTATAGTTGATTAATAAAGCTGTGTTAGTTTCAGCTGTACTGCAAAGGTGATTCAGTTACACATATGAATGTATCTAAGCTTTCTCAAATTCTTTTCCCATTTAGGTTATTGCAGAATATTGAGCAGAGCTCCCTGTGCTACACAGTAGTTCTTTGTTGTTATCAATTCCAAATTCCCAATTTATAGCCTCCCCATGCCTTTTCCGCATTGGAGACGGAAATGGCAACCCACTCCAGTGTTCTTGCCTGGAGAATCCCAGGGACGGAGGAGCCTGGTGGGCTGCCGTCTATGGGGTCACACAGAGTCGGACACCACTGAAGCAACTTAGCAGCAGCATACCTTTTCCCTTTGGTAACTGTAACTTTGTCTTTGAAGTCTGTGAGTCTGTTTCTGTTTTATAAGTAAATTCATTTGTATCATTTTTTTAAATTCTACATATAAGTGATATCCTGTGATATTTGTCTTTGACTTACTTTACTTAGTATAATAATCTCCAGATCCATCCATGTTGTTACAAATGGCATGATTTCTTTCTTGTAACGGTTCAGTAATATTCCATTGCATTTATATACTGTATTCTTTTATTCTTTTTTTGAGTATATTAAAAGCAGTATTTATTGCTTTATACTGCTGTGTCAGTTACTGCTATCCAGCAAAGTGAATCAGCCATACATATACATATACTCCCTCTTTTTTGGATTTTATTCCCATTAAGATCACCACAGAGCACTGAGTAGAGTTCCCTGTGCTATACGGTAGGTTCACATTACTTATGTATTTTATATATAGTGTGTATTTGTATATAATATATATTGGAAGACATATCTCCCAATTCATCTCACCCCTCCTTCCACCTTGTCATCTGTTCTCTATGTCTGTGTGTCTATTTCTGCTTTGCAAATAAGATTATCTATGCCATTTTTCTAGATTCCACATATATGTGGTAATATGTGAATATTTTTCTTATTTCATTCTGCATGGCAGTCTCTAGGTCCATCCACACCATTGCAAATGACACAATTTCATTCCTTTTATAGCTAATATTCCATTATATGTATGTACTATATGTCTTTTATTCATTCCTCTGTTGATGGACATTTAGGTTGCTTCCATATCCCAGCTACTGTAAATAGTGCTGCAGTGAACGTTGAGGTGCATGTATCTTTCTGACGGTTTTCTCTGGTANAATTTCATCTCTAGTTCCTCTGCCTTTTCTAAATCCAGCTTGTACATCTAGAAGTTCTCAGTTCATATACTGTTGAAGGCTAGCTTGAAGAATTTGAGCATTAGCTTGCTAGAAAGTGAAATGATCGCAATTGTATGGTAGCTTGAATATTCTTTGGCATTACTTTTCTTTGGGCTGGAATGAAAACTGACCCTTTCCAGTCCCATGGCCACTGCTGGCAAATTTGCTGGCATATTGAATGCAGCACTCTCATCATCTTTTTGATTTGAGACAGCTCAGCTGGAATTCCATCACCTCCAGTAGCTTTGCTCATATTAATGCCTCCTAAGGCCCACTTGACTTCATACTCCAAGATGTCTGATTCTAGGTTAATGATCACACCATCGTGGTTATCTGGTTCATTAAGACCTTTTTTGTATAGTTCTTCCATGTATTCTTGCCACCTCTTTCTTAATAACCTTGCCATTTCTGTCCTTTATTGTGCCCAGCTTTGCATGAACTGTTCCCTTGGTATCTCCAATTTTCTTGAATAGATCTCTAGTCTTTCCCATTCTTTTGCTTTCTTCTATTTCTTTGCATTGATCACTGAGGAAGGCTTTCTTATCTCTCCTTGCTATTCTCTGGAACTCTACAGTCAGGTGTGTATATCTTTCCCTTTATCCTTTCCCTTTCTCTTCTCTTCTTTTCTCAGCTATTTATAAACTATAATTTGTCTTTCTTTCTAGTACCATATCTCCTCCAGAACTTTCTGTCCTCAAGGTGCCTCCTTTCCCTTGCACCTATAGGCCACCTCTAGGGATCCTGGAGCATTCTCTGGTTTGGTCAGAATGTTGACATTTAACACTTTTGCTCTCCCACACTCCACTCCCTCTCTACCTCCACAGTTGCTGGATATCGAAACAGCTCAAATCAGTCACTCATACCTACCCTCCCCCTCACACACACACAAACACACACAGATGCCTCCTAGACACCTACAAGAAAAAAGAGATCCCCTTGACTAAATAATCAGACATTTCTTTAAAGGAAATTAGAATATGCAAGCCCTATATTTCCACCGAGTAAATCAAATCACACAGAGGATACACAAAAACTGAGTTAATGGATCCTTTAGTCTGTGCACAACAGTAATTCTGGCTCTCTTACCCACTACCACAGATGTTCCCTCTAATCTAGACTCAACAACAACAAACTGGCCATATTCTCACTTTGATGGTGATTATAATAATGATACAATTTCTATGTGCCAGGCCCTTTACATTAACTTATTCAACCCTTATACCATCCCCGTGCGATATGCATTATTATGATTCTACAGATGTTTAAGACATTTAAGTCTCGCTCAAAGTGGCATGGCTAAAAAGTGTCAGAATTCTGATTCAGATAATGCACATGGCATCCACATACTTACCAAGGATACTACATTAATACAGAATGCTTCAATCTCTGAGTCATCATCACCAAAAGGAAAGAGTAGGATTAAAAAGAAGTGTGGAAGACCTGGTGTTCCTCTGTGGCTTCTCCTCTTCACTCTTTTGTCATACATTTGCTGAATTCAGGTAACGTGCCAGTCTATCCTTGGTCTGAGAGTATAAAGAATAACATATGGTTACTGCCCTCATTATCCATTGAGAAGGAAAACCAGATAAACAGCTGTAGTTCAGTATGCTGTTGTAATTGAAAAACATAAACAAGGTATTATGGGAAGACTGGGAAGAAAATAAAGCCCAAGGAATTCAATGGTTTTACTAAACTTACTGAAAGTCTATCTCCAGGAAAAGAGTAGGTTCTCTAAGAGAGAATCCAGACTAGCTCCATCCTAAACTAAGCTTTATGAAAAGCAACTGTCTGCTTGCTCTCCCTACACTAAAAAGGAAAAATACTAGCTAGGTCAACTTCATTCATTTACTTGAAATCAGAGGATCTTCCTTCTTCCTTCCACACCTACAGTTTTATGAGGCAGGACTCAGATCAATTTGGACAACTTCAATCAGCAGTCTGAAACTGGCAACTTCCCTGACATCTAGACTCCCTAAAGGTACATTACTTTGTTTAATTAGATCTTCCTACACCTTCCCTTCCAATTCCACAGCAATGAGACTTGAAATTAAGTAGCCAAAGACACATGGATAACTAGTCTTTACCATTGATTCCTATTATTGAGACATCCTACTAAGCTGGTTTCATCATATATACATGGCCCAGGAGTAGTGAACCATACTGTTTCTTCCATACTTCCAGAAAGCACTGCTGCTGCTGTTAAGTTGCTTCAGTTGTGTCCGACTCTGTGTGACCCCATAGATGGCAGCCCACCAGGCTCCCCCGTCCCTGAGATTCTCCAGGCAAGAACACTGGAGTGGGTTGTCATTTCCTTCTCCAATGCATGAAAGTGAAAAGTGAAAGTGAAGTCTCTCAGTCGTGTCCGACTCTTCATGACCCCATGGACTGCAGCCCACCAGGCTCCTCCAGACTCCATGGGATTTTCCAGGCAAGAGTACAGAAGTGGGATGCCATCACCTTCTCCACCAGAAACCACTAGATATTTCCTATTATTTATATTATTAAAAACCACGAACTTGAATTCAGGGTACAGCAGTCAGTATAGGTACCAGTCATTATGTTTAGCTTCCTAAATAGACAGCAGAGTTTCATTGTTGTTGTTGTTCAGTCACTAAGTTGTGTCTGACTCTTTGCGACCCCATGAACTGCAGCATGCCAGGCTTCCCTGTCCTTCACTATCCCCCAGAGTTTGCTTAAACTCACGTCCATTGAGTCAGTGATGCCATCCAACCATCTCATCTCTTGTCCCCTTCTTCTCCTGCCCTCAATCTTTCCCAGCATCAGGGTTTTTTCCAGTGAGTTGGCTCTTCACATCAGGTGCCCAGAGTTTCATAGGAGAGCTAGAAATTGAAAACATCCTTAGTAAAGCCAAGCCACAAAACTTCACAAACAATCCAAGATAGCTAAAATCTCTTTTCTTTTCTCCTGAGTAACCCAGCTTCCTTTCTCTCTTAACTAAGAATAGCTAGTATCTTTATAATAAAAGTCTATTAATTTTTCAACCAAGTCAAGAAAGAAACAGTGTTTGGATCCTGGCAACAAAATCTATGGTATTACAACTAGAAAGATCTAGAAAACAAGGTTACCTGACGTACCTTGAATAAAGGCTATTAGGAGCTTCAGCCAGAATGGGGGATGAAGGAAAGAGCATCTTCAGATGTTTGACCTGCTGTGATGAGATCAGCTAGCCAAAGGCCAGGCCTGTGTGCTACCCAGTAGATCACTATGAATGCCCAGGTTGGGGTCAAAGTTTTCCTAAAGACAAGTGAAGGATAACCACCTGACCCAAGAACTGCAAGAATAATATTTATTCAGGGAATCTGTCTATCTGCAGGACCTGAACCCGGAGTTTTTATTTAATGAGAAAAGATAAGAACACCATAACCTGCACTTCAGAAAAGACCTGAAAGGCAAACAAAGAAAGGAGATACACAGGTGCAATCGCAGAAAAAGAAACATTTCTACAAAGGAAAGAATATATGATAGTTTGAGGCAACCAATCAGAGATCTGCTGGTTTCATTTGCAGGAAAATGTCCTACAGAGATAAATATTTGGTAACTAGATACAGCAGGCCTTGAAGATAGAAACCACTTTTGTTTACCATAGGAGATTATAAATGTGAACATATCCATGAATAATAACTAGCACTATTGATAATGCGATAATCTTTTACCTTTACATATAACTCAGACAATAAGTGTTAAAGTCTTTGAACATAAGGGACAATGAATTTGTGTGAGGGACTTAGTTGAAAGTACTGGTTTGTTTCACACCAGCCGTCAAGTAGGCCTCTCAAAACTCCTTTAAGTATTGGAAACAGTGACCTGGGGATGAAAGGCCTGTAGCCCAGGAACCGATCCCTTGAGCCACCCAGATCTCGTCACTGACGATTCTGATTAATCCATGCTGACAAACCAGATTTGAATCAATAGAAATTATCTGTAACAAGAAACTAATTGTGTGTTTAGTAAGTTCAGGGAAATTTTGGGTGGCTTTAAATTTACATGGAAAAGACTCTATTGACTTTTGGAATCAAAATTCATATCAACTTAAGGCAATATTGCCTTGGGTTGTAGTAACTTATGGTGTTCTATTTTCTCTCTTGAGTAATGTATGGTCTGAAGGCATGTAATCTGTTTACTCGTAGACTATGAAAATTCTTTAATTGTTATTTATGGAGACTTAAGATCTATTTACATAATGTGAAAAGCACAGAACATGTACCTCTTATACTACTTTCATACAAAACATCCCTGTTTAAATGAAGCAGCAAATCACAGCCAATTTCAAGCCACTTTACAATCTCAGTTCAAATTATGCAGTGGCTTAGAAGAGTAAAAAGATGTCCCTAAAGTTGCATCATCTTTAGCAGACAGGAGACCTCAGGTGTTAGAGAGCTGCTGAGAGGCAAAGTGGCTGAACAAATGAACCGCTGCTGAATTTATATTGTACTTTTCACACAGGAAGATTATCTAGGCCTCCAGTACACCTACACGTGAATCCATGTGTGACATCTAACTCTTCACTTAATTTCCTTATGGACCATTTTTCTGGAAAGGAAGATGGAAAATTTCAGCCAGCCACAAATGGACTGAGACCTTCCAATCTCATTTCACATCGAGCAGGTGTCCCAGACAGGGTTTGAAACCAAGCTACAAAGGTGAAAAAAAAAAGAGAGAGAGAGAGAGAAAAAAAATACTAATAGAGCTAAACAAATGGCCCTTCATAGGAGCTATGGCATCAGTTTAAACTAGGTTTGTCTTAGCATCTAGAGTAAAGCCTTGCCTCGTATTCTTTGCAATCCAGTAGTATTAAAATCCTCTTTTTAGCAGAAACTGCTAACATATCTAACAGAAGGACCTTACTAATCATTTCTCTCTCAAGGAGGAAAAAAGTCTAAAGGCCAGAGCTTGAGGTCACAGGTCTTTGAGGGAATGTGGCAAGGTCTGTACTTTATCAAATTGCAGGAGCCACAAGAAACCTTCACCTCTTAACCAGGGTGCCCTTTTGGTGGCCAAAAACAGAACTGTTCAAACCATTCTTTGCCTTAGATGGCTAAAAATCCCTTTGAATATTCACCAGACCCCCTCTAGCATGACTGCATTAGTTATATTAAGGATTTTAGGCAGACTATTAGTATTTGTTCTGAATAGTTGGACCACTGTACCAAGCACATGTAGGGCAATAGGTGAAAGGGTAAAGAGCCCTGTTTAATAGAATTTACATGCTGTATGAGTCTAAATTGTTTAGCTGCCTGATAGAATTTTTATAAAGCCTAAAATAAATATCCATAAACTTAACAGGTATGCAGGAGAACTAAAAAACTGCTTGTTTTTTTCCTTTAAAGGTCACACTTTTTTCCCGTAACAGTAAACAGCATGATAAAATGCCTTCAATATATCATAAATTATGGAAAATAACCACTGACTTTTCAAGATAGTTTAGGATATAAATACTTGGATATTAATGTTATAGATGGTTTTCAAATATGAGCAAGAAGTATTTCCAAACTCATCATTGTTCAAATAAATTATAAATGTGATATAAATTAAAAATCAGAATATTAGCCACACTTAGAAAAAATAGTTCTAGAATAGTCCTTTTACTCATAAAATATATTGATTTGAAATTGTACCGATTTGAAAGCCATTGACAATGGACCTAGGACCACTATTAATATATCTGAAAATCTATTCGATTTTATCCTCTGGCTGTCTCCCTGGTTCAGTGGTACCACCTAAAGATTCAAGTAATCCCTCAGTCCACTAATGTGTTTACCAAATATCCTAACTGATACCATTTAAAAGAAATAACAAAGTAAAAGTAACCTTAGGAAGATACAACAGTAGTATCCTAGGCTCTCTTCAAAAATGTTCTCTATTCTCTCATCCACATCTCCAGCGCTGACTTGTCACAGAGCCCCATTCCTGTGTGTCATCTATGTATAGCATATTTCCAATTGAATTTTCCTCAGTATCTCAGACATTATAAACCAGGGATGAGCAATCTGTGACCCATGGCCAACTTTGGCCAGCAGTCTGTTTTTGTAAAAGCTTATTAAAACTCAGCTCCCTATATTAATTTACATATTGTCTGTAGCTTCTTTTGCCCTACAGTGACACAGCTGAGTAACAGGTCATACAGTTCACAAAGTCCTTTACAGAAAAAAATCTGTCAATTTGCTATAAACACAAAAGAAAACTTAGGATCTTTTCCCTAAAACATGCACCCCTCTTCAGTTCCTACTCCCTGTTCGTGTTTAGTTGCTGTTATATNCTACAGTGACACAGCTGAGTAACAGGTCATACAGTTCACAAAGTCCTTTACAGAAAAAAATCTGTCAATTTGCTATAAACACAAAAGAAAACTTAGGATCTTTTCCCTAAAACATGCACCCCTCTTCAGTTCCTACTCCCTGTTCGTGTTTAGTTGCTGTTATATCTGACTCTTTTGCGACCCCATAGACTGTAGCCCACCAGGCTCCTCTGTCCATGGGATTTCCCAGGCAAGAATACTGGAGCGGGTTGCCATTGCCTCCTCCAGGGTATCTTCCTGACCGAGGGATAGAACCTGTGTCTCCTGCCTTGGCAGGTGGATTCTTTACCACTGAGCCACCAGGGAAGGTACAACTATAACTCTAATTTGGGAGCTTATCATGACACATTCATTTTGTTGCCTAGCCTCCATTCTAGTTATATACTGCTGCATAACAGAATACTCTAAAACATAGTGACTTAACAAAACCATCATTGTTTCATATCTCATGATTCTATGAATCAGAAATTTGGGCAAGATTCTGCTGAGCAATTGTTCTGCTCCATTTAGCATTAATGAGAGTTACTCATTGGAATTTATCTGATATCTGGCTTGCCTGGAGGGCTCGAGGCAACTTCATTCAATGTCTGGTGCCTTCATGGGGACAGCTGGACAACTGGGTTCAGCTGGGCCCTTTTGCTTGCCCTGTAGTCTTCAGTTTTTGCTCATCTGACACCATCATTCCTTGGTGACTTTCACCGTGTACATCTTCCCTATGTTTGAGTTTGTTGAGGATGCTTTTGCTTGGTTCCTTCTCCCAGAATTTCCAGCACAGTGTCACTAAGCTGTGTGATATTTTGAGTAAATGTTATCCTATAAATAGGCTTTAACTTATGACCTGTTTGCTTCAAAATAATATCTTCTAGGCCTGACTAATTTCTGTTATGCATGAGAGCTAGGATAATCTGCACTTCTGAAGAGCATCCTAAGGGAATTTAGGATGTTTTTCTGTTTAGTGCTACTATTACCTTTTGCCAGCCTGGATGAACATACTATGAGAGAGACAGAGAGAGAGAGTAATTAGGGGTAAGGGTGGGGAAGAAGAACACAGGGTATAACTCGGTGTCATATATGAAGTAGATACCAAATAAATATTAAATGAAGACGATAAGCCCACATCATGACTGATGGATTTGTGTGGAGAAGCCAATGAATGACATTTTTAAACATGCCATAGTCCTTTGGGCACTTTTATAAAGCACAATTAATTCTGGTATTAAAGAACAAATATAATTTATATTGTTCTAAATAAAATCATAACAAAGGGGAGAAAAGTACCATAGAAAAGAAGTAGGTATAATTAGCTAATTTAAAATTCAATCTCTTAACTGTGTTCCTGAATACATGTTTGTTTATAGTTTCCCTAGAACCTTATTAGTGCCAGAGACATGAAGGTTAGTCAAGGAATACAATTGTTTGAAGCTATTTACTTGCCATGCTAGTATTCTATATGCTATAAACCCAGATAGATGGTGTTCCTGCCATGTAGTTACAAAACTATCTGAAAAAAAGGACTATTTTAGGCAAAATTAGGGGTTATATTTTGCAAAGTAACTACAAATAAGAAAAGTTTGCTGTAATATTTACTGCTTTAGAACCCTCCCCGCCCCACAGAAAGAATCTCTATTTTTCTTAATTTAATTGTAGGCTAATTACTTTACAATATTGTAGTGGTTTTGCTATACATTGACATGAATCAGCCATGGGTGTACATGTGTTCCCCGTCCTGAACCCTCTTCCCACTTCCCTCCCCATCCCATCCCTCTGGGTCATCCCAGTGCACCAGCCCTGAGCACCCTGTCTCATGCATTGAACCTGGACTGGCAAAGAATCTCTATTTTGGACCAGAATATAGCTCTGTGTGAATTTTTAAGATCTGATATTACCTAAATTCACTTCTGGTGTTTTAAGATGACATCAGAAGGAGCCTTGCCTTTTCTTATAGAAAAGCTAATGGCTAGCTAATTCTGGAAATGAATTTCTTCGCTGCTGCTATTCTTAGCGACAGAGACAGTCATTTGAATGCTCTACACACACACACACACACACACACACACACACAAAGGCCTCAAGCCTCCTCCTGTTTCACCTTTTCATTGCTCAGCGATCATTTAGAGAGCAGACTTGTTCCAGACAGCTTTAATTAAACTGTACCAAGGAAGCAGATAGATGTCAATGGGAATGATCCATAACATGAAGCTAAGCAAGTATTTAACACTGTTCCATCCAGTTCAATCACCTTCTAGCATTTCAGTGGCTTTATATTCATGTGGCAAAGAATGAATGTGTATATGTGTGGTTTTTTTTTAATCCATCCCATTAGTGGCCATATGCTTGGGCTTCAATGGATATAAGAACTGTCTGCAATCTGCCAGGGATTTAGGGACATCAATAATTTGTGAATAGTCATGTTGATACTGGTCGAAGGGTTAAGTGCTCTGCACACCAGGGGCATCTCTTAGGGGATCTGAACCCTTAGTTGACTGTTAGGAACCTTATCCCCTGTGAGGTTTCCTACTACATGCTGCTTGCCAGATACATCCAGCTGTAGCTGGGAAGCATTATCAGCTCTGGGATTTAAAGATCTGTGTTAAGTACTGATAGAATGGTATCTTTGAGTTAAAAAGCAGGGAGGGTATATTGTGGCAAACTCAAGGAGGTTTACACGGTCCATGTGAAGCACATGTTCTCTCCTTTTTGCATGTTCTTTCATATATTCCTCATGGCAAGATAACACAGCATCCTTCTGAGAAGAGTTTATATTTAACATTTGCTCCCACAATTTTCTGGTAGATTAGACTGTGTCAGTCAAAGTAGAAAGACAAATGTCTCTTTAAGAGAAATTTTTCCATAAAAAGCTTTTCTTTCTATTCCCCTAAAGAAGATGAGGGACAAGTAACGTGAGTGAATTTTGAAGTACTGGTCTTCCCTGAAGATTTCTCAAATAAGGTTATTTTAATACTGAAAGAAACAGAGGTCATATGAAACCTTTGCCTTATGTGTTAGCCTGTGATTTCATGTCCACCTAAAGCCTTGACTGTCTTACTACTGTAGCCCCTGCACTTGGCACAGTGCCTGGCAGATGAAAGTGAACGTGAAAGTGAAGTCGCTCAGTCGTGTCTGACTCTTTGCAACCCCATGCTCCTCAGCCCACCAGGCTCCTCAGTCCATGGAATTTTCCAGGCAAGAGTACTGGAGTGGGTTGCCATTTCCTTCTCCAGGGGATCTTTCCAACCCAGGGATCAAACCCAGGTCTCCCGCACTGCAGGTAGACACTTTACTGTCTGAGCCAAGTACTTAACAAATGCTTGTGGGTGCAAGGATGGATGGATAGACAGGAGAAACAAAGGAAGGGAAGAAAACATTTGGAGGAATTCTTTTGTAAGTCTGACCTTCGTGCAAGTAATTGCTGTCTAGAATTTTTGAGGAGCTATTTTGGATCTGGGAATGGCTATTTGGCAATAAAACTTTCCACAGTTTTAATGGATAGGGATTTCAGAGCAAACTTACACTATTATGACCTCTTAGTTTTCTTATTGAGCAAAGATAGGAATAATTATGTTGTGATCACAGGTTTCCATCAGATTATTTTTGCTACCATATATCTAGATGCGATTTTGTTTTACTATGACTGGATACTACCATAGTAAAGCAGACTGTGGCTTCTTAAAGGAGAGTAATGATGATTAAGCAGAGGGCTCTTTAGCCCTTCTTTCCTTATATGTCTAATTTGACCTTTATAAATATAGAGATAGTTTGTCTAGTTTACAGTTGAAATTCTATGTGTGTTCATTTCCAGTAATTCCAGCCTTCTTACCTTGGAGTAGTTTTATCCATTCCTTAAATGTCCCTAGCTGATGTCTAGAGAGTATTTTTAAACTTCTTAACTGCACAATGAGGCCTCAGTGGACATCTAGATTGTGTCTGCTTGGGAAGATGCCAAGCACTAATGAGTATTTTGTTTAATGTAATGGAAACTTAAAGCGCATGGCTTCTTCCTTGACTGATCAATGCCCACTTCTGTTGTTTGAAGGTATCTATACATTCTGAATTCTAGAAGAAAGGTCACAAGGGGGCAGACTACTTAGTGTCTGCCTAAAGCACTTGAGGATTCAGAAATTGTGCTTATATGGAGCTCAGTATAGGTAGAAAGTACTAGAGTTAGTACTTTAGCCTCTCCCACTCTGTTCAGATAACCCAGCCTTTCTTTCAAACCCAAATTCCATAATCTTAAACTTTTCCATGTTAAACTATTTCATGTTCATTTATTCCCTAATTATTATTTTTTTAATTATGTTAAATTTTAGGCCAAGCAATATACACTTATATGTAATCATTTATTTCGGTATTATTTTATTATTATAAAGGAACTGGTATATATTATATTTACTTTATTGTTTGCTTTTTCCAAGTTTAAGTCACAATGTGTTCAGCACAAATTTTAGTGTAAATAATTAAGACACTATTTCTTAGTTATATAAACAGATTTGCTGAAAAACCAAACCTTAAGCAATTCAGTAGGCCAACAAGATCAAGTATGTTTGAGTAAAAAATAATGATTTCCATGTGTTACTAATGTTCTACACACAACTAAGTGGAAAGTGTAGAGGGTGTTTCTGAGATTTCATTGAACCATATCTGGCTGAACAGATACAGAGCTCCCTTTGGTTGTACTTATAATTTACAGCCTACTTGAATGTGCTAGATAATTTTCAAAAGTAAAGATTTCAAGCCACTTAAAAACTCAAAAGAGATTTACCTCTCATCTAAAGCTTCCTGGGTTTAAAGATCTCATAAAAGGTCCATGGAGATGGTAAGAAAAGATGGGTTTTAAATCTGAAGAATGGAAATAATTTAATTCTTCAACTTTGAGTATAATGACTCACTTTCTCTTTGTTTATTTCCAAACTATCATCTTGCTTCAATCATACTATTATATACCTTTAAGAGACTCTGGAACAACACCTCTCCAAGCCTCCCTGAATTAGAGTTTATAATAGAAACCTTGCCTGACCCTTAATAATTGTTACTTTACTGAAATACTGTAATACTTAAACTAAGTTGCTTATTACACCAAACATGAAGTCCTTTGACCCTTAAGGTTCAATATTGATCAGCCCTGCTTCTGTCAATACTCACCTCTAGTCCCAAGAGTTTTCAATGTGGAATAAATCCAGGAATGGATAGTCTTTTTAACCCACAGAAATTTAAAACACTTCATTCCTACGCATTATAATTCTTACCCAGTTAAATAATTGCTTATTTCTTCCATACTCTGACTGGAGATTGGGCATCATTGTGAGTATATCATTAAATGTGATTACAATAAGTTAGCTATAAATGATTCTTACATTGGGTACGGGATTCATGTAAAAATTTTAACTGATAAAATGTTTCTCCAAAAGAAGACTTAAAGCAAGTGTATTGCAAATTCAACAAAAGTGGCTGAGAAATTTTTTAATCTTGAGATCATGAGGGAGAAATGCTTTTAAAAAGAATATTCAAGTGCTTGCTTTGCCCTTGGATAATGCAATAGCAGATTCACTTTTTTTAAGCTGTCATATTTTTCAGATTGTCAAATGTATATCAAAGAGCTATTCTCTTGGCAAATTTTATGAATTTCAGTTCCGTTTTCTTGACAATTTAAAATTCAATTATTCCAATTATAACTAAAGGTCATTAGTCTAATGTGGCAACTTCATGACAGTTTTAGTTACAAGAGAATTTCGCAGTTTAGAGAGGAAATTCTGCCATATGAGAAATTTTTATTGTACTAAAAAGTTGGATGATAGTAAAAAGACTTTTTTTTCTTCTCATGCTTTTATTATTTACTAATGAAAACATATACTTATTATAAATATGTGATTGGAAGAAATATTATGTAATATCTCATGCCTCACTTGTATGATTAACATCACCAAATTAATAGCAAATGCCTTCTGATATTGCTGGTTTTATCATCATTATATTTTTTCTTGAATATTTCTTTTGAATTGCATTCCTTTTCTAATTTTAAATAACCTTAACCTGAACATCATTTTCAGATCTAGGGGAATACATTTTCATTTCCATCATGTTACAGGTAGAATTCCTATTAAGATGAAAAAGGACACGAGTTGGAGACCTGGTAAATATTTAAACATTGGTTCCACTTGGTGTGATAATGGAGAACTCAGGGAACTCCTCAGGGAAGACATACCACAGAACCAGACAGAGACACAGTGGGTGCTGAGTGTCAGGCCCACAAAACACAAGAGTCTTTATCCTTGTCCTACCTCCAAAGAAACTGACTTTGCAGTGGCAGATAAATGGTAGATAAAGGCATTCAGCAGCTATCAATTGTGTGTCTGCTCTGTGCAAGGTCAGTAGTGAAAACTCACCATTTTCTGTGTTTGCATTTTAGTGTTCCAGACCCTTAGAGGGAGAGATGAACAAGATGGCACCTGTACTGGTTCTGGCACCCTTGACGCATTTACCCTGAGGAGAAATGATCCATGTGGCTTGCTGGCAAGCACTTAGCTTGCTTAGGAGCAAGCTCTCCACACTAACTGTTCTCATCACCATCCTGAAATCTTTGTGTCACTGAGGGACAGCTGTCCTAAGGATTTTAATACTGCAATTCATAGGTCTTTCGTTAAACAATAAGACCCCAAATAACTTTCTACCTAGATGTAAACGTGTTTCCCTTCAAGATTTCAAAAATGTTCCCTAGCAACACAAACTCTCTGAACTTTTAGCTTCCTGCTAAAGTTGTGTAAAGTCAGCTTCTTCTGAGTCACTGGTTGATTTTTTTCTGGTAGTATGGTTTACCAATTACCTCATCATTATCATTTCTTGTCCACTGACCAGAAAGGTTGTAGTTGTACATGACAGTTGTATTTGGCATTCTATATGGTAGCATATTCAAAAGTAGAGACATTAATTTGCCGACTAAGGTCCGTCTAGTCAAGGCTATGGTTTTTCCAGTAGTCACGTATGGATGTGAGAGTTGGACTATGAAGAAGGCTGAGCGCCAAAGAATTGATGCTTTTGAACTGTGGTGTTGGAGAAGACTCTTGAGAGTCCCTTGGACTGCAAGGAGATCCAACCAGTCCATTCTGAAGGAGATCAGCCCTGAGATTTCTTTGGAAGGAACGATGCTAAAGCTGAAGCTCCAGTACTTTGGCCACCTCAGGCGAAGAGTTGACTCATTGGAAAAGACTCTGATGCTGGGAGGGATTGGGGGCAGGAGGAGAAGGGGATGACAGAGGATGAGATGGCTGGATAGCATCACTGACTCGATGGACACGAGTCTGAGTGAACTCCGGGAGTCAGTGATGGACAGGGAGGCCTGGCGTGCTGTGATTCATGGGGTCGCAAAGAGTCGGACATGACTGAGTGACTGAACTGAACTGAACTGACTGATGGTCTCCCTCAGCTATGAGGTGACCAAAGTACTGGAGTTCCCTATCAACTCACTTTTGATGCCCAGTATTTAGCAGAGAATGTTCTTTTCTATATAGCAGCTTATTAGTGTCATCCACTATTGTGCTAAGATGCATTTTACCTGCATTACTTCATTTCATCCTCACAGTAATCCTCTATGGAGCAGAGATAAAAATGACTAGGACATGGTTACCACAAACTGAAGAACCAGGACTCAAACCAGGAAGATCTGACACCAGAGCTCTTGTTCTTAACCACTTCATTTATACTGCTTCTGCAAGAATGGCCTTTATATAATTAAAATTATATAATGTATTTTAAAAATGTATTAGAAGAGTAAATCCTAAGAACACAAAAACTAACTCTTGGTCAAAATGAAAGCTTTTTTTACTGGTGTGCTGAAGAGACTGCTAGAGAGACATGTACCTTTACAGTTAATTTACAAGTAGGACACAGGAACAGAAAATGTGGTGATGAAAGACTATTTCTGTCTTTTTAGACATTCAGCACATTCTCCCATCACCTAATTGTTTAGATATGTATTCTGCAGTGTCCTTAAGCTTCCGTACCATAGTCAAAAGGTACTGTATAGCTATTTGCATGTAAGTGGTGAGGTTTATTTTGAATAAAGAGTGAATGTAACTTTCATTTTTGCCTGTAATATATAAACATGAATCAATAAAAATTCTTCCTGAATCTTCTCCAATAAATGGCATGCATTTCCAATTAATCTTATAACTGTAACTGTTTGGCCATGTTCCATGATTGATAGATGTTATTTTAGTTCCGATACAAAGAGAGAGAAAGAAAGAATACACCCAGGCCAGAGGATGGGGTATATATTAAATTTTAATCACATTTTGCTCACCTAGTCAGTGTTTGTTTTGAAACCCAACATACTTTGGTTGATCTCTGTGACTATTGTTGTCAGTTCTTAACAAATTGCAAAAATGACATGCCCTACAAAATCCATCAAATTGGTGACAAAACTCACACAGGGTCTAGGACATCAAGGCTATCCATTACCTTTCAAGGGTGGGTGTCAATGGAAAATCACTAAGCCTCTATAAAAGATGGCTTTTAAGGAGCAGTTTGGCTGATGGACTAGGAGAGAAGGAACCTGAAGTCTGACTAAAGATATGCAATGCAAGTGAGAAAAACATAGGGCAGAAACTAAAGAAGTTTTGAGATATTAAAAAACCATAGATTTTCCTTCATTATTGTCTACATGACAGGATCCAAAACCCTTCGCACGAAGCCCTGCAGAAGCTGTGCTGGACTGTTTTTCAGATCTTACTTCCCAGAACTCTCCCCTGTGTTTTCTGCCCTCTGTCACACTGGGTGCTTTATCCCAGCAACATGGTATACCTTCATGTTTGAGTGCCCCGGTATCTTTCCACCTCCGCCCCCATGTCGTCTGCTTCACAAAATGCTGCTCTCTTTTTATGAGAACTCTGCACCTCTCCTCTCTCCCACCTCCACTCACCACACCCAACAAGCACAAGTAATTGCCTTTTCCCCAAGCTCCTCCAGTTCTTTCAGTATCTTCTTTATCATGCTGACCTTTGCTAAGGGTCAAAATGCAGAGCCTCTTTCAAGGTCTTGTCTCCAAATCTAGTCACATAAGGTACTGGAGGTTAGGACTTCAACATACGGATTCTGGGCAAACACAATTCAGCCCATAACAGTATCCACTACCTCATTCATCCTTACAAGCAACAGCTGCAGCCTCTGTGTACCTCTGCACTATTTGCACGATTAGTTTCTTCAAAAACACAGCGTTTCTGTGCCTAACTCTACTCCTTCTGGCTCCCCCAGTCTAGACCTCAAGTCTATTTATTTTGGAAAGGGACTTTGTTCCTTAATGAGTGAATAAAGACAATGGTTCCGAATTCCAGGGTTTCTTACAGAGTTCACATCGTCAGAAGCCAAGCCCTCACATCAATATAAGGAAACAGAAAAACAACCCCCTTTTTTAGCACCGAGAAAACAGGAAACAAATATATTTTGGGGAGGCTGCAGTCATTAAAAGCTTGACAAAGGAATCTAAAGGTACATACATTAGCCATTTCAAGTGGACAAATGCTGGCTAGTTAAGAAGGGTGACTGGTGCTTACTACCTAGTATATCAGCCTACATTCTGACCCTGGGACCTATGAAACACCCATTGACATGAAGGGATTCTTTCATGTGGGGAAAAAAAAAAAAAGTGCTGACTTTTCAAAGGGTCCTAATTCCAGGCCAAAATGAGGAGCATTGACTAAAGTCTCTTTAGATTCCTGCAAACTTTCCTGCCTCCACGTTCGTCAGGGGTAAGCAGGGGGACTCTCAGGCAGGATGAAGACACCATGTTTAGAGGGCTCACGTATTTCCGTCTCCTCTCTCATAACCCACTCTCATACTGTGCTCAGAAAAAGCAATTACCTGCGATCCAAGGCACTGCATTTGAGCTCCAAGTGGAAAATCACAGCGGATGAAACTAGCCATGACCTCAGTTTGGAGCCGGCCTGATGTTGGGCCTCCTTATTCCAGAGGGGGAATCACTATCCTCTGCACTCTTTTCACTCAAGTGCTGTAAAGTGGAGAAACAATACAGATGTTCAAGACATGGTAACTCCTCTTCAATCAAGAATTCTTTTCCTTTTCTGCATGGGAAAATTTGAAATCATCCCTGTGGGAAGGACTGTTTTGGGGGTGAGGGACTGCTGATGCTACCCTTACCAAGCCACTATATTCTTCTCTCCCCCTTTCACTTCCTCAGGCTTTTAATAGATTACATCAAGCTTTTAACAGTTTACATCAGTATGGTGATGCAATTTATGTGTGTAAATAAATGGAAATAGCCAGTAAATATTCAGAAAGCAGCAGAACCATCTTTTAACACACGTTGTACTGGTGAGTATTTGGTGGAAATGCTGAAGAGCATTTCCAAGAGATCTTTGTAGCAATGTATGCATCCAAATATAGTGTGAGGCATCACCTCACTGGAGTCAGAATGGCCACCACCAAAAAGTCTACAAACAATAAATGCTGGAGAGGGCATGGAGAAGAGGGAACCCTCCTACACTGTTGATGGGAATGTAAACTGGTACTGTCACTATGGAAAACAGAATGGAGGTTCCTTAAAAAACACTAAAAACAGTTACCATATGATCCTGCAATCTCACTCCAAGGCCTATATCCAGATATCTATTTAGAAAAGATACATGCATGCCAATATTCATAGCAGCACAATTTAAAGTAGCCAAGACATGGAAGTTAAATGTCCATCAACAGATGAATGGATAAAGAAATGTGGTAGATGTATACAAAAGGGTACTACTCTGCCATAAAAAAAAAAAAGTAAAATATTGCCATTTCCAAGAACATGGATGGACTGAGAGATTGTTATACTAAGTCAGACAGAAAAGACAAGTATATGAAATCATTTATACGTGGAATCTAAAAAGTGATACAAATGAACTTATTTACAAAACAGACAGAGACTTATACACATAGAAAATAAACTTATAGTTACCAAAAGAGAAGAGGGGATGGAGGGATAAATTAGGAGTCTGGGATTAACAGGTACACACTACTATATATAAAATAGATAAACAACGAGGGCCTACTGTATAGCACAGGAAAGTATGATCAATACCTTCTAATAACTTATACTTCCCTGGTGGCTCAGATGGTAGAGCGTCTGTCTACAATGCAGGAGACCTGGGTTCAATCCCTGGGTGGGGAAGATTCCCTGGAGAAGGAAATGACACCCCACTCCAGTACTCTTGCCTGGAAAATCCCATAGATGGAGGAGCTTGGTGCAGGCTACTGTCCATGGGGTGGCAAAGAGTCTGGCACGACTGAGCGACTTCACTTTCACTAATAACTTATAATGGAAAAAATCTGAAAAAGAACACATATACATGTATAACTGAATCACTGTGCTATATACCTGAAACCAACATACCACTGTAAGTCAAGTATACTTCCAATTTGAAAAAATTAGTCTGTGCTGATTTTTTAGCATAGAGCATCCAAAATACCAAGTTGTGTTAGCAGACTATCAGCACAAAGTTATAGGCAGCTATGGGAAAGCAAGCATATTTTAAAGGAGCCTTTAGAAAAGGCTTATGTCTATCAGGCTGTGAAAATAGCTATTAGTAACTTTTTTCCAGATCAGTGTTGTATATGTGCATGTCTGCCTCGTTTGTCTCATCCTCTCCCTCATCACTCAGAATTCTCCCTGCTCTTTAATTGCTGGGCAGCAGAGAGATGGAAGGATTAGGCTAAGCAAGTAGAGCCTGCAGAGAGCTGAAACAGATTTACTAACTGTGATGGCGGCTTCTAGTGAGTCCTTACCATACACATGGCTGGGCTGCCATAAAGCCAGCTGAGCTGATCACCCTAAATAGATTAAAAGATGACATCGACAGATTTTGAGCAGAAATGATTTCATTCTTTCCTCTCTCCAGTTACATGGTTAGCTGGTTCGTGCACTGATTTGTTATAGCACACGGGGCGGGCTCACAGTCCCTGCAAGCCTTCTGAAGTCTTGATAGCATCAGAAACTGTCTCCTGAGAATGTGCAAGAGAGGAGGTCTGAGCTCCTCTCCTTCAAGGACACTCTCTTCAATCCATTATCTTCTACTCAGGTGCAATAGTCTAGTCTATCAAAATACAGCGATTGAATAAAACTTTTATTTCAGATAATGAATGCACTGATTTAATAACGGGTTTGTACTACATGGTATTATAGTTCCCTAAATGAACACTGAAATGCTAAAATGGAAAAATTTACCATTGGTCCGAGTTAAATCATAGCCACTTCTGTTAAACTGCATACCCTAATAAGATACCAATCCATTTGATATTTTTTAAAAATGTGTTATCTTATATAAGTGCTTAACATTTTCCAGCTGTTTTAAAGCCAACTGTTTTTCCTATCATACGTACATCTGGCATCAGGCAAACAGATTACAGCCATGGACAACTGACTAATTTATGATGTTTTTGTATTTTCATATTTTTGGCAGACTAATCCAGGTTGATATATTAGCCTAGCTTTCTTAGATGAATCTTAAAATCTTGTGTTCTTAACAACCCTTTTACCTTTTTCTCTCCCAAACCCTAGAATATTTTTGTCATGTCCTAAAATTTAATTAAAAAACAGAGACAGGGAGAATGAATTGAACCTTTATATTCTGTCCTCCAGTGCCCCTTCTGTAGTTGACTTCCTAGAAGGAATTATGAATCTGTGTACCAGTGTTTCTTTTGAAAGATCTTTATACTTTTGATTGTTTTTCTTCCTAAATTCATTAGGCACACTGACACTTGGTGTTTGCATCCTACTCTCAGAATTGCATTTTGTCCAAATGCAATGGGAGCTTCGCAAGTCAAACCAAGCAGGAGTAGAATCAGTTGCTTGCCTTTGCAAAAGAAATATGAAGTTTTAAGCCATAGGGAATAGAGGCAAGACTACTTTCTGTGGTGGTTCTGTTTCTGCATCTTGAGTTAGAAAGGCCAAATCCACTCACCTTCTCAGACGTCTTTTTAATCTGACATCTCCTAGTGGGCCATCCCTTAGCTACTTATGGGAAATCATAACTGCTGGGTTGAATATGCCATATTCTTCCTTTAAATATCCACCCAAGGCCTCAAAGTAATGGACGTGTTTTTAATAAATCTAATATATAAATCATTCATCAGATATACTTCAAAACAGAGCAGCTATCAGAACACCCTGAAAGATTCATTAGAACATTTTTTTTTGGCAGACATGTCACAGAGTTAAATAAATGTGTGTCAACTCAAAACTGAGATGAGAAATGGCAGAGTGTTTTATGGGTTGAGTCAAGAAGATAGGAATTCTAGTCTCATCTCTATTGCTGACTTGTTTAATGACTGTAGTAATATTTATGACTTACTCCTAACTACTCTTCCTCCTGGCCAAAAAAAACAGACAATGTCTACAGAGGATGTTGAGCTCCTAAGAGAAGGGCCCTAAATAAGTTCAGTTGGCAGTAATAAAGCCCTGCCTTTATAAGCATGGAGCCAGTTTGCCTGGATTCAAGTCCCTGCCCCACCACAGCTCGGCACTCAACCATGAGTTAATCCACCACTGAAGTGCACTGGGTATTATACATAATACCACAATGAACATCTGTTAACACATAGATATGTTTGTGTGTTTATATGATTATATCTGTAAGGAGAATGCCTAAAAGTGAACTTCTTCACTCTAGGGTTGGGGCAGTTTTAAATGTTCATGTATATTCCTAAATAGCCCTCCAAAGAGGCTATACCAAATTTGTACTCTGAACAGTCTATGTAAATTTCTATTTCTCTACACCTTTGTCCATATAACTCACTGGCAATTTTAATTTTTTTAATCTTTATCAGTCTCAGAAGTAAAAGATGGAATTTGACTTTAATTTGAACTTCTTTAATTTTGAGTGAAGATACTCATCTTTTCATATTTTGATACCCATTCATGAGTTTATGCATATCCCAATTCCCATTTTCTATTGGATACCTGGTGAATTTTTTTTTTCACTGAATCATAAAGTACCTGGTTGAGAAACATTGAGATCTTTGCAAAAAATATAATTTGGAAAGCAATTCTGATTAATTTGGGTCATGAGGGATTTAATAAATTTGAGAATTTTATGGCAATTGGCACTTTTTGTTGTTCTTGCTGTTCAGTCACTAAGTCATCTCTGACTCTTTTGTGACCCCATGGACTGTAGCACACCAGGCTCCTCTGTCCTTCACTTTATCCCAGAGTTTGCTCAAATTCATGTCCATTGACTAGGTGATGCTATCTAACCATCTCATCCTCTGCTACCTCCTACTAACTGAAAAAGGATAAAACCTCCCCAAGCATGAATAGTGAAAGGATATCACCTGAGTTATTACAATAACTATGGAAATAATCCAGATTATATGTAAAGCACAATGTAAAGGAGTCCAAGGTCTGATGTCTGCTGTTAAAGGATTCAAAGTAAATAACAGAAGATGAACTCACATGAAATAATAAAAATCTCAGACAATAAGAGGAAGAAGTGACCACAAATACTCTAAGAACTGAGGAAAGAAAGTTCATCTTTGTTGGAGTGGTTAAAGGATACTGTTTAAAATAAAACCACATGCTGGAATAGACAGAGAAAGATTAATAAGTATAAAAATGAGAAGCAAGGAGAGAAAAGAGACAAAGGTGAATGGAATAGAGGCTTGGATGGAGGAATAGGGAAAAGTTTACACACAGAAAACTGGGTTGGGGTCAAATTATTGAAGATCTTGGCTATCTGGTTTAGCTTGGATTCTACACTGTTGGAGCAAATGAACTTTTTTGTGAAGAGCACTGGTATAATAAAAATAATTTTAGGATGATAACAAGTGAATGGAAAATACTGAGTTGCAAAAGGAGATGAGTATTTTATGAATACTTTCTGTGGGAAGGAATCAACTAATTCAAAGGAAGAGTGGTTTATATTTTCTTCGATTTATGGTACATAGAGCTGTTATGGAACTAATGCTACATAATGTTACCTAAGAAAATAAGAAAGATCCCCAAACCCAGAATTCTTTGTGTATGTGTTGAACATTCCAATGCAGTGCGTTTTTCTAAATCTGTGATTCAGCTTGCATACCCTCTCACTCACTCATCCTAATGGTGGTGAGCTTTTCTTTGTTAGGTCTGGAATTCATACTGGTCTTTTCACAGACTTAGAGATTCCAAACACGCTTTTGTCATTACACCTCATCTGTCATCCTAAGGAATGGCTTTATTTATTCCTGTGATTTAAAGAAATAAAGTGATTGTAGAAAGGGCTTAGAATAATGGGAGGAAGGTGTTGGCTACATAGAACCAGCAATTCCTTTCTTACTCTATTTCCCTTACATGTTGGTAAGGGCTAGGTAATAGCTCTGAGAGTTCTCTGCGCTGTAAATTCAGCACTCATTCAACAAGTATTTACAGAGCGCCTGAAATGTGTCATGGACTGTGCAAGGCACTGGAAACACACACTGATTGGAGGAGGGCACCGGGAGCTCTACTCGATGCTCTGCGGTGACCTAAATGAAAAGGAAGTCCAAAAGAGAGGGGATGTATGTATACATGTAGAGGACTTCCCTGTGGCTCAGACTGTAAAGAATCTGCCTGTGATGCAGGAGACCTGGGCTCGATCCCTGGGTGGGGAAGATCCTCTAGAGAAGGGCATGGCAACCCACTCCAGTATTCCTGCCTGGAGAACCCCATGGACAGAGGAGCCTTGCGGGCTACAGTCCGTGGGGTCGCAAAGAGTAGGAGGTGACTGAGGGACTACCACTGCCACTTGGCACATGTATGGCTGATTCACTCCGCTGCATAGCAGAAACCAACACAATGCAACTACACTTCAGCAAAAATTAATTTAAGAACAAAGGCAGACTTTGCTTTCATGAAGCTTGCAGTGTGGTGGGACGAATATAAACAAGTCCACATTCTATCGCTGCTGCTCCTCACAGGTGACAGGGGGCTGGGCTCCTCTCTCAAAATTTTCCTACATAACAACCCTATACTGTTGTTAGGGTTTACTTCATGTATTTCTATGTGTTCGCTTTTGATAGGCATAAGAGGATAAAAGGAATTCAAGCAATAACTATCTGGCAAACAGGAAATAGCAGATCTGCTAGTCACTATGGAAATCACCAAAGAGTGAAAATGGAACCAAATCATAGACTTGGAGAGATACAGTAAATTCATCCACCAAAGTAAACTTGCTAACGTGGGTAATGAGTACCAAGTTGATGGCACAGACAGGAAGTGCCATGGAAACTCAGAGACTTCCAGAAGGCACCATATCTCAAAGGATGGGTTGAGTTTGAACAAGGTAGAGGACATAATGAGGAGTCAGTGAGAGTTAGTGAAGCCCAACACAGGCTGATGTACGCAGGAGTGGTTCAGGGGTTCCCAGCATGGCTGCAAACTTGGGACCCTATGATTTAAATCGGCTTCTCTTTCTCTCTCCATCTCTTGGCTTTGCTTTCCTCTGCACTAGATTCAGTCTCAGATGAACTGACTCTACATAGAAGCTGCAAGGCTTACATCTTGCTTCTTAACTACCCAAAACAAAAGACTGTGTCCCTTTTCCAATAGTTCTAAACAAACTCCTGTGATTCACCCTCATTGGATCAACTTATGTAATTTTCCCATTCCTGAGCCAATCTCTGTAGTTAGCAGGGTGGAATTCACAGATTGCCCAGGTCTGGGTTATGTCTCCCCCCTTAGAACAGAAGCAAGTGGGGTCAACCTTATTTAACTATATCAGAACAATATCAGGAAGGGGTTAGTGGTTTCCCAGAGGAAACAAACTATGCTGTAGTTAGAAAAATAAGAACCATCATCGTCATCATGGAAGCTCTCTATAATAAAGAATTACTATGTAGTGGGTACTGATCTAACCTACTTCCTTACGTTACTTATTTACTCCTCCTAGCATCCCTATGAGGTAGGTAATCATCCCATTTTTAGATGGGTAGACTGAGGCATGGAGATGCTAAGTAATTATCACATGGCTAGTAAATGGCAGACCCAGGAGTTGAACCCAGACTGTCAAGTTCATGCTCTTACCTGCTCGAGTACATTCCGATTGACTTCTATACCCACAGAGTAACACTTAGGCTCAGAAATGAGCAAAGTATATGAAAAACAATGAGAAGACCAGTAATTCAGCAAGATGGTAATTTTGATGTACTCTCACAGTTATGGAAACAATATCCAAAAAGCCAACAGGTTGGGCCATCCTCATGAGGAGGATGAGCAGTTCCGGGCAACCACTGACTGAACTCCCAAGGTAAATGAAATGGTCACCAGAGAAACCGGAGTAATGCCTCAAAGGCCACTCCAGCCCAATTCTCTCAACGGCTTGTAGTTACACTTTGATACAATTTACCAAGGACTGATTTCATATCCGTGTCTCTTTCTCTTCTGCTTTGAAACATCAGTCACGCAACATATATAGATCTTAGTTAAAAACTAACAATGCATTCAAAAACACACACAAAATCCGAGGACTGCCATTTGGCAGAGAAGCAGACCCAGGCTTGAGTCTGTTTATTGCGCATTTCCTGATGCAAAGAAAAGCAAACACAGTCGAGAAAACACCACAAACCATTATATGGCGACAGCGCGTGCACTTCAGAAGAGAAATGGATACATTAGGAAAAGTTTTTCTCCCTTTGATGTAGCATATGCTATCTTTTTTGTATTAAAATGGGAGTTAACTTTAAATAAATAAAATTCAGCCTGTAGGCTTCAGAAAACTAACGCCCTATTTTGACAGCGTCATTTCTCTGATCCCTGAAAGCATTATGGGAGTTAACTTGGGCCTTCATCATGATTTTCCTTCGCGGCGTGAAGAGCACATTACTTTTTCATCTCTGTTTTATTGATGTCCCCTCACTTCCTCCCACATTTTCTCTCTGCCAGCTGTTACCTGTGCCCTTCCTGCTCTCCAAGCGCTATGAGGGTAGATAGAGAGAATGTCTTCTGTGTTTCTGGCCGTGGGCAGTCCAGGCTCTGCTGCCCCAGTGTTCCATCCTCAACTGAAAATCTCTATTCTGCACGATTTGGGGGGGGGGAAGATAAGCCAAGGACCCTAGACCTGCCTTCAAGAAGAGATCAGGATGAGCCTCATGTTCCTACAATGAAACAGAGGAAGAATGTGCAATTTGTAGTTTGTGGTGGTTGTTTAGTCGCAAAGTCACGTCCAACTCTTTGTGACCCTGTGGACTGTAGCCGACCAGGATCCCCTGTTCATGAAATTCTCCAGGCAAGAATACTGAAATGGATTGCACTTCCTTCTCCAGGGAGTCTGCCCAACCTAGGGATTGAGTCTGCATCTCCTGCATTGCAGGCGGATTCTCTGCCACTGAGCCACGAGGCAAGTCCACAGTCTGTATAGTCAGCATGTCTTTAATTGGACTTGAGGATGTGCCTCCTCCATTCAGGATACAGGGTACATGAGACTGGTGGATAACAAAACTTGCTCTCTTTTGTGAGTTTTAATTTTCCTAAAAGAGCCCCAAATAGTCAAATATTAGGTAATTTTAGTCCTCTGCTACTAAGTCACTTCAGTCATGTCTGACTCTGTGCGTCCCCATAGACGGCAGCACACCAGGCTGCCCCGTCCCTGGGATTCTCCAGGCAAGAACACTGGAGTGGGTTGACATTTCCTTCTCCAATGCAGGAAAGTGAAAGTGAAATCGCTCAGTCGTGTCCAACTCCTAGCAACCCCATGGACTGCAGCCCACCAGGCTCCTCCGTCCATGGGATTTTCCAGGCAAGAGTACTGGAGTGGGTTGCCATTGCCTTCTCCATTTTAGTCCTCTAGAATTTGGTAATAGAATGAAGCCTTTTTTTCTTTTAAACAAAATTACTCAAATAAGGTGCACTATGCAACATGAGAAAAACACTGATAACAAGTATTTTTACCCTTGCAATTGTTCATTTTGGCCATTTTTAGAGTTCTAGAAATTGCCTCTAAAAATAAGTGTATTTGAAAGATACACTTGTACAGGCAAGACTACAACTGGAAAAAGAAAATTCTTTAATACAAAACAGTTTCCATGATTAAAGAGTTTTTCATAATTTCTTCATTGTTAATAAGATTTGGAAACATAGCTTCTACAGTTTAACTTGTTAAAACAAGAGGTGTGTGTGTATGTGTGTGTCTGTGTGTGTGTGTGTTTGTGTGGCTAAAGAAGGTGGGGATTCCTGGAATTTTATGCAAAAACTGGGTAAGTATATGCATGTGTTCTTGTTCTGGAGAAAGGCTTGGTAGCTTTCATCAGTTCTCAAGAGGGTTTGTGACAGGAAGCATTCTCGATTTGCCTGTCTCCCTTGCTTTCTGCACACCAGCCCTCCCTTTCTTCTTTGCAGTCAACAGTGCTCTGTCTGTCTTGCCAGCTTCCTATTTATCCTTCCCCAGATGAATTGTTTTTGTTTTCTAACCAAGTGAGGCTGGGCCAGGGGAGCTCAGGAGCTGCTTCGCAGGTGGTGATGCTGACAGACAGATGGCAAGACCACTGGGAGTGGCAGTGAGTAGGTTCTGGGTAAGCTGTTAGGAAGATGAACGGTGCACCTTGACCCATTCTGAGCAGCACCTTCTAGGTGGGAAATGGGGCATCCAAGATGCCACCCATGTAGACAAATCTCCGTTAGAGTGAGGATAACGGCAAGGGGGAAAACTGAATCTGGCAGTAGTTTTCCCTGAATACTTCACTGTTATCTGTTTTCATCCACTTACATTTTTATTTGATATTTTGGGTTGGTTTTTTTTTTGCCATTTTTCTTAGCTTCTGTACTTTCTTTCTTATGGGACAAATAGGAAGTACTCTTTCTGGCAAGACAGGATTTTCTGTCCTGTTGATTGATGGGTTAATTTTTATTGAGCACAGCACGCTACCAGCAGAACCAAAACTCCAAGACAGAATTCCAGCTCTAGGAATTTATGTTCTAATGAAAAGGATGACAGACAACACATGCAGTCCTCCTCCCAGTTTCTTTCTTTTATGAATATCCCCTTCTATTTTTCTCTCTTAAGATAAGTCTACGTAAGCAAAAAATGCATACTGAGGCAACTAGACATATAACTTGGGCCCAGAAACATGCTATCCAAACAACAAAGACAGCCAATTGGATCAGGCAATCTGGTCAGGGGCTGGAGTCCGGTTTCAGGAAAAGAGTTTCACTAATCATATTCACTGAGTAGCTGCTCAATATTGAGCTTTAAAAGACTCAAATATTCCTCCAGATTCTTTTGGTTTCATTCTATATTAAGTTAGATTCAATTATGTCAGGTTAGATTTTTTAAAGTTACATTGTTGGAGTATGTAGTAGCTTAAAACAGAAATCCCTTCACTGAAATACAACTCAATACTGAATGGCATAACTTCATGAAGAGCTGATGATTTTATTTTTTAAGTCATTTGAAGAAAGCTTCATTGTCTCTCCAAGGCCATGATATAAGGATCCATATGATCACTTCTTTAGCAAATTAGTGGCCCCCCAAAGACATTTCCCTTTCCAAGCTATTCTCTTTCCCTTCTCTCAAGCACACAGAGCTAAATAACTGGGTGGGTGCATGCTTAGTTGCTCAGCCATGTCTCTTTGTGACCCCATAGACAGTAGCCCGCCAGGTTCCTCTGTCCATGGAATTCTCCAGGCAAGAATACTGGAGTGGGTAGCCATTCTCTTCTCCAGAGGATCTTCCTGACCCAGAGATAGAACCTGGTCTCCTGCATTGCAGGCAGATTCTTTACTGTCTGAGTCTAGAATGTTTTGCAATTTGCTTATAGCAAATTTCAGTGGTGAAACGAACAAACCATGTCACCCTGAATCAGTCACAGGATTTCCAAGCCATCATTTCTACATCTATAAAATGAAGTGTATGGGAGATGATGACGTCCAGCTATGAAGCACCAACACACACACACACACACACACACACACACACACGTATTCTTATATGACTTTTGAACTCATTCATATCTTTATTTAATTACAACAAAAGCTTCGTAAAAGCCCTGCCCGTGGGCTGTATACCCCTGGTTCCTGGCACATAAAAGGAAAGCACTAAGGGTAGGGAGGTGGGAGGGGGTTCAGGATGGGGAACACATGTGCACCCATGTGCATTCATGTCAATGTATGGCAAAAACCACTACAATACTGTAAAGCAATTAGCCTCCAATTGAAAAAAAAAAAAGGAAAACAGTAAACACACCCTGAATGAGTAATTATCCAATGTTCACAGCAATGTGTTCTGTTGCATGATGCTTTGAATCCTTCTTTGGAAGGAAGCAAAACCCATATGATAAATTCTCATAATTTATTTGTACATAATTCTTATATCCTATTTTAAAATCTTACATTTAATCTGCCTGTGTAGCTACAGCTAAAATTTTTCCATTTCTTTCTCCTCCATTTTTCTCTTACTGAACTCACTGTTGTACGCTGCTGCTGCTGCTGCCGCTAAGTCACTTCAGTCATGTCCGACTCTGTGCGACCCCATAGACGGCAGCCCACCAGGCTCCCCGATCCCTGGGATTCTCTAGGCAAGAGCACTGGAGTGGGCTGCCATTTCCTTCTCCAATGCATGAAAGTGAAAAGTCCAAGTGAAGTCACTCAGTTGTGTCCAACTCTTCGTGACCCCATGGACTGCAGCCTACCAGGCTCCTCCGTCCATGGAATTTTCCAGGCAAGGATACTGGAGTGGGGTGCCATTGCCTTCTCCGACTGTTATGCACACTTTTCATAAAAGGCCCAATTTAAAAATAAAGCTAAAACACAGAACATGAAACTTGCAGGCAGGTGACTAGGGTTTGGCATGCTGGGAAAGAAGTGAGCATGGTCCCCACGCCCATGGAGGCCAGGTTTGCTGCCACCAAACTACCAGCTGACAGCCAATCCAACACCACACAAAGGAAGCAAAGCTCTTTGCTCCCTAAGCTAACAGTGTTAAACTCCCATGACTCCTAGGAATGGGGCTGATCCTGAATAACTGGGCAGAAGAAGCCAACCAGTGTCCCAGGAGACCCCTGAGATTCTTGTTGCCCATTGAAAGCGTCCACAGTGAGGCATATGGTCAAAACACTTCCAACAAGGTTAAATGTGCAGATTTTATTTTTTCCTAACGAGTCAGAGGTTCTTCTCTAAACAAAAAGCCTAGCCAGAATACGGAGATTGTGTCCTCAGATAGGTGGATGGCAGGGAGTTAAAAGCTGGACTATGGGTAAAGACAGAAGAGGAACAGGAAAGAGAGATGGGAAAGTAACCGTACCTGTGGAACTGGTTTTCCGGTACTAAACCTCCAGAGCATTTGATAGGCAATGCTTCCCTCTAGTGGACAAATGGGATAAGCACAGGTTCCACTTAAATGCCCACAACTAGAAGAAATGGCAACCCACTCCAGTGTTCTTGCCTGGAGAATCCCAGGGACGGGGGAGCCTGGTAGGCTGCTGTCTATGGGGTCGCACAGAGTCAGACACGACTGAAGCGACTCAGCAGCAGCAGCAGAGTAAACTGGGAGTTGGTGATGGACAGGGAGGCCTAGGTTGGCGAAGGCAATGGCACCCCACTCCAGTACTTTTGCCTGGAAAACCCCATGGATGGAGGAGTCTGGTAGGCTGCAGCCATCTATGGGGTCCCACAGAGTCGGACACGACTGAAGCAACTTAGCAGCAGCAGCAGCAGGGAGGCATAGTGTGCTGCAGTCCAGGGGGTCGCAGAGTCAGACAGGACTGAGCGACTGAACTGTAACTGAACTGTAGCAATTTAGGAGCATTTTTTGTTGCTTGGGACTTCTGTCTAGTTTTAGGCTTCACTGTCTGAGTGAACTCCAGGAGTTGGTGACGGACAGGGAGGCCTGGCGTGCTGCGATTCATGGTGTCGCAAAGAGTCAGACACGACTGAGCGACTGAACTGAACTGAACTGATGGCTCAGCAGGTAAAAAAAATCTTGCAATGCAAGAGATACAGGGGACATGGGTTCAACAGCTGAGCCAGAAAGACCCCCCCAGGAGGAAATGGCAAATCACTTCAGCATTCCTGCCTGGGAAATTCCATGGACAGAGGAGTCTGGCGGGCTACAGTCCATGGACTTGCAGAGTCTGATATGACTGAGCACATTATGTACACACACATATCTAGTTTTAAGATTATTTTGTTTTTAAATATTAAAATGAAAAAAAAAAAAAAAAAACCTTTCACCAAAACACAAAACTTCTTATAAAAGAATTTGTATGACTTTTCTCCTATTGCTTTCTCCACTTATTTTCCCATGACGTCCTTTTCTGCTTTGGCTGTGCTGGGCCCTGTCAGCAAACCACTTGGCCCTGCTCCCCGAAATGGCCTGAGGAAGGCTGCACCTCACGTGCTGCCTTCTTGAGGCCCACAGGGAAGGGAATGGGGTGGAAATCTGCCCTCACAGCTCCCTTCTACTGTAAGGCTCTGTTCTTCCTTCCTCACGTGGCTGCTTGCTTCTCACCACTTAGCTCAGCTCAGAGGCCACCTGACTATGGCAGCCCCAATCCAGCCAGTCTAGCCCCACCTTCCCAGGGTGTCAGTCCATGGCACATGATCATTCTTCTGGCTTCACACAATTCATCACTTTTCAAAATTATGTTGTTTACTTGTTTCCTTATTTTCTGATTCTCTCTCCCCCAATCACCATATAAGCTTTATAATAGTAGGGATGTTATCTGGCTTTTTTTTTTTCATTGATATATGTCCAAGCACTAGATAATGTGACAGGAGCTTGTCACACAGCAAGCTCTCAATAAATATTTTTGAATGAATGAATGATCACAAACATTTATCTCCTAAGCCTTCTCTTCCAATAGCAATGTTTTTGTCTAACATCTTGCCATCTCTAATGTTAGAGAAGTGGGGACATGGAAATGCAGAATTTCCCTTGGGAACTGCAAGGTATGAAACCTCTAACCACGCACTGGCAGAGGAAGCAAATTAGGACTGAAAATTACCAGTTCTAGGTTTAATTTCTAAGACTGATTATATATGTTTTCCCCTGTCTACACAGCAAAAAGTCCTATTTTATTCAGGCATGGTTATCTAAACAATAGAAAGTGAAAGTCAAGTCCAACTCTTTGCGACCCCATGGAAGCTTTCAGAGAAACATGGCTCTGTGCAAGGATGACACGCAAATTTGTGAAGTGTTCCATATTTGGGGGGGCTCCCCTCATAGCTCAGTTGGTAAAGAATCCCCTCCAATGCAGGAGACCCCAGTTTGATTCCTGGGCTTGGAAGATCCACTGGAGAAGGGATAGGCTATCTACTCCAGTATTTGGGGGCTTCCCTTGTGGTTTAGCTGGTAAAGAATCTGCCTGCAATGTGGGAGGCCTGGGTTCAATCCATGGGCTGGGATGATCCCCTGGAGAAGGAAAAACAATAGGAATACACAGAAAAGATATAGAAAAGAACAAGGTGATAAAGAAAAGTCTCACCGTCTTATTAATTATCTTATTAATAAGTGCCAGTTGGTAGTATGAGTCAGCCTAACTGATTTATGAAAAGATGTAAACTGAAGATAATACACAACCCATCATCCCAGAACCCTTTTTAAGAGCACTGTACCCTTTTCTCAGTAATGCTAGCACTATGCTGTAGGGACCAAACACCTGCCTCCATTATGTCTTTTAAAGCAAATATTTTCATTTCCACCACCCCAGTGCATAAAACAAACAAATTCTAGCTGCTCCGGTGTAAGCCTCGTGAAGGTCCCAAGGTGGTGACCAGTAAGCCCCACCATTCTGTTCTCCCTCTCCCATCCTCTTCTCACCGTGAAAAACACAGAGTGCTCTCTGAGCCCTGTGAGGCTACAGGGCTGCTGAGTACAGATAGGAGCCAACAGATCATAGCCATGGTGATCCCAAAACTTTAAAAAATATTCTAATATCTACTATTAATTACAGTTAAAGAGTGGCCCTTGATAAATTCGCTAGCGTGTGATTTCCATACATTTGTTCGTTTAGTAGACACTTTATTTGTGGACTGTGTTCCCATCATGTGTCAGGCTCTGCCAAGTGCAGGGAATACCTGTGAGACAGACAGAGACTCTGCTTTCACAGAGGTTAGTGTCGTGGGAGATGGTGGTAAACAAGCAGGCGAGTGTAAGGAAGGTAGCAGGTGTGACGTCGGAGCAAATACAGAGGGAAGAACACAGGGAGTGCGGCCAGCGGGAGACTCACAGACCGAGAAGGGCTTTCTGGAGGCGGAGATACAGAGCGATGAGAGAAGAATTTGGAAAGAGGTTTCCAGCTAAGAGAATAACAAGCGCACACAGTTCCTCTTCACTGGAGGAACTGGCAGAAGCTGTTTCAACGGAGCCTCAAGTGTGTAGGGGACAGAACATGGAGAGGAGGGAAAGACGAGGCCGGAGAGGTGAGCGGAGCGCACATCACAAAGGGTCTTGTTAGTTATTGTAAAAAGTCTGTGTGTTAGTTGGACGGCAGTGTAAACCTCTGGAGAGATTATAATTCGGGAAACGATGTGGCTGAGCTGCAGTGTGAAGAACGCCAGCAACACTGAGAAGTGACCAATAAGGAGAATGTGGTAGCAGTGGGGATGAGAGACAATGGTGGTCTGAGTCAGAGAATGGCCACTGAGATGAAGACAGATGGATTCAAGAGATACTCAAAATTAGACCTGCTTAGTTAAATATGGCACCCCACGCCAGTACTCTTGCCTGGAAAATCCCATGGATGGAGGAGCCTGGTGGGCTGCAGTCCATGGGGTCACTGAGGGTCGGACACGACTGAGCGACTTCACTTTCACTTTTCACTTTCATGCACTGGAGAAGGAAATGGCAACCCACTCCAGTGTTCTTGCCTGGAGAATTCCATGGACGGCGGAGCCTGGTGGGCTGCCGTCTCTGGGGTCGCACAGAGTCACACACGACTGAAGCAACTTAGCAGCAGCAGCAGCAGCAGTTAAATATGAGGGCGGGGGAAGGTGAAGGTAAACAAAGCTTCTGTCTTGAGCCACTGACTAGATGGAGATTCCATCACCAAAATAGTGGAACTAATATGGGCAGAAAGATAATTAGTTTTATCTGGACCTGTTGGGGAACATACCTGAGGGACCAAGCAAGTGTAAATAATCAAGATGTAGTAATGTATGTGAATTTGAAACTCAGAACTGTGGGCAACGGATAAAGATTCCGGAGTCATCAGCATTACGTGCTAGGTGGTCCTTGAAGACATGAAAATACTTAAGATATCCAGAAGATTTTATAGAGAAAGAAAAATAGAGTCTATAGTAGAACTTTGTGGGACAACAGTACCTGTAAGGGGCAAACAGGGAAGGAGGAGGCCCACAGGAAACAGAGAAGGAAAAGAAATGGAGGTAGAAGGCATGTTTCTGGAAGCCAAAGGAAGAGAATGTCCCAGGAAGGAGAGTGGTTGTCTATGCTGAACTTTGCTGGGAGGTAACTGAGATGTGTTCTTTAGATGTAGCCAAAAGGCAGTCCTTAGTGACCTTGGTGAAAATAGCATCGGCAGAAGTCATAAGATCAGAAGTCACACTGTTATAAGGTCAAATGAAGATGGGAAAGTACAAGCAATAGTGAGACAATCCTTAGGAAGATTTTCTATAAAAGAAAAGGAAGTGGTATGGTGATAGCAAAATAGAAATGTGAGCTCAAGGGAGGTTTTCTGTTTTGTTTATGTGGAAATACTGACGGCAAGGAAAGTATGATTATTTCTATTATATAGAAAATGAAAGAGGTTAAGCAATTTGCTCAAAGTTATATAATCAACAACACTAGGATTCAAACTTAGGTCTATCTGGCTCCAAAGTCTTTGTTCTTAACTATAAAAAGTACACAGTTTAATTCTAGGTGCTGGTTTCCCAACAGAATTTACTGTATTAGAATCATATTCCAATTAGTACTAGGGGAAAAAAGTATATATCATGTACCCCAGGCCTATTTAATAGACCAGGAAACTGAAGCTAACCGTGTCTGGCTTAAGCTTGCACAGCTCATTGGCAGCAAATCTCAGCTCTGAAGTTCAGTGCTGTCTTCTTTTATTTTCTCATAACATTTCCACTTGGTTTAGAAGCAGATGTGGAACTGGAAAGTAAAGCATAAAGTAGCTTGATAAGACAACAGATTGGATTATGCTACTTAGATTTGCTGTGTGAATATCTATGTCTCTCTTCGTTAAGGCTAAACTGATCTCTGAAAACTCTGCTTAGCATTCTAAGATGTAAATAAAGAGAATTCTGAAGATACATATTGAGCCTCCCATACATTATATTTCTAGTAAAAATTATCAAAATCAGCACTGTCAGCTCAGTGTCAGTTGGTCATTCACCTGGCTAAACAAGTATATAATTATTGCCAAAGTTATCTTCAGGGAAATGAGTATATCATTTTTGAATGCCTGGTTTGTTTTACCCAACAGGTATATAATTACAGATTGGATAATTAAGGGAAGTTATAAAAATGAGAGAATGTAAAACCATAGTGAAATAGAAAATAACTATTTACAAAACTCTGCAGTGGAGGCAGTCAACCTTTTCAAGTTTGTATGTACATCAGACTCAGTTCAGTGACACAGTGGTTTAAAACATGGAAAAATAAGATTTAGACACATACTTATAATCTCTTCATCAGACCTCAATACTTCCTAGTGAGTTCAGCTTCTGTCCTTCTCAACTAAATCTTTTTATAAATTTACTGATGAAAGTTTGTTCAGATTAGTATCTATTCTTATTTATTGCTATTATTCACTTTTGCCTGATAGAGCTTTATCCAAGCTTTATCCATGCTATATACATGCTTTTATTTTATGATTTTAAGAATCTTGTAGATATCATTTAATTAAACTTCTTGGAAAAAAAAATAAACATGGGAATGAATAAGTAGGTGAGGAGTGCCATCTAGACAGGGTAAGTCCTTGGCACCTGCTCAAATACCTCCTATATACACCTACCTGCACCCAAGTTCTTGTCTCAGATTCAGCTTTCAGTGATTCAAACTAAAACACTACTTACACGGAGCATGTGCTCTGAAATCAGATTGCCTAGCTCAAATGCTAATCAGACATGTGCTAATTTTGTGACCTAAGGCAAGTTACTTACACGCGGCCCCTGCCCCCAGTCTCAGATTATTCACTAGACTGTGAGGATATACCCGAGAAGGCAATGGCAAGCCACTCCAGTACTCTTGCCTAGAAAATCTCATGGACTGAAGAGCTTGGTAGCTGCAGTCCAAGGGGTCACTACTAGTCAGAACAACTGAGCGACTTCACTTTCACTTTTCACTTTCATGCATTGGAGAAGGAAATGGCAACCCACTCCAGTGTTCTTGCCTGGAGAATCCCAGGGACGGGGGAGCCTGGTGGGCTGCCATCTATGGGGTCACACAGAGTCAGACACGACTGAAGCGACTTAGCAGCAGCAGCAGCAGCAGTAAGGATATACATAGTATCTGTTTGGGGGATACTGTTCTCTATGAGTCTCTCTTATTCCTACATATCTTGTTAAGACCCAGACAGCCCTTTGTTCCACACTTCTAAAGCATTTTGCAAAGCAAGCAGCCATGCAAGACAGAGATGACATCTTCCTCAGAGCAAAGCGTAGGCCTATTTACCACCCATCATAAAAGGGTCAGGTTTCCTAAGCTTAGAGTTCCCTTCCTATAACACCACACACTATATGCTTCTCTAGGGGATCTTCCCAACTCAAGGATCAAATCCAGGTCTCCTACATTACAGGCGGATTCTTTACCAGCTGAGCAACCAGGGAAGCCCCTATACGATGGCATTCCCACATAACTTCAGGGCCGGAGGAACTATGCACACACGTCGATGCTCATTCTGTGAGCTGAACTGTGAGTAATAAAGTCCTCTGTTTCTGACCCAGGAGACTTGTGTATTCTGCTAGCATCCAAAAGCTTGCAAATAGAACACAATTTCAGATCCTTTGCAGCTTTTGATATATAACAAAATTTAAAGATGAAATGAGTTTGTTCATTGAAAATGTTTAGCACACTTCTTGGCACTTGGTAAGCACTCAATAAATACTAGCTCTAACTACATCATAACCATCAAACTTTGAGTATGCCCATGGGAGTGCCACATAAATAAAAGTGTGTACACGCTTGAAATCCCATTAACAGAAATTCAGTCCTGTGTGTTAAGGGTTTGTATATTTCCAGGAGTATACCTTTATACATTCCAGGTATGAATGCCCACAGAAAGGCTCCTTATGAACTCCTCTTTGCCATCGACATCTCAGCGACTACCAGTATTCATTTTTCATAGAAGAACCTCGCAGGAGAAGTCTTAGGACATGTTCATTTTATAAGATTAGGAGAGATATTGTGAACATGTGTTAGCCAAATAAACAAATCTGAGTAGGAGCCACAGGTCTTACCATGAGGATGGTATCCATCAATATCTATCTTGCTCATTATTGTATTTCCAACATATAGCACAAGGCCTTCCAGGTGGCCCGCCTGCCAAATGCAGGAGACATAAGAGACTGGGTCAGTCCCTGGGCTNTGTGTTAGCCAAATAAACAAACCTGAGTAGGAGCCACAGGTCTTACCATGAGGATGGTATCCATCAATATCTATCTTGCTCATTATTGTATTTCCAACATATAGCACAAGGCCTTCCAGGTGGCCCGCCTGCCAAATGCAGGAGACATAAGAGACTGGGTCAGTCCCTGGGCTGGGAAGATCCCCTGGAGGAGGGCATGGCAACCCACTCCAGTATTCTTGCCTGAAGAATCCCATGGACAGAGGAGCCTGGCAGGCTACAGTCCATGGGGTCACAAAGAGTTGGACATGACTGAAGCAACTTAGCACACACACAGTACAAAGCCTGATATAAAGCAGAGGGTCAGCAAGCCTTTTTGGATGAATGAATGCTATTCCAGAGAGAAGTGAAGGGAGATTTTCTTTGCCGTCCATAAGACTTCTGAGTCACTTCAGTGTTCCCATCCTCAAATTATCCCCACCAAACCGGGCAATCATTTTACCCACTACAAGGAGCTCCATCAAAAAATCTAAGATGAAAAGAAAATAACAAAACAAATTTTTGACCTACTTTGTTATGCACTGAAAGGCACACTTTGGCAGACAAAAAGGCTCAGTGCTATATAATTGTCATCAATGTTTCACTTAATATTTTAATGAGCTGAACAACTGACATCTTGGCTGAATACATGTCTTTTGTCGGTCTTGTTACTAAGCAAAAAAAAAAAAAGTGGTATAAAAACTTGCCCTTTTAAAAAAATTCATAATTTCTTAAAACATAAATACATCCTNCTTTTTGGATGAATGAATGCTATTCCAGAGAGAAGTGAAGGGAGATTTTCTTTGCCGTCCATAAGACTTCTGAGTCACTTCAGTGTTCCCATCCTCAAATTATCCCCACCAAACCGGGCAATCATTTTACCCACTACAAGGAGCTCCATCAAAAAATCTAAGATGAAAAGAAAATAACAAAACAAATTTTTGACCTACTTTGTTATGCACTGAAAGGCACACTTTGGCAGACAAAAAGGCTCAGTGCTATATAATTGTCATCAATGTTTCACTTAATATTTTAATGAGCTGAACAACTGACATCTTGGCTGAATACATGTCTTTTGTCGGTCTTGTTACTAAGCAAAAAAAAAAAAAGTGGTATAAAAACTTGCCCTTTTAAAAAAATTCATAATTTCTTAAAACATAAATACATCCTAATTGCCACTTGGATTTGTACAAAGATGATTCCTGTCACCCTTCCTCATTCCTTGCAAGCCAGCTCTTCTCATATTTTCCTTCTCTTCCCTCAGAGTTGGGTTCCAGACTCCTATGCTGCTTCCTGGACTCAGAGCAGATCTTTCTGAGCCAGGACATGTCTGCCAGGACAGGCGGTGCCATTTTTAGCTATTTCTCTCCTCTCTTCTCCCTAATCCTTCCCAGAAAAACATTGATACATTTATTTTAATATTCCTTCTTTCCCTTCCGCTGGCAAAGTTTTCTCTATATCGGATAATTTTCTCTCTTTGTTCCATGCAATTCTTTTTTCTTTTCTCTTTTTTCCCCCTTTGATTTTCCTCTCTCTGGGGAGGGTGATTGACCAGGAACCCCAGGACCATCAAGAGGCAATTCTAGAAAAGCAGGGGAGGCTGGTAACATGATTCTAAATTGGGAGGGAACAACAGAAAACTGACTATCCTTTAAGCAATGTGGTATTTGCATTCCTTCTTTGCCAGCCTTTGAAAATAAGCATTAAAATTCTTCCCATCACATAGATGGAAAAACAAAGGACTGAAAGGTTAATTTGCCACACTAAGTCTAACAGAAGATAAATGGTAGTACCAAGATTTGGGCTCAGACAGTGACTCCAGGACCCCTGGTTACCCCTCTGCTTCTCCTCTGAGTGCAGATCTGACAGATGAATGTGAGTTACCTAAACAAATGAAGGAGAAGCCAAGTTCTTCTAGGCAGAGGGCCAAGTATTATACAGAGACCTAAAGATGTGAACCAGCTTAACAAGTTTGGGGAACCACAGTGACCATGGGGAAGTAACCAGGAAACAAAATGACTAGCAAACTTCAGAAACTCATTTATGACATTGCTGGGGAGTGGTAAACACACAGAGTTCATATTCAGGAGATGATCGGTTGGAATGACAGCTCCATTTCTGGTTAGTGTGTTATTTAAACTCTCTAAGCAGCTATTTCCTCATCTCTAAAACTGGAACGACACACATTTCACAGCTTATTAGCAAAGATTTTTAAAAGATAACATACAAAAAAGCTTGTAAACTGTGGCGTTCTATGCAAATATCTTTCTCTCTTAGCTTCTCTCTGTAATGGAAAGTGGGTTCAGCACAGGGACTCAGAAAACAACTGTAAGGGACATTCCAGGGGCCAGGAAAAATCTTGCAGGCAGCCTTCAGTCCAGAAGTAATTTTTTTCTAGCCTGAAGTCTGGGAGGTTTGTAAGACCCGTCCTAACCCAGCAGTACAGAGAAAACGGTTTTGCCAAAGGCATTAGTCAAGCATTTTTCCACCAGAGGAAAGCTGTACCTTTGACCTTCAGCATTTTATGGATTTTATGAAATACGATAAGAACATAAAAGACTAAAATGAAAAAAAACAAGACTCTATATCTTAAAAATTGAACTTTGCAAAAATAACAAAGAATCTCCAGAATCCGCATGTACGTGTGAGTGTTAGTCACTAAGTCATGTACCACTCTTTGCAACCCCATGGACTGTGTAGCCTTCCAGGTTCCTCTGTCCATGGAACTCCCCAGGAAAGAATACTGGAGTGGGATGCCATTCCCTTCAAATCTGTATATTCATTCTAATCCAATGAGCTGGTGCAGGGTGCAGGGTCAGCTTGGGACACAGACTGGGGTAAGAGCAAGGCTGATGAATAGGTGAAGAAATGGCCTGTGATGGAAGAAGATGCCAAGGCCAATGAAAGAGCCGCTCCCCTAACCACCCCTGGGTTTTAGTACATGGAATGATTTGGAGCCATTTGCAAGTTGTGTAATACTAGCTGGAAGAAAGGTCAAGCTATTATGTTTTTGAGGGCCCTTCCCTATCCCCAGGCTCCACTCGAGGCCCCTCAGCAATAAACAGGCAACATCACTGCTCTCTTAGAGCTTACGTTCTGGGCCAGCTGGGTGGGGATAGAGAGTATAAATGAACTGAACAATTTCAGACAAAGTGCTAAGTGGCACATAGGAAGTGATTGGTAGTGTTTGCCAACTGGATGGTTAGATAAATGAGGCCTAGGATTCTCTCAAAAGACCACCTTTGTACAGCAAGGCAGTAAAACCACCTGTCTTCATGGACAAAGCCACTTAAAGCAGTCATTCAAATTTAAGTCATTCAGCAAACAGTTCCTAAGTATCTAGTCTATGCCAGGCACTATGCTAGGGACACAAAGAAAAAATATATCCCAGGCACTCAGCAATCCTTTTATTGAGAAATCAGCTTCTGCTTCTTCTGTCTTCTACTGAATTTGCCCATTTTCAGAATCAGCCTGCATGTACCTCCTTCCAGGAGAGACATAAAAGGCCTGATGCCTAAAGGTTTGCAGAGACTGGATGGTCCAGGCCTCCTGAGTAGGAGAAGCAGGTGGTGACATTTTCCCAAGGCAGATGGCTCCTTGCTGGAGTTTCCCACCCCACTCAGAATCTCATGTTGAACCAGTAGTGAAAATGGAGGTTAAGGATTAGGCAAGGCAGAGACCAATTCTCTCCCAAGCATGAGTCCACATACTATTTAACTTGTAGACAAGTGACCCAACCACAGAATGTTCTGGAAGCCTAAGATGTTTAGAAACCTAGGATGTTCCAGAAGTCTAGGAGTTTGCCTTCCATAAAGAGGATTGGGAAGTAATGACAGGAAGACTATCACTGGCTGCTATTTCCCCAGAGCTGAGAAGAGTCCCATGACTGTAGCATAGGTCCCCATCCCACTGGCTCTCTGAGCCTACAAACATGCATAGACACACAGGTAATTAGGATGGCTTTGGCCATCTTATTATTAATATTTAAGATACGTGAGGAAACAAATCCAGCCAGTTTCTTCTCCAAATCCCATGGAACCTTTGGGGGAAAGCCTAATCTTTCTTGCCAAGATATAGAGCTTCTTCCAGGTGCTTGTTAATCCTCCTTTTTATTTTATTGTTTTTTATTGAGCTGACAAAACCATTTAATTTGTGATTTCAAAGTTGCGACCAGAGAACACTGAATTTATGAGTTGTGTAAAGGTTTGGAAGGTGGAAAACAGCCCAGACAAGCAGCTAGAAAGACGAAGGAGGAAACACAGGTGCTGAGAATGGAAAATAATCTACCCCCAGAGGCAAATGAAAAACATAATACAGAACAAAAAAGAACACATGGGTCTACCTGAAACTTGCTGTGAATCTCTTTTCTCCAAAAACAACAACAACAACAAAAAGGTGATTTAATATGTAAGAACAAATGGATGTGTCAGCTGAAGTTGCCTTCAGGAAGAGAGTCAATCCATAAATCCAAGACATAAATAAACAAGCCACCATCTTAGACAATATGCTTGAAAAACTGACAAGGCAAATCTGCTCTAAGTTGATAGGCTGAAGTTGGGAAAGTGGCCCTGGATATTGTTTGCTTTCTGCTGACTTGATGAAGATTTATGATGGCGGTCCTCCCCAGCCTCCAGCCCTCCTCTCCCCACATTCATATACAGGCACCCCACTCAGAGACCAATGTGACTGCCTTTGAAGCATGTTGAGATATCACATTGAGCTGTCACTCTGGCCTCTTTGGGTCCTGAGAGTCAGCAGGTCAGTTTTTCTAAACAGGCTTTGGTGTGACTTCTTGCCCTTTCCTCACTTTAAGTGGTAGGAAACAGTTTTTTATTTGAAATTTACATGTATCATCAAGGACATGCGTGAGAATGACATGACTAATGTAAATTTTATATTCTATAATATCATTAGTATGAACTTTGATAACTCTTTTTTATTTTTGTTTTGTTTCAGTGATGGAGGAAGCCTGATTAGGACTCAAGCTTTCCTTCAAGGTGGAAAATTCTATCATGAACCCTAGACTCAGGACTCTGAATGGGAACCTAGGCCCTTTTCTTTGGATACTGGGTAAGGCTGATATATTCCTGGATAGATGGAAGGAAGAGGGTGGTCCCTGAACACAACCATTGCCCCTCTAAATCAGTAGCTTTGTTTCACACCTTAAGTGACAGAACAAACTCAGTTGTAAAAGTCCTGTTCTAAAAATGAAGCTGAATGCTGTTCTAAAATGGAGAAGGCAATGGCACCCCACTCCAGTACTCTTGCCTGGAAAATCCCAAGGACAGAGGAGCCTGGTAGGCTGCAGTCCATGGGGTTGCTAAGAGTCGGACACGACTGAGCGACTTCACTTTGACTTTTCACTTTCATGCACTGGAGAAGGAAATGGCAACCCACTCCAGTGTTCTTGCCTGGAGAATCCCAGGGATGGAGGAGGCTGGTGGGCTGCCATCTATAGGGTCGCACAGAGTCAGACATGACTGAAATGACTTAGCAGCAGCAGCAGCAGCTATTCTAAAGAATGAATCCTGGAGGAGTTAAAACAGACTACAAAGATGAGGGTTATCTTATCTTCAGTACTTAGTGCCTGGCATGGAGGAAATGTTCTATTAATAATATTTTGAATAACTGGAAGTACCCTTATCCTCATTGGTATATTTATCAAGCATCTGACAAAACATTAAAAATCGAAGTGAAAGTGAAAGTCACTCAGTCATGTCCGACTCTTTGTGAGCCCACTTTATTCAAGTTTCTCAACTACCCTCACTAATGAATATTTTGCCAGTGGCAAAATGAACCTTCTGGACTATCCTATGCCCAGTCCTTCTCTCTTTAAAACCTGAAAGATCCTTCACCTATGAGACCTGCACTGGCCTTGGTTTGGTGGCTCAGTTGGTAAAGCGTCTGTCTACAATGCAGGAGACCTGGGTTCGATCCCTGGGTCGGAAAGATTCCCTGGAGAAGGAAATGGTAACCCACTTCAGTACTCTTGCCTAGAAAATCCCATGGATGGAGGAGCCTGGTGCAGGCTACTGTCCATGGGGTCGCAAAGAGTTGGACACAACTGAGCAATTTCACTTTCACTTCACCCAGTTTGCAGCTGGCTGTTGCCTTGCAGTGCCCTCTCATCACAGAGATCAAAGAGCACAAGCTCTCAAGTCTCTTCTTATAAAGGCACTAATGCCATTTGGGATGGTCCCACCCCAGTGATCTCATTACCTCCCAAAGGCCCCACCTACTAAATACAATCAACTTGGTGGTTTAAGATTTCAGAATATGAATTTTGGGGGGACAAGTATTCAGTCCATAAGAGTGCCATATGTCACTCCTGTGGCCTTGAAAAACAGACTTTGTATGTATTTAATATTTTCATTATTTACTTGTTTAAAGTTTGGTAAATCTTCTGAATGTAGACAAAATTAAAAATGAGTAATAAGTCTTAAGTTGTTCTTCCTCTTTTTTTGCCTCTATCACTTGGCATGTTTCCTGTTTCTTTGCTGGAGCATCTCCAGCAAAGATGCTAAAGCATCTCCCTTTAGTTTTTAGTTTTTCTCTTTAGTTTTTAATAGCTCCATAAAGCCTCAGTCTTAGCCCTACTTTGAGTTAGTTTGTCTTGTTACTTTTTACTTTTGGTCAGTGGAGAAACTCTACAGCTTGTCAGGATATGCCTCTGTAGGATGGGAACTAGAGAGAAAATTCTGACAAGCAGAGTATTTATTTGATAAGCTCTCTCATGTGAAGTCAAATCCTCTCTTTGACTTATCAGGACAGGTGGTAGAGAAACTTTTTAGATCTTTTTTCTTCTAGGAAACCTTGCACATCTGGAGCAAAAGCCTCCTTTCTTATCTTTTGCCATATTGTTCAAAGCTTTTAAGGAAAAAAAAAAAAAAAAACAGCAAAGAGAAAATCGGTTTTCATCAAGAGATGGCTCCTTTTGGAAGCCCTGGACTGCAGAGAGATATTTAGAAGGCAGGAGGTCACTCTTTTGAAGTCCGACAGCTGTCTCTTTATCATACTGACAATTTCTGGCTGAAAAGAACATCTGAAAAACATATTTCCCAACATGAAAGTTGAGGCAGCCCTTTACCCTGCCGTCTCCCGCTCTGGTCTCTACAGGAGTGCCTCCAAACAACCCTCATGTTGTGAGAGTGGCAGGCCCACTCTTTCCATCCTATTCTGCCTCACAGCCTTTTGAAGGTCCCTTCTTATCCTCCTCTCTCTCAACCCCACTTCTGTAGGTGTTTTGAATTTTATACTTCAGAGATGAGAGGAAAGTCTAGTGTCTCAATGACAACATTCAAGTGGCATTTTGGCCCCTGCAGAAATGAATAAAGCATCACATCCACTTTGAAACTGGGAACTGAGGGGGACTGTAGACCATATGAACTTTGGGGACCTCACTTGGAACCCTCAGTAAGGTTCTGAGTGATGCTTTAGGAAGACGTTTGACATCTTGCCATGATCCTGCCTATAACCTTGAAAGGACATAGGGGCAACCATTTTCACTAGTCAGAAAGCCCAGGAATGGGCCTCTCTGAGAAAAAAATAATTTATAGAGTAAATATTTACATAATAAGGACAACCAATTTTATTGAACATTTACTCTGTACCAGGTACTATAAAGTGTTTTTAGAAGCACTATCTCATTTAATCCTGCCACCAATCCTATAATTTCTTCATGTACAGATAAGGAAACAGAAATAAGTACAGCAAACCAAAAGTGTGTGTGTGTGTGTGTGTGCGCGTGCACGTGTGTGTGTGTGTGTACATTGTTTGAAGTTGCCAACAAATGGAAATGGAATGACCTGTCCATTAATAGAGAAATACTTCAGTATGTTTTTAAGTAAAAAAGTAATTTATACTATAATAATGATTTTTAAACAACTCTTTTTTAGCCAGAGAGAAAGAAGAGAGGATCAAAAGAAATTTGGATACGATTAAAAGTAAACACAGAGTCAGAGCTAGGAAGCCCAAAGCCTCTCAGAAAAAACTCTTGCCTCATTCTAGACCAGTTTCTTGGTCCTTAAGACGCTTTCTGTAAAGTATGTCTACTGGACTGTCAAACATAGCAACCTCTCTGGGATGCTGATGAAAGATCTAACAAGGTGAGCAGCTAGGGTGACAGAATTTATCATCCAAATCAGGACTCTTTTAAGAATAGAAGGGGTGTTATCACAACTGCTTCAGGCAACAGGCATGACCCAGGAGAATGCTGAGCAGACCAGAATGCGTGGTCTCATGCACAGGAGACCCTCCAGAGAACAAGCCCCAGACAACCCCACATACGGCTGTGACACTGGTTCCAGGTCTGCCCTCCTTTGGCTCCAAGGCTCCATCCAGATCTAACATCCCGCTACTGCATCTAGGTTTTCAAGTGTTATGTCTCTTTTCTTCTCATCCCCAACTTATTTCAGGTACCCTGTCCCAGCAAAATCCCTGGGGTTAACAGCTTCTACACTTGTCTCCAAGGGGATGAGATCATTCTCCACCAAAGACAACAGAATCAAGACCCTGTCTCACTCTCGCCTCTGTGAATCACTACGTGACCACAGGCACCTGCACAGACTCACAGCAGGGCAAACACAACCGATGCCTGAGGAGAAAGACTGGCTCACAATCTCTTCTGCTTTGCTCAAGAAGACCAGACAGTCCTAAGTTCCAGGAGACTGAAGGAAAGCCAAAAAAAAAAAAATGGCTGAGGAAATGCAGAAAGTAAAACTAACTCTGTTCCACTCAAATTGTCTCTATCATTTGTCAGGAAGATAGCCCTGGCCCTAAAATTAAAGCATCCTCGTTCTAGCCTCTTTAAATGAAACAATGCAGATGAGAGATTCATCCTCTCCTTTCCTTGCTCACCTGCCACCGCCTGCCTCACATTAGTCACCAGAAGTCTTTTACGCAACATAAAATACAGCCCAGGAGAAGCCAGGCCCATTGATTCATGAACTATATTTGTATCCATTTTATAGGGTTCTAAAGAATCCTAATTTCATGAAGCAAAAAAAGTCACTTAAAATATTGTGCAGATGATTTATTAAATCCTCCTCCCTTATCTTTCCAATGGTCGTTCCTTTTGCTTTGAGTTCCTTGGGTCGGTAGAAACAACTGCTAAACATTTTGTCCCAAACAGCAAGACATGGTAGAGCACTCTCTTACTCAGCTTGCTGTGCTCAGTTGCCTCAGCTGTGTCCAACTCTTTGCGACCCTTTGGAGTTAGTCTGCAGGGCTCTTCTGTCCATGGAATTTCCCAGGCAAGAAAACTGGAGTGAGGTGCCATTTCTTTCTCCAGGGGATCTTCCCAACCCAGGGATTAAACTGACATTTGTGGCATCTCCTGCATTGGCAGGTGGATTCTTTGCCACTGAGCCACCTGTGAAGCCACCTGGGAAGCTTGTTACCCAGGTCAAATTGTGTGAGTCAAATCCCGTGCCACAGGAAAGAACGGCTTCCTGTGAAAAATGCCCTACCTGGCAGCTTTAAGCAGTGTTTTCCCTGCGTTCTCATCCTGGTTGAGGTGGAGGATGAGTTGAGGAGACATCAAAAGGACCCCAAGAACTTTGCTGTTCAACCCAGAGTCCCTTGCCTCTGTAGTTACACCCTCAGAGCAAGGTGGAGCAGATGTGGTGCAGAGGGTCAAGTTTAAGGAAAGTCACCCTTGGTGGGGACTGGGGAAGAGGGACAGAGGAAGTTAGTGGACAGGCAAAGTGACCAGTGCTGTCCCTTCTCACACACCAACCCCTGTGCTTTCTGAATAATCACTAACACAAATGACTGAGCTGTCTTCAGTATCTCTAGCTTGAACTGGGGACAGAGGAAGATTCACAGAGACATCTACAGGTCACAGTTGGAACTGGATTAAAATAAAGCATGGCGTACACTAACGTGTCAATGCACCAATTTGGCCAATTCCATCGAAAACTAAGGTCAATTTACTGGGAGTTAATTGGACCAAATCAACTAGGAAACAATCTGTCATTTGTTTATCAGTATGAAAATTAATCAGTGTGAGGAGAAAAGAAATGGACATTTGTTGAGCATTTACCATGTGATAAACCCTGATTAACTCTATATTCAGACGCCATCTGATCTCAGAACAGGTCTCGGAGATAAGAGGTATGAAATCCATTTCACAGACAAGCACGGCTCACACGTGTCAAGTAACCCACCCAAGTTCCCACAGGGAGGAAACACAGTGGAAGAGCTAGGTTCCAACCCAGGTCTACATGGAGTCTGAGTCTACCCTCTCTCCACTCTTCCACTATAGCCAGAAGCTTTCAAATGTATGAACTGACCAAACACACAGCTACTGACAATCATGTATGTATAATGAGGCTGTAATTTACTCACTCCCCTAGTAGATGGGTAAAAAGGAAAACTGGTCGTTTTAGATAAACAGATGAACTATGTGAACTTCCAACTGCTGAGTGACAAGGGGAAAAATAATTAAGGTCGACCTCTATAAACTTTGGCCCAAAGAAACCATTTAGAGTCCCTGTGTTCAATGCTCCTCCTTCCTAGATAAAGGTGATCAGTAAAGTCTCGGTCTTCCATCGCCCTTCCTGGCTCCTCTCCAGGATGGCATCTGGACACATGAGTGCACATGGGATTGGGCTGTTGTTCTTAAACCCTGTGGTAGGTGGGGCCAGGGCCTCAAGCTCCTCGGCCTTCTGCAGGTCCNCCTTCCTAGATAAAGGTGATCAGTAAAGTCTCGGTCTTCCATCGCCCTTCCTGGCTCCTCTCCAGGATGGCATCTGGACACATGAGTGCACATGGGATTGGGCTGTTGTTCTTAAACCCTGTGGTAGGTGGGGCCAGGGCCTCAAGCTCCTCGGCCTTCTGCAGGTCCTAGCCACCGGTCTGTTCACTTGCGGTTGGCTGTTCCTGGTGCTCCTAATGTCTGTAGCTTGTCCTCGGGCTTCTCTTTCCATGTGTCCTCAGTCGCTTCAGTTACGTCTGACTCTTTGCAACTTTATGGACTGTAGCCCACCAGACTCCTCTGTCCATGGGATTCTCCAGGCAAGGATACTAGAGTGGCTTGCCAAGCCCTCCTCCAGAGGATCTTCTTGATCCAGGGATGGAACCCATGTCTCCTGCATCTTCTGTGTTATAGGTGGATTCTTTCCCTGCTGAGACATCAGGGAAGCCTCTCTTTAACCTAGGTTTCTCTTTAAGTTTGGCCAGGTGCAGTGGTGCCTCCTAGCTACTTAGCAACCTCACCTCCACTCTTGCTGGGATGCTTGCCTTGCTGGAGACCGTGTGGCCTTCCTACAAATCTCACTCGCACTCTAGACCAGTGCTGCCCTGAGTCTCCCCAGACATACACACGGACATATGTAGATACACACGTGCCAGGTGCCCCACTTAGGCTCTGGTGAGCTTGCCAGCCAATGCCTTCAGCAGTGTCAGCGCTTCTTCTGGACGCACAACGACCCCTGAGTGCGTTCAGGGTAGGGTGGAATCTGGGTGAGACCCCTCGGGGAATTCAGGCCCTCCCTTTACGTCTACATGAGCCATGCCACAACTATTCCTTTGATGTGGCTGCCACCTTCTCCAACACCAACAAAGAATATTCAATCAGTTCTTCAGACTTCTGTACCCACTCTTAGGTTTATTCAGCAGCCCAGCCAGCCTGGGCAAATGCGGGCCTTAATATTTTTACATAAGACGAAAATGAACTTGAATATCAAGAGAGGCCTGAAAAGGGGTGTGTGGGGTGGGGAGGAGTAGAAGTAGGGAGCAATCTCAAAGACAGCGATCTGTGGGCTGAAAGATGACTGCAAGGGGAGGCAGGAAGAGGGCCCACTGCAGGACAGATTAACAAACGTGGCTGGAGAAAGAGCGAGGCATAGGTGGTTTCTACTTATGTTTTAGAGTGCCTTTTCCTTCTCAATTAAATTTTTATCTTTTTCTTACTACCAACAAGATAACTTCCTTCTAGGAGCCCTGTGACAGTCTAGTCACTTCAGGGCAGCAGGGCCAACATAGAAATGAGTCTTTTTCTAGGCTGCTTCACCTCCCACCAAAGCCTTCCCAACTTCCCTCACCAGTATCTCCGTTCCTGCCCTGTCTACTCTCAGGACCCTAGAGGATTAGTCCACGCACAGGGCCTGCCTCCACCGGGTCCAGCTCCACCCTTACCCCCCACAGCTTCAACACTGCAGGTTGTATTTTGTGCCTGGCAGATCCCAAAAAGAGCTTTGTCTTTAATTTTTAGCTGTTTAAGCTTCCAGATGTCTAATTTCAAATATTTAAACCTTTTTTCCAACAAATTGCAAAAATACCAGATGTATAAATGTCCAGTATTAGAAAATATCTTTTTTCTCAAAATGTAACTTTAAATTTTATTAAAGTAACCAAATGTTCCTAACTATTTCCAAATCTTTGACTGCCTCTGTTTAAAGGTTCAAATAAGATAGTTTAGGCTATCGTAGAAAGACCAGAAAGGGCCCTCTTAAGGGCACAAGTTCTAGCATCATCTATTACTTGAAATGTCTGTCCCCCCAAAATCTTGGTGTTACGAGCTCAACATCTCGTTGATTGAAATCAGCACCCTGTGTTGTCTGCACTCAGCCACTCTGCTTCATCCCCACAAAGCACTACTCACATAAGAATGTTGTAAATGCCAGGGACTTCCCTGGCAGTCCAGTAGTTAAGAATCCACCTTGCAATGCAGGGAATGCAGGTGTGATCCCTGGTCGAGGAACTAAGATCCCACATGCCGTGGAGCAACTGAACACACACACTGCAACTGGAAAGTGTATGGCTCAGTGAAAGATCCTACATGAGGCAACCAAGATCCCGTGTGCCTCAGCTAAGACTTGGTGCGGCCAAGTAAATAAATATTAACAAAAGAATGTTGTAAATGCCAGGTTTTATTAGTTTGGGGGATTCATTCATTCATTTAGTAAGTATATGTTAAGCACCTACTACAGACCAGGCCTTGCTTGGGTTTTCAGGATTTAGCAGTAAACCAAAGAGAAAAAATTCTCTGCCTTCATGGAGCTTACATCCCAGCATAAATACTCAGATAATAGACACAATAAATAAGGCATTATAGACTGTGTCTGGTAATCATAAATGTGCAGAGATTTAAACAAGAGGAAATAAAGGGGAAGCAGAGTGCTGGGAAGAAAGTGATTTTCTAAACAGGTGACTCAAGAAGGCTTCACTGAGAGGTCTTTACATTGAGCAAAGTCTTGAAGGAGGAGTTGGGGACAGGCATGCTCCCCCACCCCCCCACCCCCCGCTCTGGGAGAAACACATCTCAGGCAGAGGGGAACAGTGGAGCCTCTGATGGAGGAACAGCTAGACCAGTGTGGCTGCAGCACAGTGAGAATACATGTGGGGAAAGATGACGTGTGATCAGAAAAGTTGGAAGCTGGCTGTGCAGGCCAGTAGGTCAGTATGACAGCATTTGCTTTACACAGAGTGAACTGGGAGGTTGCCGCAGGCTTTGGAGTAGAGGAGTAAGTCTGACTTACATTTCAGAAGGACCATCTGGCTCCTGGGTTGGAAAGAGGTTAAAAGAGGCAATCGTGAAAGCCGGGTGATGAATTTGGAAGTTATCAGAATTATCCAGGTTAGAGCTGGTGGCTGGAACCATTGTCCCAGCAGGGTGACGGTGAGTTTACGGGTATGTGTTGAAGGTCTGCCAACAGGGTTTACTGATGAACCAAATGTAGATGTAAAAGACTGAGAGGAAGCAAGGATAAAACTAGGTTGGGAGCCTGTGTAACTTCAAGGTTAGTGTTTCATTCACTGAGACTGGAGAGGAGAGCAGTAATAACAACACGGTTCAGGAAAGAATGTTAGGTTGCATGTTAGGCAGGTGAATTTCTCCCTGGTTGTGTCCTTCTCTCTCCAGGCTCTTTTTTTTGCCCTCTTTCCAAGGACTCCAACTACTGACACTGAATTACTAGACTAGAAACTCCAAGGTTCTTTTTTTTTTTTTTCCACCATATGCCAAAGAACAATTTAGATCTTTCCATGTGATTAAAAAACTGAAGAAAGCAACTTCTCAAATTAATTACAAGAAACATCAACGTTTTATTCTAAACTTGCTACAAGTCACACCAAAGAATTTGCTCTTGGGAGAAATATTTATGGAAAAGAAGAAAAAGAAAAGGGAAAAAGAGAAGGATGCAGAAGAGGAAGAAGGGAGATGTTGCAAGAAAGAAGACAAAGAGGACGATGAATAAATGCAAGTCTGGTTGAAAACTGTCAGCTTGACACTGTCTGTTAGTAGATAGGTGGCTAACCAGCCTTCCAGACAAGGTCCTCCTCTCAGGAACATCAGTCCTGCACTTGCCTGGAATGCTAATTACTTCCCATAAGAGGCCTGGTGCCTTTTAAACTAAGAAGAGTTGTGTCCAGGCAGGATTTGAGACTATGTTCTTCCTCATGTGTCCCCCTTCTCTCTATCTACAACCAATAAATTCCAAATTCTGGCTAAGTGATGAGTGTTACGCTTTCACTACGATGCTCAGAATGACAACCATTTCTTTGTGTCTAGCCATAATATCTTTGTTCCGTTATGTTATGCTCTAAAAGAAAGGCTTTCACTGACACCATATTATGGTACCACTTCCTCACATGTTACTCTAAGTGGCATCAATGCCCTCCAGCCTGCATTTTTGTGCACAGAGCTCCACTGACTGTGGACTCTAGAACAGAAGTCTGGTCAAAGAAGTAATGAAAGTACCAGCAGCTCAGAGAACCAATCGTGCTGGCATGGTTTTATTTAGGCTTTCTATGAAAAGAGAATTCTAACATACACAAAAAGTAGGCAGACTTGCATGATGAACTTCCATGTACTCATTACCAAGCTACAACAACTGTTAACTCAGGCTGACTGTATTCATGAACCTTCCCACCCACTTATATTCTTTTTGTATTATTTTGAAGTAAATCCTAGACATGGTATCAATTTAACTGCAGATTTTTCACCATGTATTTCTAAACTGTAGGGTTAATTTTTTATATATAAACTAAACACCATTATCAACATTTAAGAATTAACAATAATTCCTTATTATCATTAAATTTCTAGTAAGAATTAAAATTGTCAACTTCCTTATGAATATCATAATTTTATTTTACAGTGAGTTTGTTTGAACTGGGATCCATATAAGGTCTACATGTTTTGATGGGTTTGTTAAGTCTTTTGAGTGGTTTTTATAGGTTCCCCCTTTCTCCCTCTCTCATTCTCACCTCGTAATTCGTTTGTTGGAAAAACCATCTGTGGTCCTGTAGGATTGCCCATGGTAAGGACATTACCATCCCTCAGTGGTATGGTTTACCACATTGTTGTTTAGTTGCTCAGCCACATCGGACTCTTTTGCAACTGCATTGACTGTAGACCACCAGGCTCCTCTGTCCACAGGATTTCCCGGGCAAAAATACTGGAGTGGGTCGCCATTCCCTTCTTCTGGGGATCTTCCTGACTCAGGGATCAAACCTGGGTCTCCTGCATCGGCCCACAGATTCTTTACCACCGAACCACCAGGGAAGCCCTAGCTTCCCACGTACTGCCTGTCAATTAGCAGACAGATCTCGACCCTATTGGCTTTTTTTAAAAACCACATTTGCACTCTATGTTAGTACCGATGAGCCATTATGAACTCTTACTATTCCTCACAAGCATCGGATTTCTCTTTCATGTTTTTCAAATCCTGCAATATTCTTCTAAGATAAGAAATATTTGATACTTTTATTCCAAAAAGACTAACCACCTTAAATCAAATATTAAGAAAAAATTATTACTTTAGTACAAAAATCTGATAAGAACTTTTGATACAAAAGTTACATTCACACTGAAAATAAAAAGTGTTCCAAACCTGGTCTAAGGCAGAACTTTTTTACATGATATAATTCACAGCCTCCTCTGGGATGTAACAGGTATTGCTGTTAAAATGCTTGAGCAATTTTCTGATAGAGCTAAATAAGATTAAGGACCTCTGGGAAGCCAGGGTTACCTACCCAGCTGACTGGCTAGCCTAATAATCTTTAACCAGACATTATTTTCTCCTTGTATTTGGTTTAACAATGATTAACCATTCACTCTTCTTACACTGACAGAGTCCCTAAAGGGAATCTTGAATCAGCACATTGAAAGGTCTCATCCCTTGTGACTAGCTCAAAATAATTTTGGCCCAGTCTTTTAACTCATTTGTCTAAGAAGTTGTTTTAACATCATTTAGGAAGAAACATATTTTTTTTTTTTTACTGCTTTGTGTGGCTACAAATTTTCATTGAAAGGTAGTAAATATATATAAATGTATATACAAGACTCTTTAAATTAATGGAAAATTAGTTTCTTTGAAAGTTCTGAGTACTTTGATCTGACTTGTGGAGAGAAAACTCTACTTTGGAGAACATAATTCAAACTTAACTGCTCTCCTCAAGTAAAAGATCTCCCTTCAGGTTCTTTCTATGAGCAAATTGGTGCCTTGGACATCAGTTCCAAGGGCCATGAGAAAACATCTCCTGATAAGTGGAAACTGGTTTAACATTATGATGTAATTGTTGTATCGGATGTATCATGGATAATCTACAGACTCAAATGAATTTAATAGGTGAAGGCTGAGTTGGTAAGAAGTGAACTTATATCTGCATTTTAAAAAAATATATAAGCCCAATGAAAAGTAAAGATGCATACTTGGATAAAGTTTTAAATTTGATCATAAGTAAAAATTGAATGAAAATATAATAAAATAAGTTATACATAAAAATATGTATCTTAAAAATTATTTATCATGTCTGTACAATTTTGTTGACACTATCTGCAAACTCTTTTAGTAACCAAGGAAAAATATACAACCTTCCAATGTATATATTACAGCAGAGTTGAGCCCATACTCCTAGGTCTCTCACAATGCTGGACTGTGTCAAATGGCTCACCTCAACCCCTGTGCTACGCTCAGTCTCTCAGTCATGTCCAACTCTTTGTGACCCCCTGGACTGTCACCTCACCAGATACCTCTGTCCATGGAATTCTCCAGGCAAGAATACTGGAGTGGGTGGCCACTCCCTCCTCCAGAGGATCTTCCTAACCCAGGGATCAAACCTGCATCTCTTGCGTCTCCTGCATCGGTAGGTAGATTCTTTACCACCGTTGCCATCTTAAACCTGCAGATCTCAAGATCCAAGCAGGGCTACCAAGGGTAGAAGGGTAGGTTGAACATCACCTGATCTTCAAGGGTTGACCAGCTAGATGTCTGCATATAGGATTTTATGCTGATATGCAAAACAGCTGGCCCATTCTGGGAGCCAGCTCAGGTACTTTCTGCTTTCATTATCCCTGAGTCTACATCAAAAGAGAATAGGACTCTTGTATGAAGAACATGATTCTAGGGACCACAGGGAATAAAAATAACTATTTCATAGAATTTTTAGGATTAAAAGCAATGGATGTATATGAAGTACTTAGCACAACGTTCAGTGGACTGGGAGAGAAAATATGTTTTTAATACATTAAATTATTAATAAATGTATTAAATATTAATAGACATACTGAGTTAATAATATTTATTAGATCCTTTTCTTTCCCAGAAAGTTGAGAGGTCCACTTGTGCTCAGAGTCAGGGNAATAACTATTTCATAGAATTTTTAGGATTAAAAGCAATGGATGTATATGAAGTACTTAGCACAACGTTCAGTGGACTGGGAGAGAAAATATGTTTTTAATACATTAAATTATTAATAAATGTATTAAATATTAATAGACATACTGAGTTAATAATATTTATTAGATCCTTTTCTTTCCCAGAAAGTTGAGAGGTCCACTTGTGCTCAGAGTCAGGGACTATCAAGAAGAAAGTATGATGTAACCAAAATAACTGTGTCTGCAGAGTGCTTTATAAACTACTAAAAGCTTTAACATGCATTATTGCACTTGAACCTCAGCTCAACCACAGCCACCCAAAGTGATCTGTGAGACAGGACTTAGTACTTCCAGGTCACAGATCCCTGGGAACCTGGTAAAGAAGGATGTGATATGGCAGCCACACTCCTAGTGGATGCCTGATTCTGTGGGGTCTAACTTTCAGGTATGTCACATCCACAGGCTCAGTTGTGGACCTCAAACCACAAACCAAACTCCTCTCCTCCACTGTCTTACCCTAGAGATCAACCTTCTTCATGAGACATGTCCTGTAATTAGAGGAAGATTTAGAGGGGTCTCTCCCTTCTCGTCCCTCACCACCCCCTCAACTTACAGAGGATCTGAAAACAGGATTATTTGATCTTGAGAGAGAGAAGCAGACTTTTTGGACTTTCAACTGAGTCGTGGCCTCCCTCCACAGCACACGGTTGTAAGATTCCAAAGTGGGTAACTGAGTACAGAGATTTCCAGTCCACCAGACTTCCAGTGCTAAATCCAGGAAAATCCCAGGTAAACCAAGATGAGTCAGTCACCCTAATCCCAAGAAAAATCAACACCAAACTCCATAAACCAAGAGTGCAAAAGACATTCACTGTCAGAGCCGTAGGAAACCTGCTGCTTAGCGTGCATTGTACAACTCCAAGGTTTACCTGGAGTGAGAACTTTACCCGTTGTGAGCTCTCAGCTCTCCAAAGGGGGCAGAGAGCAGGCTACAAAACATTTCTCTGCAGGGCCTCTGTCAAGAGGTTGGTACTGGTGCTAACCTCCCTCCATGGTTTAATTGGACTCTTTCTGAGGCTCGTCAGGTGTGTCTCAGCATGAGACTGGGTGATCACCCAGCTCAGGCTTCCCCTCTGAAGCAGGGGTCTGCAGGAGCACCAGGAAGACCTGCTACAGCTCCTTTAGAACAGCCGTGAAGAGAAACTCTGTCACAGTGTAAAGGAGAGGGCACCATCTCCAAACTTCTCCTTTTAGAGAAATCTAAAAACTCCCTCTTGACATAAAGTTTTTAAACTTTATGCGTTAAAAAGAGTGACAGCCTTTGCTTTCAATGCTGATCCTCATTTTAGAGCCTCTATCCAGAGCTCATGAAACATTTTCTCTCCCCTTTTGGATCTAGTATATATGAGCTCACATTATAATGAGCTCTATATATTCTCTAGAATATCTGAATCTAGGGGAAAAAGTCTCTAGAAGTAATGCTGAATCATAAAGCTGCAGAGCAACACCTCAGTTCCCATCCAGAAAACCTGCTTCTCTCTCCCAAGACCAAGTTACCCTGTATTCAAATTCTCCATAAATTGGGAGCAGGGGAGGGAAGAGAAGGGGAAAATCCCTCTAAGACTTCCTATAATTACAGGACATGTCTCACAAAAAAGGTTGATCTCTAGGATAAGGAGAAGAAGAGTTTGGTTTGTGGTTTAAAGAAGAGTTTGGTTTGTGGTTTAATGTCCATTGCTGAAAGGAATACAATTTTAAAAGGCATCAGAGAAAAATGGAGTTTCATCATCAATGTGTCCACCAGGGGAGCAACCTCCACAAGACACGGGAGGCTAAAGAGCTATCGGACAAATATGGAAGCCAAAGCCCCATGGAGACCCTAAGACCACAGGGCATCTTCAACTAACTATACTATTTGACTACTTATAAAAATAGCTATCCACAGTGGGGAAATGACTATATAAGCTTCTAAGAGAGAGTTCAGTGACATATTCGACTTACCACATGAAACCCTCTTACGGTATAAAGAGGCAACCTCAGCTGAGATCAATGACTCAGTGTGCCAGATATCTTCAGCACCGGTCCTCCAGATACACTTTCTGCCCTCCCCAACCTTTTCTGTCCCCTGAGAGTTTGACTTACACTCTTTGCATCATTCAAGCTCCTTTCCCCTCTGCCTTTTGATTGGATTCACTTATGAGGAGATGCTTGCAAGAGATGGGTTGGAGACATGAGGATGGGAGGATGGGAGAAGGAAGCAGAGTGAGGTCAGAGGCCCTCCTTGTGTGGCCAAGGGTTGGCAGCAGCTTCTTTCCTCAGGAGAAGTCCAGAACCCCCAGCACTCTCTCAGACTGCTGGTAGCTTTTTCTTCCTCTACCCCTACAAGCCTGTCGCTGGTAAAGATTCCTAGCTGTTGCTAAGATTCCCTGGGGATATTTCACCATTCTCTTTTGGTTTCCCTTAAACCTGCCTACATCCTTATAAATAGCCTCTTTGTTAAACTCCCCTAATAAGCCCCTTTGAATGTGCCTTTGTTTCCTGTTGGGACTCTGACTGACATCCTCAGCATATCAAGGATGGTGCTAGTCTGCACAGGGCACGCAGCAAAGTATACAACCAATAGCAAACAAGAGGTTAAGTGTTACGACTACCTTCCTCCTCTTTCCCAGTTTCAGCTATCAGCCAAGGAATGTATACAACGAAGGGAGAGTTTGGAAATAAACAAGGGCTGTAGGGAATCTTTCTGAGATTTTGTCCCAGGATCCTAAATTCCTGGCCTTAATGACTTCTGAATGAAATGTCCAGAGAAGCTTTTCTAAATACAGTTAAAAGGGTCTTGAATAAATCGTCATTTTGCTGATCCTGAAAAATCTTGCTAACCCTCTCTTTTTCTAACAAAGCAGAACATCTGGGTTTCTATTACTGTCTTAAAACTGAGTGGGACAGTTGGACAAACCAGGAAAAAACTGGAAACTTTCAGGGTCTGGGAGGCATTAGAGATCCATACAAGAGGTCACCATGGCCACAGGATGACTGTTCTAAGAAATGATACACGAGTCTAGGAAATGGGGCTGAAACAAAGCATTTGGCTAAAGGAGAAAGGACAGGAAGACAATGTAGACTCCAAGGACTAGAGAGCAAGTGTCTATCCCGGCAGGCACAGAGCAGGCAGTTAGCAAGGATGTTCACTAGAGGCAGTTGGTGGGGTCAATAAAGTCAGCAGCTGATATGTCCCCATAGGGCACCTAGCCCAAGGTAAACAAGAAGAAAATAGCTAACCCTCATTCTAGTAGCGCCAACAAAGAGGTTCCACTCCGAGATGGCATGAGGCTCCTCACTGGCCCCATATTAAAGCCCACATTAGATCCCCATTTCTGAACAAGGAAGACCCACAGGCGTGGGGTTAGAAACCCACCGCCAGAGCCAGAGGGATAGAAATAAAGCAAACACTGCAGCTAAATTGATTTGCCATAAATAAAGTTGGTGTTGAAATGTATTCATCTACCTAACTAGACAAAAGGGCATAGAACAAAAGATTTCTTTCTGGAGAATCTTTACAAAAATAAACAGTATTCTTATCTCTTACATTCAGTATGTGTTTAAGTAAAACTCCAAAACACCCAATATTTCTCCAAATATGATATATCAAAGAACAAAGGGAAGGAATGAATTCCTGCCAGAGATCTGATTGAGTATTTTCTATGCAGCTTACAGGTAAGGAACTGAGTTGATATTTTCCTCCTCAAGTCAGTAAAACTCTTCTTTACCCCCACCCCCCAAATAGGCAATCAGATCTAGTTAGGGTGGTAGTCAGCAGGCGGCTGAAGCTGAAGAAGCAAGCAGTTGAAGAAAATACATGTAAAACAGGTGTGTGGCATGTAATTCACAAGCAGAAATATGTACTAACTGAAGACAGAAGACAAAGTAGTCTCCTAAGTGAGACGTGAATTTTAGTCATGTTGGGAAGGAAGGGCAAGAGCGAGACACTTGAAGGATCTCACTTCTTAAAATGAAAGGAAATTTGGGAATTTGATCTTTCTCAAGAGTCTGACCTTAACCATCACAACTACATCAATGTAAGGAGTTGAAAACTCACATGTGCCTGTGTGCCAAGGCTCTTCAGTCATGTTAGACTCTGCGACCCCATAGACTGTAGCCCCCTAGGCTCCTCTGTCCATGAGATTCTCCAGGCAAGAATACTGGAGTGGGTTGTCATGCCTTTCTCTAGGGGATCTTCCTGAACCTGGGTCTCCCACGTTGCAGGCAGATTCTTTACCATCCGAGCCGCCAGGGAAACCCAAAACCTAACATGCCACCTATTATGTACTGGCTTCGTGTTAACAGAAAGACAGTACTTCTGTTGACCAGAAAACAATCTGTTTCTCAATTGTTACATGAAACAATTACATGAAACATTCTCTTTCCTGGAATTCTGAATTCAAACATATATATGTTATGTTAAATATACTTTATATATAGTATATGTAAACATATAAATATCTATATATCTATACACATTTATAATTATAAAATGAATGTATCTTTATATACCTATACTCATTTTATTCAGCCATTCATAAAAGAGTAATTGGCTATCATGTTCAAAGCCCTATGTTTGATGCTGGGAATGCACAGATGAATATGATATTTTTTCTATTACAACTGAGTTGGAGAAGCTAATTGATTCAATATATCAAATTAAAATCTAATGTGCTAATGTGATATGCTATCAGAGAATAATATAATTAACAATTAGGTACCCACTGTCCATGTAGTATTATATACATACATTTATTAACACTCATAACACATTACTCAAGATGTGCTCTCATAGTTATTCCGCCAAACTCTCAAAACCCTGGACTACAATACCTATCACAGTATGCAACAAGTGTTTGCTGTTTTTAATAAGAATTAAATAGATAACACTATCAAAGTTCTCTGAAAAATATAAAATGTGACACAAACAAGGGAACTGTCATTGTCTATTCAATGAAGTTGAAAACAGAAACCCATTTAAAATAAACCCATTAAAGATCAAANTCACAGTATGCAACAAGTGTTTGCTGTTTTTAATAAGAATTAAATAGATAACACTATCAAAGTTCTCTGAAAAATATAAAATGTGACACAAACAAGGGAACTGTCATTGTCTATTCAATGAAGTTGAAAACAGAAACCCATTTAAAATAAACCCATTAAAGATCAAAGAGGGCCAACTCTTTAAAATAATAGCACTAAGAAGAAGGTAAGTAGTATCTTAACATGTCCAGGCAATGTGAATCAAAATGGACCAATGTCTACTAGAGACCTGATGGTCAGATTTTAAATGATCACTCCCTTGTAGATCCAACCTCACATTCAGGAAAACTGTGAAATATTCACTATCCTAATAATTGTGTTGTGTGGTTTAAAATATTAAAGAAATCGCTACATTCAAGCTTGCTTAATATTTCCACAGTGGAGATAAATGATAATACAGGTTTTACTGAAAATTTCCATTTGTTGAACACAGTGGGAAAGTTAGTGGCTGCTGAGCTCTGCTGATGAGAAACCAATTTGGATTAGACTGATAAGAGAATTAAACTACTGTAGTGTATCAGGATGTGGTAAAGTGCTTTTAAATCTTAGCTTTAGTGATTTATTGAAAAGAAAGAAGTTATTGGAAAGAAGTAAAGAACAGAGTACCGAGTGGAGTTAATGATGATGGAAGAAATGATCATGAAACCAGCCAGTTCCTTCCTTCAGTTTTTGCACCTGTGTTTTATTACATTAAAACAAAGGGCCTCCTTGATGGTTCAGTGGTAAAGAACCCACCTGCCAATGCAGGAGACTCAGGTTCAATCCCTGGTCCAAAAAGATTCCATATGCTGTGGAACAACTGGGCCCAAGCACCACAACTCCTGAAACTGTGCTCTAGAGCCCAGGAACTGCACCCACTGAGCCCATGTGCCCTAAAGCCTATGCCCTGCGACAAGAGAAGACACTGCAATGAGAAACCCATATACCAAAACTAAAGAGTAGCCCCTGCTCACCACAGCTAAAGAAAAATAACTGATGCTTTTGAACTGTGGTGTTGGAGAAGATTCTTGAGAGTCCCTTGGACTGCAAGGAGACCCAACCAGTCCATCCTAAAGGAGATCATTCCTGGGTGTTCATTGGAAGGACCGATGCTGAAGTTGAAACTCCAATACTTTGGTCATTTGATGTGAAGAACTGACTCATTGGAAAAGAACCTGGTGCTGGGAAAGATTGAAGGTGGGAGGAGAAGGGGATGACAGAAAATGACATGGTTTGATGGCATCACTGACTCCATGGATATGAGTCTGAGCAAGCTCTGGGAGTTGGTAATGGCCAGGGGAGCCTGGTGTGCTGAAGTCCATGGGGTCACAAAGAGTCGGACACGACTGAGTGACTGAACTGACTAAAGAGCAAGAAAAGACAAAAATCTGAGCACTTAATAAAAGGAAGGATATTATTTTCTCGCATTCTGAGGGTTGTCTTTTCACCTTGCCTATAGTTTCCTTTGTTGTGTAAAAGCTTTTAAATTTAATCAACTCTCACCTGTTTACTTTTGTTTTTACTTCTGTTACTCTAGGAGGGGAGCCATAGAGGGTCTTGCTTTGATTTTATGTCATCAAGTGTTTTGCCTATGTTTTCCTCTAAGACTTTTATAGTTTCTGATCTTACATTTAGGTCTTTAATCCACTTTTAGTTTATCTTTGTGTATGGTATCTTGAGAGTCCCTTGGACTGTGAGGAGATACAACCAGTCCATTCTGAAGGAGATCAGCCTTGGGATTTCTTTTGAGGTAATGANCAAGATGTGTATAAGAGACAGGAAGAAACCTGAGCGCCAAAGAATTGATGCTTTTGAACTGTGGTGTTGGAGAAGACTCTTGAGAGTCCCTTGGACTGCAAGGAGATCCAACCAGTCCATTCTGAAGGAGATCAGCCCTGGGATTTCTTTGGAAGGAATGATGCTAAAGCTGAAACTCCAGTACTTTGGCCACCTCATGCGAAGAGTTGACTCATTGGAAAAGACTCTGATGCTGGGAGGGATTGGGGGCAGGAGGAGAAAGGGATGACTGAGGATGAGATGGCTGGATGGCATCACTGACTTGATGGACATAATTCTGAATGAACTCCGGGAGTTGGTGATGGACAAGGAGGCCTGGCGTACTGCGATTCACGGGGTCACAAAGAATTGGACACGACTGAGTGACTGAACTGAACTGATGGTGTTAGAAAGTGTTCTAATTTCATTCTTTTACATGTAGCTATCCAGTATTCCCAGCACCATTTACTGAAGAGGTTGTCTTTGCCCCACTGTGTATTCTTGCCTCCTTGGTCAAAAATAAGGTACCCATAGGTGCATGGGTTTATTTCTGGGCCTTCTATCTTGTTCCATTGGTCTATGTTTCTGTTTCTATGCCAGTATATACAGCCTTGTTGACTATTGCTTTGTAGTATAATCTGAAGTTAAGAAGGTTGACTCCTCCAGCTCCATTCTTTCTCAAGACTGCTTTGGCTCTTTGGGGTCTTTTGTAGTCTTGATGGGAACGTAAATTGAAACAGCCACTATGGAAGATGCTATGAAAACTCCTTACAAAACTAGGAATAATATCACCATATGACCCAGCAATCTCACTCCTAGGCATATACCCTGTGGAATCTAAAATTGAAAGAGACACATGTATCCCATTGTTTATTGCAGCACTATTTGCAATAGCTAGAACATGGAAGCNGTGGTGGCAATGATTAAGTGCCATGTTTAGCTGATCTTAAGTGGTATTATGCATACCCCTTGACTTGCTCTCTTCCTTTGCCATGAGAACAATTCTGGCCTGGCCTGCTAAATAACAAGAGGCCATGGGAAAGAGAGCCAAACTGTCCCAGCTGGGGCCATACTAGACCAGCCAGCCTCCTGCTGACCCACCAGCTGATCACAGACACACAAGCAAGCCCAGGAACAGCTGAACCTGGCACAGAAAAGCAGCTCCCACTCAGCTGATTTGTAGTCTGATGAGAAACAATACAGTAAATGGTTGTTTTAAGCCAATACGTTTTGAGGAGGTTTCTTATGCAGCAATAGATAACTTGATACAATTATCATCAGACAATATTTTTATAGCAAAACAATACAAATACCATGGTCATCTCCAAATATTAATGATCCTTGAATTTATATACATTTAATACTTTTAATGCACTGTCACAGACTTNTTGTTTTAAGCCAATACGTTTTGAGGAGGTTTCTTATGCAGCAATAGATAACTTGATACAATTATCATCAGACAATATTTTTATAGCAAAACAATACAAATATCATGGTCATCTCCAAATATTAATGATCCTTGAATTTATATACATTTAATACTTTTAATGCACTGTCACAGACTTGGCTCATGATACAAGTAAGACAAATATAATAATTCTCATTTTAAAGATGAGACTCTTGACCCAGAAAAATTAAATCATGTGGCCAGGTAATAAGGAAAGGAGTGAGGGCAACAGAGACAAAAGAGTAGAATTGAGTCCTTTTCTCTATAAGTCCATATCAATTTCCAATAATCCTTATGATCTAAACTGGCTTCATTGTGATTTTTGACTTAAGGATTAAAAATATCAGCAGTCTGGTACCCCAGCTAATGTGGTAAGCTCTGTCTTCACCATTAGGAGAATTAGGATATCACTGACTCCAACAAACCCACTAAAATGAAAAATGAGAAGATGCAAAAAAAAAAAAAACCTTACAAATAATTCAACATTAACTGTTGCTGTTTTTGTCTTAGGCTTCTGTGTGCCTACCCCTCTTTCAGAATATCTTTGGCATCTGTGCTGCTTACCCTTCATTCAGAAGAAAAAGGAGCAAGAAGAAAATTCACCTCTCTTACTTTGGTGTCAACCTTTAGACTACTTAATAAACCAGTTAAATTAAAGATTCAGAATGTACCAATCTTTACACTGAGATAACCACTGAGCAATCAATGATAATTAAAAAAATCAATTGGTCTTCTGTAGTAATTAAATTTGTCCACTTAGATATAATTGATATTGTTCACAACTAATTATCCAAGTAAAGGCTCTGAGGGACTTTTAGAGACTAAAGGATTGAGCCAAAGATTCTTCCTAATTTGAAATTGGACTGAATGCCATGTTTTCTCAAAAACTGATTAAGTCTTCCCTAGAAACACAGTATTGAACAAACTCAAATACAGTCAGGAAATCAGTATTTCATTAGGAGCAGTTTAGCATACTCTCTAGTACTCCCTGTGTGACCATGAGCTAATCACTTAACCCCTATGGTTTAGGGTCTTCATTTTCAAAACCCAGATAACTACAGTACCTACCTCATGGAGTTGTTGTAAGCATTAAATTATAAGTAGTAAAATGTTTAGAATAGTAAGCACTGTGCTGGTATCATTTTTAATACTGTCACGTGGAACTTTTTTTTTTAGAAAGAATGGTTAAGAAAGCCGCCAAACAAGTTTATTCCATCATTTTATTCTCGCTTGCACCTAGTTCCTATAGGCATTTTACATTCAAGGGTTACTACTGCCCTTTCCCATATTACAAGATACATTGTTTCCCATATTAAAAGATAAGTTGTTCTTTTGGGGATAAAAGATGGCTAAAACAGGGAAATAGGAAGTTCACATTTGCGTGTGGCATATCTGATTACAAGTTATTAAGCCAACCTTCCCTTCCCTCTTCTAAGCAATTCATTTCTTAGCACCAGAGGGGAGGAATAACAATAAAACATGGATGATCTTATCAGTGATGCTTAGCATTTGTATATTCACTTAAAAAGGTGGCAGAGCAATTTACTGCAGCCCTCAGGCAGCCTAAATGACATGTTAGCAAGTTATATGGATATGCTATTACCTATTTATTCTGATATTCAATGCAAAAATGTCAGGAGATCCCTACTTAAGTACATTAAATTACTGACTCCTAGGGCAGGAAAGTACAGTAGAAGCCATTAGCTATTGAACCCAGCCTCCAGATAAGACTCTATTGGCCCATATAGATGCAAACCTTTCCAAGTTCTAGAGAACGCTATTAAACTCTCTTCTATATTCTGATCCTCATTCTTCCAGGAAATTCTTTTTAAGGTATTCTGCTTTCAGCTTAAGTACATGTACATTTGTCCTGTCATCTGACAGAATGAAAACAGCTGGTGAGTCTTCTGACCCATCGGCATTTTCTTGAATTCTCTCCTTCATCCCAGACCTGTATTTCTAGTACCAGCAAGACAGTTTTATCTGAATGCCATCCATTTATCCTATAACCTGTCTTCTCACCTGAGATTACATTTAAAATTCCCTTTGCACTCCGATTCTGAAAATGCAGGAATCATGACTTGAGCTGCAGTCCAGATATGCCTTCTCCAAACTTCTGCAATAGCTATCAGTAAAATAAGGGTTAAGGAAAAAGAATACCCACAAGGTTAGACCTTTCTCTATTGTTAGTGCCAACAGTAGGTTAAACTCTCTGGCCAAGGATCAGAACTTGAGCCAGAAGTCCAGCAACAACAGATCTTAACAGCACAGTTCATGGCACCTTGGAGCCCATAAGTAAATGTAGAATTGAAAGCAAGTAGATGTGAGTGAGATACAATAAAAACCTCTTGGGCTTCTAAACATATTTCTTAATTAAGAAATTCTGGCATTAAACAGTTGGAAACAACCTGATGTTTCATGTAAGGAAAACCCAGAATTTGATTTTTTATATTAAGAAAGATTTATAAAGCATCAGTTTCAGAATGGCAGACTGAGCACATCTATCTACCTCCATTTCTTTCCACTGTCATTAAAATTCCTATTTATTAATACACATTGGACTAGAAAACAAAACAACAAAAAAAGATCCAGCATCAGAGCACAAAGTTTCAAGAAATGTTAGAGGAAAAAAGTAGGACCAATAGAGAGAACAGAATAGGGAACTCTATAGGCCAAATCTCCAAAAGGTAAGAAAAATCCTCTCCTAGGAAGCCCTGAAGCAGGCCTGATTTGGGAATCAAGATTAAGCCTTGAGACACCAATCAAGGCTATGAATTTACAAACTTCATTCAGAACAACAAGGCAGGGTGGATTTATCAGTTTCCTATTTCCCCACTTTCTGCTAAGTGTAAGACATAAAGCTAGAATCTGTTTTTGTTTTTTTTTTTCAAAAAGAAAACCCCAAACTTTTAAGAGCTCATTAACACTTTCAAAAAGTAGAAAGATAATTCAGACAACAAAAAAATATTTTGAAAAATTCTAAGTAGAAGATAGTAATCCAAGTCTAGGTTTTCCCAGGTGGCGACAGTGGTAAAGAACCCACCTATCAATGCAGGAGATGTAACAGACGAGGGTTTGATTCCTGGGTCAGGAAGATCTTCTGGAGGAGGGCAAGGCAACCCACTCCAGGATTCTTGCCTGGAGAATGCCATGGACAGAGAAGCCTGGAGGGCTGCAGTCCATAGGATGACAAAGAGTCAGACACAACTGAAGTGACTTAGCACATACATGCACAATGTAAGTCTATACATGTGACAGAACTGCATACAACTACACACATATGTGCAAGCATGTATCTGGTGAAATTTGAGTAAGCTCTATGGATTGTACTGATGTCAGTTTCTTGGTTTTGATATTGAAGGGGATCAGAACTTGCCACCTCAAAATACGCCAATTTGGCATATTGATTATTTTGATCTGAAGACACTTGAGAAACAGCAGATGCAGGAAGGGCACTCTGACTTGCCCCTTTCTGCCTAAAATCAAGTTTAAACTTTCCCATGAGAAAGGTGCCCTCCCTGTACGAGGAAGAGAAGATCACCCTATCAACGGAGATGAGGAACTGACCTGCACAAACAAAACTACCAAGATAACTCTTTATCTCCCACTGGTCTCACCAAATATTTCTAGTCACTCTCCCCCAGTCTATCAACCCTAGAAGCTTAACCCCCTTTTCTTTTGCAACCTTTACATAAGTTCATCATTATTTGTTAAAATGATATATAAGTGCTCAGTTATATCACCTTGAGTTTTCATTTCTTTTTATTGAGTCTACTAAACAAAAACTGCCTGCTATAAAAAAAAAAAAAAAGGAGTAATAAGAATAATAATAGAGAGCTCAGTTCAGGTCAGGTCAGTCGCTCAGTTGTGTCCGACCCTTTGCGACCCCATGAATTGCAGCACGCCAGGNGCTGGCCTCATCAGGGGAAGCTGCTCTCACAACACTGGACTTGCGCATGGCCAGTGCACTGCAGTTTTGTGGAGGGAATTGCAGTCGAGGACTCACCAGTTCCCTCCCACTAGCCATGCTCATATTCTTCTTCATTCCTGGTTCAGGTACCTCCATTCTGAGGCCCAGCTACTTCCCAGTTGCCTCCACCAATACCTCCCTTATTGCAAAGGGAGGGAATATGGACGGGGTACCATTGACTGAGGTACTTTTGTCCATTTTGACTCAGGATCTTTCTACTTATAGCCCTTCCTTCCTCTTCCCCTGGCTCACAGGTCCATAAAGAGCCGGTAGCCTTTTTTTCCAGCCTCTTACCCTGGGATATGACTGTGTACACTGTTCTGTTTAATTGACCACTGGGTGACCAGTACTTTTTTAGCCTCTTGCTTGCACTGTTGCTTAAGTGAATAAAGATTTGCTAATTACTTGCAGTTTGGCTTATTGTCCTAATTGACACCTCAATACCTGATTACTTGACAGGAATTAAATAAATTGCCAAATTTGGGGCAATTCACCTAATTGCAATCTTCATAACTGCTGCTGTGTTAGCACTTTAGGGATTTGGAGGCTGTTAACCTGTAATTTCTCTAACTCAGTGTTTTGAAAATGCTTACAAATAGTATCAACAGCTGATTGTTGCTAACACGGATATCTGGATTATAGGGTGTATTTTATAAATTAATAGAATGGCTTACAGTCAGACTATTTTGTGTGCAATATTACCTTTGACCTCTAATTAAATTTTTTGATAATATTTTGCGGTTATTTGGGTCAACTGAAGAAAATTAGTAATCCTTAGAAATGCCTGTCTTGTCCTATGGGCCCCAGTCTTACCTAATGGATTGCTTGGCCACTTTTGGATAAAGTGATTGATTTGTTGTGGGTTCCTCTGTTTCCTGTGTTAAGAAATATGCAAGAGAACAGGTTTCAGAAAGTTTATCTCTTCCTATAGAAGTTTCACAAAACACTGTCCTTACCATATGTTATGCAATCTGATATTTTCTAATCTATTTTATTAAACAAAAATGCAGATCATGACCCATTAAATTTATTTCACAATCCATTAATGGATAGTGACTTGGAGATTGAAGGACACTATGATAAAACAACTAGTAGAAGATAATTTGCTCAATAAATGATTTTTTCCTATTTTTAAATCAGGTTGCTGAAAAGCACTACAGTAGGTGTGTTTGAGATTTTGTGTTTAAGGTGTTTTCTAGACATCTTAAACACAAAAACAGTAATAGCACACAGCACATATGCCATATTGTCACTGAAAATGAAAGTGAAAGTTGCTTGGTCGTGTCGGACCCTTTGTGACCCCATGAACTGTAGCCCACCAAGCTCCTCTGTCCATGAAATTCTCCAGCCAAAAACACTGGAGTGGGGTGCTATTGCCTTCTCCAGGGGATCTTCCCAACCCTAGGATCAAACCCAAGTCTCCTGCATTGCAGGCAGATTCTTTACTGTCTGAGCCACCAGGGAAGCTCAGATATTCACTAAATCAGCTGACAAAAAAAACAAGGAGTCTCCTGTAGGTTTATTAACTCTCTTATCTCAACTAGAAGATACACTTTTTGGATGAGAGGGCTGGAACACCTTTTTTAAATCTCTGGCTTCCTTATTTAAAGAAAAGGGATCCATAGAAGGATAAGAAGAAATTGGCTTTTCAGATAGAATATATGGTATAAAATGGTTGTGAAAGTTCCTCATAAGCTTTTGTGTGTGTCCCATAGAGGCGTATTAGGGAAAGTGTTTTTGTCTTTTTAAAAACTCTGAAGACCAAAATGACCTTTAATTATATTGCCTGAAAGTGAATTGTACTCAACCTGCAATTACTGAGCCATAGATAAATATGTAAGTAGCCACTGTGTCAACCTTATTACCTCTATACTTGTCTTTTAGGACTTCCACAACAAAGTGGAAAGAAGAAATAAAAAGAACTATACATTTCATGTGTTTATCTCTTAGTTAGAAACCCTAAAAATATTAAGTAGATTAAGTTTTTAAGTTTGATTAGTGTTGAGCTAAACAATACCTTACATTTATATACTGCTTTACTTTTCTAGCACCGTCAGATGCATCATCTCTGATTCTCACAGCACCGTGATGTGGTAGGCAGGCCAGGAGACACTTTCCCTGACTTAGAGCTGAGGAGTCTATATATTTCCTTCTCCTTGCCACCAAGATCATGTGGTAGCAAATCCAGGACTAAAATTCAGGTTTCCTGGAACATTTTCTTCCAGTTGTCTGTGTTATCTTTGTTGGTCCAAAGAAGTAACGTAGAGTAAATATTACTAATGATGTGGCTAAGAATTTTGATAACTGAAACATTCCATTCTCAGATCATATCCAAGGAGTGTTATAATTGAATGCAGATATGTCTTGTNTGGTAGCAAATCCAGGACTAAAATTCAGGTTTCCTGGAACATTTTCTTCCAGTTGTCTGTGTTATCTTTGTTGGTCCAAAGAAGTAACGTAGAGTAAATATTACTAATGATGTGGCTAAGAATTTTGATAACTGAAACATTCCATTCTCAGATCATATCCAAGGAGTGTTATAATTGAATGCAGATATGTCTTGTTTTTAGTATTATATTTCTTTCAGTTTTTACCTTTCTAGTCCAATTTTTGAAAATGGCAAATCTACTTAATAGTGAACTAAGAAAATTGGAATTAAAAGGTCTAATTAATGTTAAGAAATCCAAGCCAGTCTCTTTAATGTATTATCTCAACTAATTAGAAATACAGCTTAAAATTATATACATTTTTAAGTATTTCTTTTGAAGACTCCTTATTGCTCTATATGTGTGAAATTAGTTTAATGATTCTACAGTATCTAAAATGGTTATTAACTTACTGTTAAAGACAGGAAAAGTTGAGGTTCCCTATTTCCTTTAATATCTTTAGCCAAAGGACATTTTAAATTATTTTTTTTCACATGAATAAGTAATTTTAAAATTAATACATTTTTATTTTTAATTTTTAGACATCTGTGGAGTTTAAGAACACTATGGAGCTCATCAGAGTATATCACTGAAGAATATGATGGCTGAAAACAATTTTAAAATGCTAAAGATTCAGCAGTGTGTAGCAGCCAACAAGCTACCTAGAAACAGGCCATATATATGCAATATTTGCTTCAAGCATTTTGAAACACCATCAAAATTAGCTAGGCATTATCTCATTCATACTGGTCAGAAGCCATTTGAATGTGATGTGTGTCATAAAACCTTTATAAAACTAGTTCACCTGGAAAGACATCAACTAACTCATAATCTACCTTTTAAATGTAGTATTTGTCAACGCCACTTTAAGAATCTGAAGACATTTGTGAAGCACCAACAGCTTCACAATGAAACATACCAGAATGATGTTAAACAGGTCAGAAGATTGTTGGAGGCCAAGCAAGAAAAGCCAGTATATGGAATGTATCATACTTTTACCCCAGAGGAGAGATGGGCATTACACCCATGCTCCGAGTCTGAGCCTACATACAGCCCTTCAAAGAAAAAAAAGGATATTCATGCGTGTACAATCTGTGGCAAGATGTTTCCATCACAATCAAAACTTGATAGGCATGCTCTAATTCATACTGGTCAGAGGCCTTTTAAATGTGTCCTGTGCAGTAAGTCTTTTCGACAGTCAACTCACTTAAAAATCCACCAACTCACACATTCAGAAGAAAGACCTTTTCAGTGTTGTTTTTGTCAAAAAGGATTTAAGATTCAAAGCAAACTTCTGAAGCATAAACAAATCCATACCAGGAATAAGACTTTTCAGACTCTTTCATTAAAGGTGAAGAGTTCAGAATCATGCTCCCTGCCTAATAAATTAAATGCAAAGCAGGATGGCTTTGAAAATGGTAATATAGGTGAATCTGAAGAGAATAATCAACTTGATATCCACTCTGTTTATATTGTCCCTTTTCAGTGTCCCGAGTGTGAAGAATGTTTTGAATCAGAGCAGATTCTCAATGGACACAAGTGTTTTCCTGCCAAAAGTGGCAAAATTCCAAGCAAGCTTAAAAGCAGCTACAACTATAAAACCATTGTTAAAAAAATCTTGACTAAGCTTAAATGTGCTGGGGGTAAGAAATTAGATAATTTTCGATCTGATAAAAAAGTATTTAAAAACACTTTCATGAAAAACCGTGATCTTATTTCTGGTGAGCAGAGGCCTGAACAAACCCAGAGAACATGTCTGAGTTCTCTTGGCAAGCATGGAACATATAAGACAGTTGGCAATAAAAAGAAAACATTGACTTTGCCATTTTCTTGGCAAAAGCACTGCCAGAGCCAAAATATGGGGAAAAATGTAAAAGGTATTCTTACACCAGAAAACATGTTAACTATGGATAATCCTGTGCATAAAAAAGACATATCTATCTATGGTTCATCAGGTGAGGAATTCTTTGAAAACTGTCAAGTGCTCCAGTGTGGCTTTTCAGTTCCAAGTGGAAGCATACATACTGGACATAAGATGTGTCCTTGTGACAAGTGTGAGAAAGTGTTTCCTTCTGTTTCTAAACTACAAAGACACTATTTAATTCATACTGGACAGAGGCCTTTCAGCTGTAATGTTTGTGGGAAATCTTTTAGACAGTCAGCTCACTTGAAAAGACATAAACTAACTCATATTGATAAACTTCCCTATAGAAAATCTCTTTGCCAAGTAGAATTGGAAAATTTTAACAAACTTTTCATTCACCAGGGTGGTAATGTTAGCTACAGTGCTTCCCAACAATGTCAGACTCTTGGTTTTCAAAAATACAAGGTCTCAGAGTCAGGTCAAATGTCAGAAATAAAAGTTAAGGCAGAATCAGAGGATTTCATTCTTGGTGCCCCCTGTAGGAACAGAGAGCCCTGTCTCTCTAGCACACTTCTGGAATCAGAGCAGAGCCAACATAGTCATTATTGTAGTTATTCAGGGCGTGCCGAGAGGAATGATGGCCTTCTTTACCAATGCAGTGTTTGTTCTAAAAGTTTTAGATCCCCATCTAAACTGGAAAGACACTATCTAATTCATGCAGGGCAGAAACCATTTGAATGCTCAGTTTGTGGCAAAACATTCAGACAGGCTCCTCACTGGAAGAGACATCAACTTACTCACTTTAAGGAATGATCACAAGAGAAAATGGGTATCCTAAATTCAGTTATGAAACTGACAGAACCACTGATATGTTTGCGGTGTCTCTGGTGACCTTGTTCTTTAGCCTGTATCATTTAAAATGTATTTTTATCAAAAGGCCTGAATTAGATTGAATTACTTCATAAGCAGTTGCTTGTCCTTCATACTAAGAGGTAAGATACATAAACATTTAATACAGTGTTTTAGGAGCAGCCAAATTTTAAAGAGAAAAATTTGATGTCATAAAGTAAGCATTTATTTTAGCATATACTTTGGCTGTATTGAAAATGTTATAAATCCATCATGGTACAAATAATTCAGCTTCATTTTTGAAGGAATTATTCCTTAAGACGTATGATCTCCTTTTATATAGACTCAAAAGACAGGCAAAAATTTGTTTTTGGCTGCAGTAGATAGCATGAATAGATTTCATTTATTTCATAGATTTTAGGTCTATGGTTCAAATTCCATTGGAAAATTTTTTCTTACAAGCTAAAAAATATAAAGCCAATAAAAGTGAAGGTAGATGAGAAGATAATATTATTTTCATTGGTCTTTTCCAAGCTATTTATTCTTAGGACTCTGGTAACTTCACCTCCTGTTCTACAGGAGATTGGTTTTTTGTTTTTTGGGGTTTTTTTTTTTGCTCAGCCTGCTGTTTTTCCCTCCAAAATTTAAAAGGAAGAAAGAGCCTAGTATGTACCTCTGTACATTTGCCATGTTTACTCATTAAATATAGTGTTCAAGTGCCATAATCTTTTTGTTGATATGAATGCAGTGTCATCTTTTCAGAGGAATGAATGTAGTTCATCTACATGCTTTTTCATAATTGATAGCAGTAGACTTAAGGCTCACTGGTAGAGTCCATCTCCACAGACTTTTATATTTACTTTGGTAAACTTTCTTTTAATACCTCTTTAATTGAGTGATTCTATGACTTAACTAAATCTTAAATTTAATCAAATGGCAGTGACTAGATCTAGTTTTTATTCCTATTTTTTGCAAGATTCTAATGTTAAACAATGTTATTTTGATCACTAGTGAATTGTTATTTTAATTGATAAAGTAATCTTGTACAGAAATAAGATCTTTATGGAAATGAGAGTGTCATTCTAAACAGTTCTGTCATGATTTGGGAAATATTTAATCAAACTGTAAAAGAGCTATAATCACACATTGTCCTTCATATTTGCCATTTTAAATAAAAATCCTTCAGTCAGTTCAGTTGCTCAGTCATGTCTGACTCTTTGCGACTCCATGGACTGCAGCACGCCAGGCTTCCGTGTCAATCACCAACTCCCGGAGCTTGCTCAAATTCATGTCCATTGAGTCAGTGATGCCATCTAACCATCTCATCCTCTGTCATCCTCTTTTCTTCCTGCCTTCAATCTCTCCCAGCATCAGGGTCTTTTCCAGTGAATGAGTTCTTTGCATCAGGTGGCCAAAGTATTGGAGTTTAGGCTTCAGTATCAGTCCTTCCAAAAAATATTCAGGACTGATTTTCTTTAGGATGAACTGTATTGTTCTCCTTGCAGTCCAAGGGACTCTCAAGAGTCTTCTCCAACGCCACAGTTCAAAAGCATCAATTCTTCGCCACTCAGCTTTATAGTCCCAACTCGCATCCATACNTTAGGCTTCAGTATCAGTCCTTCCAAAAAATATTCAGGACTGATTTTCTTTAGAATGAACTGTATTGTTCTCCTTGCAGTCCAAGGGACTCTCAAGAGTCTTCTCCAACGCCACAGTTCAAAAGCATCAATTCTTCGCCACTCAGCTTTATAGTCCCAACTCGCATCCATACATGACTACTGGAAAAACTGTAGCTCTGACTAGTTGGACTTTTGTTGGCAAAGTAATGTCTCTGCTTTTTAATATGCTGTCTAGGTTGGTCATAGCTTTTCTTCCAAGGAGCAAGCGTCTTAATTTCACGGCTGCAGTCACCATCTGCAGTGATTTTGGAGCCCTCCCCCCCAAAATAAAGTCTCACTGTTTCCATATCCATTTGCCATGAAGCTAACCTAAAAATCCTTAAGAATGACCCTTCCTAGTAATAAGAAAATAGCCATAATCTTTCTAAGGTGAAAAGAATGGGTGGGTATTTATCCTAGCATACCCAGATATACTTGGTGTCAGGCCCTCTATTAAAATGGACAAGTGAACAATTTATCCCACTGTAAGAACTGTCTTTGTTGGGTGGGGAGGAAAGTTGGTCTGCTGTTTTTTACAAGTGAATTTTGAGAAACTTGAGTTTAGTTCACAGAGGTTAGACATAACAGTATAGATAAAAGCCCAACAATTTACAAACATAAAGGAGAGTCATGTTTTAAAGAGTAATTTCTTTTTTCCTGAGATAATGTTCCTCAAGTGCATTAAGATGCTGGTTTATAGAATTTGCTTTACACAAGAACATTTCTGTTAAGTAAAAGCAAAGGACAACTAGTTTGTATTTTCCAAGAATAAAAGTTCAAGGTTTTTTAATATGTCTGAAATTATCTATTTGGGGATTTTCCTAAGCTATTTATGTAATTTTATTTGAACTTAATGATTTATATACTCCTTTCCCAGCCCTAATAGAATCCTAATAGTGTTTTGTTTGTATGATTATTAGATTTTGTTTGCCCACGTGATACTACTATACATTTTTTATTTTTTTGGCCCATGCCTTTTTAAGCTGTTTCATATTGAAAGTTTGGATATTTTAAAAATTTTGTCAAAGATGTACTGTAGTGCTATTTGAAGTACCTGTAATGAAACACTTTTATTATCACCATACTCTTCATGTAGGAACTTTATAAGAATGAAAATAAACTGTATACATCATGATAAGAAGATTAAACATTAGATGTTAAATGATTTGCTGCATGCTCAAACTGTTGTTATTGTTGAATCAATTACTTCAGTTTTCTGAAAAAAATAAAATTTTAAATATCTTTAAACAAAAGTAGAAGAAATTTTCATTTGGACAGGAGCAGGCTGTAGCATGATTATTTACTGAGATAGTTTGACTGAGTTAGTGGCATTGTTGTTTTGTACTGCCATAGGGCCTATTAGGGGCTTCCCCCGTGGCACAGTGGTAAAGAATCTGCCTGCCAATGCAAGAAATGTAAAAGACATGGGTTTGATCCCTGGGTTGGGAAGATCCCCTGGAGTAGTAAATGACAACCCATTCCAGTATCCTTCACTGGAAGATTCCATGGACAGAGAAGCCTGGAAGGCTACAGTTCATGGGGTCACAGCTATGATTGAGCACACACACGGGGCCTATTAGGAGAAAAGTATGTGGAATGAAAGATGATGATTCTTGAAAAATTCAAATTTTGGAATATTTTTAAAATGTCAATTATACAGTTCGGAATTTTTTTAAAAGGGAAAATCATATAGAATAGAAACAAGGTACTAATAGGCAAACACTCCAGGGCCCACTCCAATCTACCTTTTCCACTGAACTTTCTAACACAGTGAACTGTTTGCTTCCTTCTTCATAATAAGTTTCTTTGATAGCTTCTTATCACTTGCAAAAGGATATGTTAACTCCCTTGCATGTCACATGATATGCTTGTCCATTTATCCTCCTCATTGCCCTCCCTCTCCAGATTTGTACTGAAGAAACAAAGTTATTTCCTCCAATACACATTCTTGTTCCTGATTCCATCTTACCTACATAAGAGCGGTGGCTGCGTGGTGCTGCTGTGGCGAGCAGCTGAGGAGATTGCCCCACGTCCAAGGTCAGAGAAACCCCAGTAAGATGGTAGGCACTGAGAGAAGGGATCAGAGGGCAGGCAAACTGAAACCACAATCACAGAAAACTAACCAGTCTTGTCACATGGACCACAGCCTTGTCTAGCTCAGTGAAACAGAGCCATGCTGTGTAGAGCCACCCAGGATGGACCGGTCATGGTGGAGACTTCTGACAGGATGTGGTCTGCTGGAGAAGGGAATGGCAAACCACCTCCATATTCTTGCCTTGAAAACCCCATGAACAATATGAAAAGGCAAAAAGATAGGACACTGAAAGATGAATTCCCCAGGTTGGTAGGTGCCCAATATGCTACTGGAGATCAGTGGAGAAATAACTCCAGGAAGAGTGAAGAGATGGAGCCAAAGCAAAAGCAGCACCCAGTTGTGGATGTGACTGGTGATAGAAGCAAGGTCCAATGCTGTAAACAGTAATATTGCATAGGAACCTGGAATGTTACTTCCATGAATCAAGGCAAATTGGAAGTGGTCAAATAGGAGATGGCAAGAGGGAACGTCAACATTTTAGGAATCAGCTAACTAAAATGGACTGGAATCAGTGAATTTGACTCAGATAGCCATTATATTTACTACTGTGGGCAAGAATCCCTTAAAAGATATGGAGGAGCCATCATAGTCAACAGGAATCCGAAATGCAGTACTTGGATGCAATCTCAAAAACGACAGAATGATCTCTGTTCGTTTCCAAGGCAAGCCATTCAATATCATGGTAATCCAAGACTATGCTCCCATCAGTAGTGCTGAAGAAGCTGAAGTTGAACAGTTCTGTGAAGACCTACAAGACCTTTTAGGACGAGCACCCAAAAAAGATGTCCTTTTCATTAGAGGGGACTGGAATGCCAAGTAGGAAGTCAAGAAACACCCGGAGTAACAGGCAAATTTGGCTTTGGAATACAGAATGAGTACAGCAGGGCAAAGGCTAATAGAGTTTTGCTGAGAACACACTGGTCATAGCAAACATCCTCTTCCAACAACTCAAGAGAAGACTCTACACATGGACATCACCAGATGTGCAATATCAAAATCGGATTGATTATATTCTTTGCAGTCAAAGATGGAGACAGCAATAACAAGATTGGGAGCTGACTGTGACTCAGATCATGAACTCCTTATTTCCAAATTCAGACTTAAATTGAAGAAAGGGGAAACTACTAGACCATTCAGTTATGACCTAAATCCAATCCCTTATGATTACACAGTGGAAATGAGAAATAGATTTAAGGGACTAGATCTGATAGAGTGCCTGATGAACTATGGACAGAGGTTCATAACACTGTACAGGAAACAGGGATCAAGACCATCCCCAAGAAAAAGAAATGCAAAAGAGCAAAATGGCTGTCCAAGGAGGCCTTAAAAATAGCTGTGGAAAGAAGAGAAGCGAAAAGCAAAGGAGAAAGGAAAGATATACCCATTTGAATGCAGAGTTCCAAAGGATAGCAAGGAGAGATAAGAAAGCCTCCTTCAGTGATCAGTGCAATGAGATAGAGAAAAACAATAGAATGGGAAAGACTAGAGGAACTGTACAAAAAAGATCTTCATGACCCGGATAATCACGATGGTGTGATGATCACTCACCTAGAGCCAGACATCCTGGAATATGAAGTCAAGTGGGCCTTAGGAAGTATCATTACAAACAAAGCTAGTGAAGGTGATGGAATTCCAGTTGAGCTATTTCAAATCCTAGAAGATGATTTTATGAAAGTACTACACTCAAAATGCCAGCAAATTTGGAAAACTCAGCAGTGACCACAGGACTGGAAAAGGTCAGTTTTCATTCCAATCCCAAAGAAAGGCAATGCCAGATAATGCTCAAACTACCACACAGTTGCATTCATCTCACACGCTAGTAAAGTATTGCTTAAAATTCTCCAAGCCAGGCTTCAACAATACATGAATCATGAGCTTCCAGATGTTCAAGCTAGTTTTAGAAAAGACAGAGTAACCAGAGATCAAATTGCCAACATTGAAAAAGCAAAAGCGTTCCAGAGAAACATCTACTTCAGCTTTATTGCTATGCCAAAGCATTTCACTGTGTGGATCTCAACAAACTGTGGAAAATTCTGAAAGAGATGGGAATACTAGACAACCTGACCTGCCTCCTGAGAAATCTGTATACAGATCAGGAAGCAACAGTTAGAACTGGACATGGAACAACAGATTGTTTCCAAATAGGAAAAGGAGTCCGTCAAGGCTGTATATTGTCACCTTGCTTATTTAACTTATATGCAGAGTACATCATGAGAAATGCTGGGATGGAAGAAGCACGAGCTGGAATCAAGATTGCTGGGAAAAATATCAATAATCTCAGATATGCAGATGACACCACCCTTACGGCAGAAAGTGAAGAAGAACTGAAGAGCCTCTTGATGAAAGTGAAAGAGGAGAGTGAAAAAGTTGGCTTAAAGCTCAACATTCAGAAAACGAAGATCATGGCCTCTGGTCCCATCACTTCATGGGAAATATATGGGGAAATACTGGCGGATTTTATGTTTTGGGATTCCAAAATCACTGCAGATGTTTACTGCAGCCCTTAAAAGACGCTTACTCCTTGGATGAAAAGCTATGACCAACCGAGACAGCATATTAAAATGCAGAGATATTACTTTGCCAACAAAAGTCCATCTACTCAGAGCTATGGTTTTTCCAGTAGTCATGAATGGATGTGAGAGTTGGGACTATAAAGAAAGCTGAGTGCCGAAGAATTGATGCTTTTGAACTGTGGTGCTGGAGAAGACTCTTGAGAGTCCTTTGGACCACAAGGAGATCCAACCAGTCCATATTAAAGGAGATCAGTCCTGAGTGTTCATTGCAAGGCCTGATGCTGAAGCTGAAACTCCAATACTTTGGCCACCTGATGCAAAGAGCTGACTCATTTGACCTGACCTCAAAGACCCTGATGCTGGGAAAGATTGAAGGCGGGAGGAGAAGGGGACGACAAAGCATGAGATGGTTGGATGGCATCACCAACTCAATGGACATGAGTTTGGGTAAACTCCAGGAGTTGATGATGGACAGGGAGGCCTGGCGTGCTGCAGTCCAAGAGGTCGCAAAGAATCAGACATGACTGAGTGACTGAAGTGACTGAACTGATCTTACCTACATAGTATGAATTTAAATTAGATACACACTTTCATACTCTATTCAAAGAAAAGAATTAGTTGAGCCAGGTTTAATTTTTTTTTATTTCATCATTATGGAAGGAAACTAAAGTTTAATATGCAGGAATCAGATTTCAATTTATGTTATGTAAGATAACGAATGATAATTGCACACAGTTTTTAGGGGATAGCACCATGTTTGAAGTCTGCATGTCTTTCAAGAATCCTTTATTAGAATTGATGTTGACTAGGACTGTTTCGTGCAGAGTATCTGCTCTTCAGAAGCAGTGAAAGAACACACTTATTCCTTTCTTGTTGAGGTTTCTCTTATTGTCAGTCAGGAGAGGGTAGAATTTCAGGGCTGACTGCTGGAATTCTATTAGCACTGTTCCATTAGAGAAACAGAATTCTATTAGAGGAAAAAAAGAACTAAACTGAAAAAGAAAAGTGGTTCAATGGTGTTATTAAACAACATGGAACATGTAATATTTTACATCTGTATTGACTAGCTTCTATTTATTCTTTGAAGTTTGAACTTAAACACTGCTTTCTCTGGAAAGCTTTTTGATTTACCCTAGCACTCCATTGAAGGCAATGGCACCCTACTCCAGTAGTACTCTTGCCTGGAACATCCCATGGACAGAGGAGCCTGGTGGGCTGCAGTCCATGGGGTCGCTGAGAGTTGGACACGACTCAGTAACTTCACTTTCACTTTTCACTTTCATGCATTGGAGAGGAAATGGCAACCCACTGCAGTGTTCTTGCCTGGAGAATCCCAGTGATGGCGGAGCCTGGTGGGCTGCAGCCTATGGGGTCGCACAGAGTCAGACACGACTGAAGTGACTTAGCAGCAGCAGCAGCAACACTCCATTTCCAGTGCTCCCACTGCTCTTTGTTCTTAACTATGGTAATTTTCCCTGTTGATTAGTGGTTTTCAAACTTTAGTGTGCACTGGAATCTTCTAGAAGGCTTGTTAAAAGCAGAGCTTGATGAGCTGCACCCTCAGAGTTTCTGATTCAGTATTTGGGGCTGGGCCTGAAAATTTGCACTTACACAAGTTATGTTATTGCTGTATTGAAACTACACTTTGAGAACCACTGAGTTAAACTATTGTTAGCAATACATATTTCTGGAAAGAAAGAGAAGACATAATTTTATGTTTTAAAAGTATAGTATAAAACAGTATCTGATGTTGTTACATTCTCAGATGTATACTGAATATATAAAGAAGGAAGTGAATGGAGTCATCATTACAAGCTCTTATATTATCTGTAAATCTCTATTTTCATTTACAGCCTTTCATTCACTCTTGAAATGAGTTTGCCTTCTAACGTGTTGAGGTCCCTTCCTGATGTTTGTCAAAATCTTACCTACCTTTCAACACTCATCATAAAAGCTATTCAGAAAATCTTATTTTACCTTTTGTTTTATAGACTTTATTTGTAATTAAAGTGTAATTAGATACTTTATGTATTCAAAATCTGTTGCATTTAAAATTATGATCGTGCAAATCATCTTTAGTTCTAAAAACAAATTTTATACCATAGAAATTAGGAGAAGAAAAGGACTCCATATTTAATTTTCATATTTACAGACACTTGTTTTCCTTCACAACTGTTTATTCTCAAACAGGCTATAGATATTACAAAATTCAAATGTTTCAAAAGGGTATAAAATGTAAAATAAGACTTCCCTTGCTCCTGTTCTTTCCTCTCCCAGTACTTTGTCCGTAGAGGCAACTGTGTTACCAGTTTGTTACCTATGGTAATCCAGGCAAGGTTTACTAGAGAAACATGTTTAATTTTTGAATGGATCTGGGAGAAGGCAATGACAACCCACTCTAGTACTCTTGCCTGGAAAATCCCATGGGTGGGGGAGCCTGGTAGGCTGCAGTCCACGGGGTCGCACAGAGACGGACGACTGAAGCGACTTAGCAGCAGCAGAAGTATGCATTCAAACTCAATGATAAGATAAAACTAGCAATTCCATTAAAAAATTGGGCAAACAATTTGAATAGAGGATTCCACAATCATGAATGCCAAAGCAGCACAGGGACCCTCAATATCATTTGTCTTTAGGGTAATACAAATTAAAGTTACAAAGAGATATGCCACCCAACTATTGAAATGGCAAAAATTAAAAAGACTATACCAAGTGTGGATGAGAAAGAAGTGGAATTGGAACTCTCATACACTGCTGTTGTGAATATAAATAGTACAACTGCTTTGGAAAGTAGTTTCTTAAAATTTAAGCATACACCTACCATATGACCCAACTATTCCACTCCTGTGTATTTACTTGAGAAAGGGAAACACATGTCTACATTAAGAATGCTGTTAGTGCATTATTTGGAATAGTCAAGAACTGGAAACAATTCAAATGCTCGTCCATAGATGTGTAGGTTAACAAATAGTGGTATGTCCATAAAAAAGGCTACTGCTGCTGCTGCTAAGTCGCTTCAGTCATGTCCAACTCTGTGCGACCCCATAGATGGCAGCCCAACAGGCTCCCCCATCGCTGGGATTCTCCAGGCAAGAGCACTGGAGTGGGTTGCCATTTCCTTCTCCAATGCGTGAAAGTGAAAAGTGAAAGGGAAGTTGCTCAGTTGTGTCCAACTAGTAGGGACCCCATGGACTGCAGCCTACCAGGGTTCTCCGTCTATGAGATTTTCTAGGCAAGCCTACTACTCAGCAATAAAAAGGAATGAACTATTAATACATGCATCAACATGGATGAACCTCAAAATGATTATGTTGGACTTCCCTGGTGGTACAGTGGATGAGAATCCACCTGCCAATTCAGGGGCCACTGGTTCAATTCCTGGTCCAAGGAGATTCCACGTGCTCTGGGGCAGCTAAGCCTGTGCACCCAACTACTGATCTCATGCTCTAGGGCTTTCCAGTCACAACGACTGAGCCCACGCTGCAACTACTGAAGCTCGTGTGCCTGGAGCCTGTGTTCTGAAACATGAGAAGCCTCTACAAAGAGAAGCCTGTGCACTGCAAAAAAGAATAGCCTCTGCTTACCACAACTAGAGAAAGCCCAAACACAGCAACAAAGACCCAGCTCAGCCAATAAGATAGATAAATAATAAAAATCATTATGTTGAGTGAAAAAAGGAAAGAAAAAGGTACCTACCATATTATTTCATATTTGTAAAATCCTATTAAAAGTATATTAATCTACAGATTAATATACTTTAGATTAATAGATTATAGATTAATATACATTATATATTAATATGTAGGTTAATATATTTTTAATAGGATTTTACAAAAATAAAATAATATAGTATATATCTTTTTCTGTAGTGACAGAGGGGCTTTCCAGGTTGCTCAGTGGTAAAGAATCTACCTGCCAGTGCAGGAAATGCTGAGACATAGGTTTGATCTCTGGGTCAGGAAGATCCCCTGGAGAAGGAAACGGCAACCCACTCCAGTATTCTTGCCTGGGAAATCCCATGGACAGAGGAGCCTGGTGGGCTGCAGTCCATGAGGTAGCAAAGAGTCGGACACGACTGAAGCGACTTAGCACGCATAGTGACAAAAAGATCACTTCTACCCAGTGGATGGGTAGAAGAGAGATACAAATGGATCTAACAGGAGTAGTAGGAAACTTTTAGAGACACTGGATATGCTTATTATTATGACTTTGATAATGGCTTCACAGATGTGTGTCTATGAAAAAAAGATCAAATTACACACAAAACATGTGCAGTTCATTGTAGACTAATTTATATTTCCATGAATCGGTTTAAAAAGTTAAAATCAAGCCTTGCCTCCCCGTCTAATTTTTTTTTTAACTACTACTTTTTTTTTTTTTTTTAAGGGTTGAAAGAAATCCCTAGTCTTCCTCTTTCTCCCCAACGCTAACAACAAAACCTCCACCAACACCGTCTATAAGGCCCCTGAGACATCAATCCAGTCTCGCTGGCGTTTTTCTGTCGGTTTCCCACTAGGGGGCAGAAGCGGGAGAGAGCGAAGCTCTTGCTTCTCTAGCTCAAAGCCGACACCTTGCATGCACTTCCGGCCTTGTTGTGTTCCGTTTCCCGAAGAATGTACAGGATGCGGTACGGGTTCCCAGTGAGGCTGTAAACTTTGAGGATATTCTGCCCCGCCGAATTTTTGCATCTTGGAATTAGGCAGCTGCAATCGCCTCTTCGGGGAAGTTCATCAGATTCACCGCTGCTCGGAGCGGTCCTAAATTTTCCATTGGAGCGGAGAGAGTGCTGCCATGACGACCCCCGCTCAGCCCAAGAAAATCGTGGCCCCTACGGTGTCCCAGATCAACGCAGAGTTCGTGACCCAGGTGGGCTAGGGCGAGTCTGGTGTGTGTGAAGGGATGAGGACTCTGAGGCCAGGGGGTGGAATTTTCCTCGGGAAGGGAGCACCCAGAAGGCATTTGTTCATCGATTCATTAACTCAAGTCTTTTCACTAAAGTGTATGTGCTGTGTGCCAGCCACCGTACTAGCTCTTGGGGAAACCATGGTTAAAGAGGCTCTGCCCTGAGGAGTTCACATTCCGGGGGATACAGAAACATGAAAAGAAAGCTTTCATGCTAGAGTTTGTCGCTGGAGCGATGAAGTTGCAGAAGGAACACCCCAGTCTACCTGAGACTGGCAAGTTTTCGTAGCAGAGGTGATGCTGAACTGAGTGTTGAAGGAGGAATAGGCTTATTCTTATCCTTAGAGTAACCTCGGTCTTTGAGCGGAGCGATGAGAATCAGACAAGAGACTTGCTAGGAAGAGCAGTCTCCGACGCTATTGCGTGAGTGTTCCTCTAGAACCCGTTACTGTGTTTTATTGTGAACCTCGGTTGGCTTTGAACAGGGAAATACAATCCCGGTAGCTCTTAGCAACATTCCTAATCCTTATTTGTTGTTTGGGGTATTGACTAACAGTGCAAATAGCTCAAGGTAGAACTTACTACTCACCAACTTCTTTCTTCTCTGTGCCCTGGCTCAGCAGATTTGCCAAGGCAGAAGCATAGGAGTCACTTTGCTACATTCTAAATGTCTCTTAAATCTGTCTGCTTTCTGTGCCCTAAGCCTGGTTTCCATGGTTTTATTCCAGAACCTAGGTATCCTAACCTGTGTTCCTGTCTTTCCACTTCCTCACCTCGAGCTCATTTTTTATATTGTTGTCAGAGTGATTTTACCCAAGGACAAATCTGATCACCTCACTTATCTTCTTACAGTTTCTAATGAGTTCTAATTGCCCTTAGGATAATGACTGGAGTCATCCAACGTGTTCTATAATCTAGCCTGTGCTTATATCCAGTTTTGTCTGTTATTTCCCCTTTTCTAATTGTGTTTTAGCCATACTGAACTGCATTTAATTGTGCTGTGCTATCTTTCACCTCCTGGCCTTTCAACATTGTTCGCTCTACTTAGAATCCTAATCCTCTCCCCTTCTTCAACCCTTTTCTTATATGGTTAATTCGTTGTCATCAATCTACATCAATTTGGAGAGGTTTTTGCAGATAACTTAGACTAGATTGTTATGGTTGTCCAGTCGCTAAGTTCTGTCCAGCTCTTTGCAACCCTGAATTGCAGCACACCAGGCTTCCCTGTCCTTCACTGTCTCCCTTGTGAGTCGCTGATGCCATCCAACCATCTTATTATCCTCTTGTCACCCCTTCTCCGCCTGCCTTCAGTCTTTGCCAGCATTAGTCTTCCAGTGAGACGGCTCTTTGCATCAGGTGGCTAAAGTATTGGAGCTTCAGCTTTAGCATCAGTCCTTCCAGTGAATATTCAAGATTGATTTCCTTTTGGATTGACTAGTTGGGTCTCCTTGCTTTCCAAGGGATCTCAAGAGTCTTCTCCAGGACCACAATTCAAATGCAACAGGTCTTAGGCTTTCAGCCTTTATGGTCCAACTCTCACTTCTGTACATGACTGCAGGAAAATCCATAGCTTTGACTATACGGACTTTTGTCAGCAAAGTGATCTCTCTGCTTTTTAATATGCTGTTTAGGTTTGTCATGGGGTTCCCTGGTGGCTCGGAGGTTAAAGTGTCTGCCTGCAATGCGGGAGACCTGGGTTCAATCCCTGGGTCAGGAAGATCCCCTGGAGAAGGAAATGGCAACCCACTCCAGTATTCTTGCCTGGAGAATCCCATGGATGGAGGAGCCTGGTGGGCTGCAGTCCATGAGGTTGCAAAGAGTCAGACACGACCGAGCGACTTCACTTTAGGTTTGTCATAGCTCCAGACTAGATTAGAACCCTCTTTTCACATATACTTGAAATTTTTGGTAGAGGCTTAGTTTCCTCCCCTCAAGGAGCTTACAGTTTAAAGATGAGTCAGTAAATGAACAATGTAGTTTCAGACAGTCATCATTGCTATCAGGAAAATGAAACAGCATTGTGACAAAGCAGGTGGAGTGTGTAAAAGCAGTCAGGAAAGTCCTCTCTGAGGTCATTTTGACCTAAGACCTGAATGCCAAAAAAGGAGTCAGTTGGGGAAGAGCAGGCAAACAGTCTGGGGCGACCCAAGTGCAGATGCCTTATGATGTGTACGTAAAGAAGCCAGGAGCGCGAACTTGTGAAAGGAAGGATGGCAGAGGGGGACAGAGCATGTGTAGGGACAGTACGATTTCCCTGCCCCTCCTCCTCCATTATTTCTGAGCACCTGGGGCACCTGACCAGAGAAGGTGCTTTCTAATGATTATAGAGTGAATGAGGTGTAGGGTCGAAATTTAGCTATGAAGAAGATCAGTTATCTGAATTCTGGGATCTCACTTTTTTAATGATAAGCACTTTTTAGCAATAAAGTTTTCTTAAAGTATATACATTGTTTCTTTTGAGACATAATGCTATCCACTTAGTAGAAGAGTGTTATTGTTGTTTAGTCTCTAAGTCACGTCTGACTCTTTTGTGACCCCATGGACTGAGCCCGCCAGGCTCTCTATCCATGGGATTTCCCAGGCAAGAATACTGGGTGGGTTGCCATTTCCTTCTTCAGGGGATCTTCCTGACGAAAGTACTGAAACCTAGTCTCCTGCATTGGAGCCTTTGGCCACCTGATTCGACAACTGACTTATTAGAAAAGACCGTGATGCTGGGAAAGATTGAAGGCAGGAGGAGAAGGGGACGACAGAGGATGAGATGGCTGGATGGCATCACTGACTCGATGGACGTGGGTTTGAGCAAGCTCCGGGAGTTGGTGATGGACAGGGAGGCCTGGTGTGCTGCAGTCCATGGGTTCGCAAAGAATTGGACATGACTGAGTGACTAAACTGACTGACTTCTACACTGGCAGGTGGATTCTTTACCACTGTGCCACCAAAGAAGTCCTCCTGAGTGTGTGCTAATCACTTAAAGATATATTGTTTTGCAGATCAACATTCCTGAGGACTTTGAATCTGGTGTTTAGTACTGGCTCCCTTGTGAACATTTTATCCTGAGCAGCTCATTTAATTTTTCTAAACCGGTGTTTCCTTAGCTCTATGCTGAAGATGTTTGACTGTGGTTATTAACTTTCCCCTAGGGGTAATTAGAAAAGTATATTTTGTTTTGTTTTTAAAATCACAGTAGCAGGTTGCCATGCAGGGTGTTACTGACATTCATTGGATTGTGGCCAAAGATGCTAACTGGTCTACAAGCCCATGTAGTCCCCTTAGTAGGTAAATGACTCTTACCTAACATGGCCCTGTGCCAGAAGTGCTTGTTACTGACTGATCTTGGTCTTTTAGCTCTACAGCCGTATGAATATATGACTTACTATTTATACTGTTTACTTTTGCAGTTAGCATGTAAATATTGGGCACCCCATATCAAGAAAAAGTCACCCTTTGATATAAAGGTAAGTATTTTTGATTTGCAGCATCATTTTTGAATAAATATGCTCTTTGTATCTCTTTTTCAAGAGCTGATTCATCAAAAGCTTTTCACCTTTTTTGAAGTTAAAATGAATGGTTTTCTAAACTAGTGATTACTTATAAGAGAAAATTTGAAAAATACAGAGGCTACACATATGAGAATAAAAGATCATTTCTCAGTGATAACCTCTATTCTTTGTTCTGTTTCCTTTATGCTTTTAAAAAGTGTGTGTGGATTTTCCTGTTCATAGATTCTTAGATTGCTTTTGATTTATCATTATTAGATGGCCATGTAATGAATATCTTTGTAAATATACAGCAAGTTTTCCTACAGTTTTTTTGACAGTTCACCTAGGATAGAATCTATTGTTTTCTGGTTGATGAACTTCAATAAAGATCTGTAATAATGGTAGAAGAGGGGTGACTTGTTTAGTGTAGAGGATCAGATGCGTGGGGCCAGTCATATTCAGTTAGAGAATGGTCTTAGGGTTCATGTGACAAAGTTTAGAATAATTGAAAAAAAGCCTAAACGTAAGATTAATTCTCACTGAAATAGGTTCTTAAAAAGACGTAAGATTAATTCTTACTGAAATGGGTTCTTAAAAAGACATCCTTACATGAAATAGAGCCGACATATTGCATGCCACTTAATGTGTAGTAAAGACTGATATAAAGCTTTACCATTATAAATTGAATTGTGATACTTTAGGCACTCTTAGTAAAACCTTCATGCATTTGAGAAGGAAATGGCAACCCACTCCAGTGTTCTTGCCTGGAGAATCCCAGGGACAGAGAAGCTTGGTGGGCTTCTGTCTGTGGGGTCGCACAGAGTTGGACCCGACTGACGCGACTTAGCAGCAGCAGCAGCAGTAAAACTGAACCCCAAATTTCTTATTATTTGAGCTTAAATGTTTTATCTATAAATATATTTGTTTTGCCAGCAATCCCAGTTTGTTCATTAGGAAGATTAAACTTGACATACATTAATTACTCTAAATTATTGGCCAGGTTGCTTTATCTTACTTTATGTTGTTTGTATATGTTGGGTCTGGGGGTTCCTAGAGTCATTTTTCTTTTTTTTTTCTTTTTCTTATCTTTTTTATTTTTTTATTTTATTGATTAAAATTTTCCATCTCAGGTATACATGAGTTCCCAATCTTGAACCCCCCTCCCACCTCCCACCCCATATCAACTCTCTGGATCATCCCTGTGCACCAGTCCCAAGCATCCTGTATCCTGTATCGAACATAAACTGACGATTTGTTTCTTACATGATAGTATACATGTTTCAGTGCNGACTGGTTCCAAATCAGGAAAGGAGTATGTCAAGGCTGTATTTTGTCACCCTGCTTATTTAACTTATATGCAGAGTACATCATGAGAAATGCTGGGCTGGATGAAGCACAAGCTAGAATCAAAAAGATTACTGGGAGAAATATCAATAACCTCAGATATGCAGATGACACCACTCTTATGGCAGAAAGTGAGGAAGAACTAAAGAGCCTCTTGATGACAGTGAATGAGAAGAGTGAAAAAGTTGGCTTAAAGCTCAACATTCAGAAAACAAAGATCATAGCATCCAGTTTCATCACGTCATGGCAAATAGATGGGGAAATAGTGGAAATAGTAAGAGACTTTATTTTGGGGGGCTCTAAAATCACTGCAGATGGTGACTGCAGCCCTGAAATTAAAAGACGCTTACTTCTTGGGAGAAAAGTTATGACCAGCCTAGACAGCATATTAAAAAGCAGAGATATTACTTTGCCAACAAAGGCCCATCTAGTCAAGGCTACAGTTTTTCCAGTAGTTATGTATGGATGTGAGAATTGGACTGTGAGTGCCAAAGAATTGATGCTTTTGAACTGTGGTGTTGGAGAAGACTCTTGAGAGTCCCTTGGGCTGCAAAGAGATCCAACCAGTCCATCCTAAAGGAGATCAGTCCTGAATATTCATTGGAAGGACTGATTCTGAATCTAAAATTCCAATATTTGGCCACCTGGTGCAAAGAACTGACTCATTTGAAAAGATCCTGATGCTGGGAAAGATTGAAAGTGGAAGGAGAAGGGGATGACAGAGGATAAGATGGTTTGCTGGCATCCCCAACTCAATGGACATGAGTTTGGGTAAACTCCTGGGGTTGGTGATGGACAGGGAAGTCTGGCGTGCTGCACTCCATGGGGTCACAAAGAGTCAGAGATGACTGAGTGACTGAACTGATCCAAACTGAGCTGAGGTGTTCTTATTTTTGCAGAGAAAAATTGAAGTTTGTAGCTATGAATTAACTTGTAAGTGAAGTGCCTGCTATATCTTAAGAACTATATTGTTATTAAATACTTGATCTCATTTAATCCTCATAATAATTCCAGTAAGATCTTCCTTATTTCATAGAGAGTACTTAGGTGAGAAATTGGATCCATATGACCCTTAGATTAATACATTTTTTCATCATACCATGCCATCTTTCAAGAAGAACAATAAAAATCAAGTGGATGCTGATAAACGGTTAAGGATAAAACCAGAGTTCTATGGTCCTGGCAAATATCAGGTACCAAGAGAACTGCAAGAACTAAAGGAGAAAGCAGCAGAATATATTTAAGGCACCCATGACGGTGAAAGATTTTTAATAACTGATAAAGTGGGTTGTTACCTTCTTGGAACTTTTATGTAATTTCTGGGTGAAAATGCCATTTCCTCTGTGCCAGACGCAATAATTCTCAAGTTTGTAGTAGAGATAATTGATGGTCTCTTGCTAGGGTGGAAAGTGAGCTGGCATGGAGAAGGTGTCTAGGTATAGGAGAGTGAACTGAATCTTGAGAAAACTCATCAGAGGGGCATGTTATTATATAGATTACATTTGCTACAATTGCCAAAATAGAATCAGGGGTTAGTGAACAGTCCTTAAATTTGGTTTAAAGGGATGTAGTTTGGAGTGTGATCTGTATCATCTGTATATCACAGAGATAAGTCCATCATCTTGGGCAGATCATTGATGCTCATATTCTCAGATTCCTTATCTGAAAAATGTAAAGAATAGGTTTGGAGTTCACTGTGTAATCAGATAATACCCATGATATTACTGTTAAAAACTGTGGCAAGCCAATGATATCTGTGGGGCATCTGGCAGAATCAAACGTAAAGATACTCTGAAATGATATGTATTCCATCTAGACTGCAAAAAAAAAAAAAAATCCTACAGCTAAAACCTTGATGAATGTGAGTCCAGACTCTCAAATTCCAGGGCACATTACAGCAAGATTTAGTTGAAGCAACAAAGAGCAGAATTAGATACTCCTCAGAAAACCACAGGTAATTAAATAATATACATACTGTCAAAGCATGTTTAAAATTATTATGAATATAAAAGAAGAAATAGAATATGTGAAAAGAAACAAGACACTAAAAATGGACAGGTTTGGAGGAAAAGGAAAATAAAAGTCATTGAAATTAAAAAACTCAGTGGTTAAGTTGAATAGATTAGACACAGCTAAAGAGGGAATTAGTGAATGGGGTTTAGAGCTGAGAAAATTAACAAATAACAGAAAAGAGAAATAGAGATGGAAAGCATACAAGGCAATTAAGAGATACAGAGACTAATGAGAAGGTCCATTAGAAGTTTCAGAAGAGATTTAAGGAAAATGAGGGAATTTAGGCAGTTTAGAAGAAGTGACGGTTAAGAATTTTCTATAGTTAAGACATGAATCTGTAAGATTCAGAAAGTATATATAGCAGGCTGTGAACAGAGCAACAGTGACAAAAATCTTAAAATCTGCTATAGGAAAAACGATTACTCAGAGGAAGAAGAACAAATGAATTGTAGACTTCACAATTGCAATAATAGAAAAGATAGTAGAATGAGTCTAGTAAATAGAAAAACAGAACTATCGACTAAGAAAGAATTCTATCACCAGCTAAACTGCATGAAATAAACAGATTTCAGACAGATTCATACGAACAGACTTGCTAGCAGGAGTTCTGAAGGGCATAATTTAGGGAAAGGAATTTAAACTTGTAAAAATAGAATGATACGAAGTTTCATGCATTTACTATATGGAAGAGTAGTGATAACTTGGAGCCTTTTGGCATATTATTTAGTTTAAAATATTATTTACCAGCTTCCTAGGCTCTTGCAAACTAAGTAAGAATGATTCCTAAAGATAGACCCATGGAAAATATCAACATGAGGAGACCTGTGAAGCTTAAGAGGAAGTAGAAAAATTCTGTGTTACAGCACAATCCAAAGTGACAACTGTGTGTGTACACCTGTGCATACATGCATGTGTACATGAAGACATAAGTGAAAAGTTATGTTGAAAAGTTATACATGTGGAGTGATTTTAAACAGAAACAAAAAGTTCTGTGTTCTGCATTAGTGCTTGAGAGGATTTTATAGCCCACACCAGTAATTGAGGTTTATAACTACTCTGAACAAGAAATGGTTAAGTTTTGTTTTGAAAATCAGAATTACTTAGTTTAGGGATGTTTTCACCAGTCTTAAAATAAGAATTTTGGCGTTTTGAAGAGAAAATGCTAGTTACCTTGAAAACTGACTAATGTTAAATGCCTTGTAAATTAAGTAACAAATCCTCTTTTTGAGTAAGTCTTTTTCTTAGTTTTCAGAAACCATTTGGTCCTGATATGAGTTTATGTTAATTCCTCAGTTCCTTTTGTCTGTGAAGCTGTCCATCATATGATTTTAGAGCTGATATTTGTCAGATATTTTTGTTTTTTACTCTGTGAAGCACCTTAGATAAGGAAATATCCAGTGCTCTAAAATCTTTGATGTTTTCCTAATTTGAAAGTATAAAACTCTTGTTCTATAAAAAACTCTCTATAAAACTCTTCAGAGCCATATTTGCTACATATGTTTCCAATAGTAAGACTGACCTACATTATAGATTAATTTGTGAAGGGCTCTCAGACTATCAATACAGATTTTCAAAAAGTTGTAAGTAATTAGACGTTTTCAGGGGAGTGATATAATGAGATGGTAGAAACTAATGAAATATTCTATGCCTTTTTATTCTTCGTAGCCAGTATCTTGAAAATTACCTCTGGATGAATTATTCTCCAGAAGTGTCCAGCAAAGCCTATTTAATGTCAATCTGCTGTATGGTGAATGAAAAATTCAGAGAAAATGTCCCTGCATGGGAGGTAACAGATTTAAATTACTTCATAGCTTTCTTACTGTGCTCACTTAAGCTGTTACAAAGTAGCTTTTTTACTGATAATATTTTTAGAACAGAACTTTATCCAAAAATAAAGTAAATATTGAGAAAAAGAATGGATGTATGAAAAAATATTGGGTTGGACAAAAAGCTTGTTCAGGTTTTCCCTAAGATGGTATGGAAAAAGCCAAACAAACATTTCAGCCAACTCAATGATATTTCTTTTGGTTTCAGTTCTTTCTTTAATATATTGTGAACTAAAAAACTATGCATGTGAAATTATTTTTCTGCTTTGTGCTTAAAACAAAGAATGGTATGTATTATCAAGACTGTTACATCAGATAGAGTAAATTTTATATTAAGTAGCTCAAAGAGTCGNAAGAAACAAGACACTAAAAATGGACAGGTTTGGAGGAAAAGGAAAATAAAAGTCATTGAAATTAAAAAACTCAGTGGTTAAGTTGAATAGATTAGACACAGCTAAAGAGGGAATTAGTGAATGGGGTTTAGAGCTGAGAAAATTAACAAATAACAGAAAAGAGAAATAGAGATGGAAAGCATACAAGGCAATTAAGAGATACAGAGACTAATGAGAAGGTCCATTAGAAGTTTCAGAAGAGATTTAAGGAAAATGAGGGAATTTAGGCAGTTTAGAAGAAGTGACGGTTAAGAATTTTCTATAGTTAAGACATGAATCTGTAAGATTCAGAAAGTATATATAGCAGGCTGTGAACAGAGCAACAGTGACAAAAATCTTAAAATCTGCTATAGGAAAAACGATTACTCAGAGGAAGAAGAACAAATGAATTGTAGACTTCACAATTGCAATAATAGAAAAGATAGTAGAATGAGTCTAGTAAATAGAAAAACAGAACTATCGACTAAGAAAGAATTCTATCACCAGCTAAACTGCATGAAATAAACAGATTTCAGACAGATTCATACGAACAGACTTGCTAGCAGGAGTTCTGAAGGGCATAATTTAGGGAAAGGAATTTAAACTTGTAAAAATAGAATGATACGAAGTTTCATGCATTTACTATATGGAAGAGTAGTGATAACTTGGAGCCTTTTGGCATATTATTTAGTTTAAAATATTATTTACCAGCTTCCTAGGCTCTTGCAAACTAAGTAAGAATGATTCCTAAAGATAGACCCATGGAAAATATCAACATGAGGAGACCTGTGAAGCTTAAGAGGAAGTAGAAAAATTCTGTGTTACAGCACAATCCAAAGTGACAACTGTGTGTGTACACCTGTGCATACATGCATGTGTACATGAAGACATAAGTGAAAAGTTATGTTGAAAAGTTATACATGTGGAGTGATTTTAAACAGAAACAAAAAGTTCTGTGTTCTGCATTAGTGCTTGAGAGGATTTTATAGCCCACACCAGTAATTGAGGTTTATAACTACTCTGAACAAGAAATGGTTAAGTTTTGTTTTGAAAATCAGAATTACTTAGTTTAGGGATGTTTTCACCAGTCTTAAAATAAGAATTTTGGCGTTTTGAAGAGAAAATGCTAGTTACCTTGAAAACTGACTAATGTTAAATGCCTTGTAAATTAAGTAACAAATCCTCTTTTTGAGTAAGTCTTTTTCTTAGTTTTCAGAAACCATTTGGTCCTGATATGAGTTTATGTTAATTCCTCAGTTCCTTTTGTCTGTGAAGCTGTCCATCATATGATTTTAGAGCTGATATTTGTCAGATATTTTTGTTTTTTACTCTGTGAAGCACCTTAGATAGGGAAATATCCAGTGCTCTAAAATCTTTGATGTTTTCCTAATTTGAAAGTATAAAACTCTTGTTCTATAAAAAACTCTCTATAAAACTCTTCAGAGCCATATTTGCTACATATGTTTCCAATAGTAAGACTGACCTACATTATAGATTAATTTGTGAAGGGCTCTCAGACTATCAATACAGATTTTCAAAAAGTTGTAAGTAATTAGACGTTTTCAGGGGAGTGATATAATGAGATGGTAGTAACTAATGAAATATTCTATGCCTTTTTATTCTTCGTAGCCAGTATCTTGAAAATTACCTCTGGATGAATTATTCTCCAGAAGTGTCCAGCAAAGCCTATTTAATGTCAATCTGCTGTATGGTGAATGAAAAATTCAGAGAAAATGTCCCTGCATGGGAGGTAACAGATTTAAATTACTTCATAGCTTTCTTACTGTGCTCACTTAAGCTGTTACAAAGTAGCTTTTTTACTGATAATATTTTTAGAACAGAACTTTATCCAAAAATAAAGTAAATATTGAGAAAAAGAATGGATGTATGAAAAAATATTGGGTTGGACAAAAAGCTTGTTCAGGTTTTCCCTAAGATGGTATGGAAAAAGCCAAACAAACATTTCAGCCAACTCAATGATATTTCTTTTGGTTTCAGTTCTTTCTTTAATATATTGTGAACTAAAAAACTATGCATGTGAAATTATTTTTCTGCTTTGTGCTTAAAACAAAGAATGGTATGTATTATCAAGACTGTTACATCAGATAGAGTAAATTTTATATTAAGTAGCTCAAAGAGTCGGACATGACTGAGTGGCTGAACTGAACTGAGCTCAAATAGATAATGTTCAATGAGATAATATTTGTCAGTGCCTTGTTTCACAACAGAGAGTATGTGTTTATAGTTTTACTGGAGTAAAGTAGTATGTCTAAAGTCAAGACAGGTCCTTATATTGTAATTTCAGTCTCTATCTGATTTGGGATCTGTTTTCTCTTGAAATTTATGATTGACATTTTCTCTTTGGCTACGATAACAGAGCCTTGATCAGCTAGCAGAGGTCCAAAATCAAGGTTTTCTTTGGCCATTATGAAATGATCAGCTCATCAAAAGAGTTCCTTACCCTCAATCATACTTCTTTAAATGAAGGAAAGCCATGTGTACTTGCCATCTCTTTTGAGGGGATGGTCTCCAAAATGAAAAGGTGTTAACATTCTTTAAGATAAAACCATGGACCCTCAAATATTCATTAGTACCATCGTATAAGGGCCTTGTGTCTTATTGAGAAATCTTAGAGGTTTCTTGAAGTTGCTTTGAACCACCAGAGGAAGGGAGAGGGACACCAGAGAATGACTTCATCAGTTTTCATGTTGTAAAGATGGGTTTGGTGATTAGAGTTGATACAGATAAAGAGAAGAGGTTACACACAGATTTGAAAAGTAAAATTGATTGGATTTGATAATTGAAGCAGCTTGAGGGACGGAGTATTATTTTCAGTAACCTTCCAGGTTTGGGCAACTGAATGTAAAAGATGAGAGGTGCCTCTTACCAAGATGGGTAGAAGAGGGTTGAGGAATACTTTGGCGGGTACAAAATTGTTGAATTGAGTTTTGGACTTTCTGAGTTTAAGTTGCTTTTGGAATATCTAGATGAAATTGTCATAGACAAAGCAATCTAAAGACTGAAGAAACCTGGACTGAAGGTGTGTATTTAGAATCATTAGCATATGGTAGTTGAAGTAATGGGAGAGGGAGAAGAAGAATGAGGCTAGATCCCCAGGGACACTGCCTTGTAAAGTGACAAAGAAGAGAAGCCTTCACATCAAAAAGGAGTTGAGGGTTGGTAAGCATCCTTAGGACCTGACAGTTATAACAGCTTCAGGGGAGTGCTGTACATGGAAACTTGTTTCAGAGAAATAGGTGAAAACAGCTAGTGTAGGTCATACTTTTGGAGCACTTGCCTATGAAAGAAAAGAGAGCTAACAGAAAGGTGGGGAGGTAGATCACAGAGAAGTTTGGATATGTTTACATTATTGACCTTTTCTTTTTAAAACATTTGTATATTAAGAATAAAGAGAGAATATAAAGGAAAGGGTGTCTGAGATTAAATAGAATAGGAAGACTTCGGTTTTTGCTAAAGATGTTTCTTTGTTTAAATTAAAAGAATTGAAACACTTTAGATCTTTAATAAAAAAAACAAATCCTAAGCTAATTACCAGCCTAATACTTGAAGAAAAAATAAAAGAATCAAAGCCATTATTTTATTAGCTGAAAATTTCTGCAACTCTCACATTGTCCTGCCAGAAATCTATATTTGACTTGCTACAGTGAATTTTAAGTAAGCAAGTAATCTTTTTGTAATTACTACATTTGGTTAATAGACTCCTAAAAAGTCTGCCAGTGTTTGCTTACAGGAGAAAAAGGAGGTGAGCAAGCCATTTCAAAATGAATTTTTATTTTTTCTTTTTTCAGACTTTTAAGAAGAAGCCAGATCACTTCCCATTCTTTTTCAAGTGCATCTTGAAAGCAGCATTAGCTGAAACTGATGGTGAATTTTCACTCCACGAACAGACAGTCTTACTGCTTTTTCTTGACCACTGCTTTAATAGTTTGGTAATTTTACTTTATCTTTGGGGAAAATGTTCAGATTGTCTTATTCCTTTAAGTTGACTGTAAATGCGATTAGCTCTAGAGCCAACTCCTCATAGTAGTGGAGAATGAGGACAATGCTAACATTTCAGCCCCTTCTTGGGAAAATCATCTTGTAGGATCTGTTTGCTTTTTAATAGATTTGGACTTGATCCCTTCTTTCTTCTATCTAGCTTCTAAGTAAAATGATCAGAATTGAAATTCTCCAAATATAGAGCTGCAAAGAGTCTGTTAACATGAACACTAAGTAATGAGATCAGTGTCATAAACTGTACACAGGGATATAGCTTCATTACTTCTCAGTCATACCTCATACATAACCCGGCAGGTCAGCAGGAGAGTTACATTTGGAGTTGACTGTTTAGGGGTGATTATGGATGATCTTCCAAAATCTCTTGGGTTGCGCATAATGTATTTTTCACTCTTCGTAAGATTATGTCCTAAAAAATAAACATTTATAGTAATTAATATTTCATTTGTACTTCTCTCCTGTGGTTATCTGAAGGTATTTATCTTTAAATAAATAGATATATACCTGTATTATAGATAGATAGATAGATATAGATATATACCTGTGTATATATCTATATCTATCTATCTATATAGGTGCCTCTGAATTGATAGTGCATTTAGAACCCATGCAGGAGAATGCATGAGGTTCTTTCTTACCCTGAAAATAATGTTGATAGATGGATGGTTATTATCTGTTTCCATGTAGTACCTCACATGAGTCTTGCAAAGACCAGAAAAAGATTTATATTCAATATTACGTCTTTAACATTTATTAAACAAAGCAAATATAACTAGATGTGATTCCTTGTCAGAAATGGAACAAAACCAAGATTTAATTAGTATTGGTAGTTTGGTGCTAGTTTAATTAACTTAAAAGCTATCTTCTTATTGGTACTTTTTTTCAGCTTACCACCAGTATTCATTATTTGAGGTAGTTATGCTCTAAAAAATAGCTGTAAACACAGAATTAGCTAAAACTGAACCACTGCTCTTAGGGAAAATATAGAGATAGTTTCATGCAAGCCTCTGGCCACATTTTCATCAGGCAGTCAATGTATAGTCTTGTCTTATGTGTTTCTGTTTAAAGTCACTTTATATATATTGTTGATTTGTTAATGTTGAACTTGTGACCAACAGTGCTGTAACTTACGTCTGAACAAACTTACCTAACACACAGTATTTTCTTTGGAAGGCACATCACAGCCTTCTTTCACCTGGGAGCGCTGAACAGCACTGAAGCCCTGTGCTTAGGGCCATTTTAAATAGCAAAATCACCAACAAAAATCACAATATTGTGAGAAAGCAGCACTAAATAGACCAAAAAGAGATGCTAGTGTAAGAGAGCTAAAGCAAGAAGGCAGAGCCCACCTTGCCTAACCTCAGCTCAAAACGTGTGTGTTGGGCAGTTCACAGTTGGCTCTGCTCTGTGCTGTCACTGAATGACAGTGAAAGCTTTGGGAGTGTTGAATTGAGGGCTCCAAACACATGCTGCAAGTTGATGAAATCACAGATATGGAATCTGAAGATCATGAGGCTTAGCTGTATCTTTTTTAAAAATGGATTGAACTTCTTAATAGTAAAAGATCATTAATTTGAAAGAATTGATGGCGTATTTTCCCCTCGTGACTGTTTTAAACAGGAAGTAGACTTGATACGGAGTCAAGTACAGCAGCTTATCTCTCTCCCAATGTGGATGGGCTTACAGCCTGTAAGTATCTCAATTCAGAAACTTACATGTGTTTGTAAGTAGAACATGTGGTTTTAGATGGTATAGCTTTAATATGGATATAAAATGACAGTTAAAAATCCCCCACCAAATTTATCTAATTAACTACACATTAACTAATCATAAGTGTAGTTTTTTTCAGTTTTAAAGCTTTTGTGTATAAGCCAATAAATGTTTTGCCTAATGTCATTATTTTAAAGTGAAATAAGGTAATTACATCTATTGAGCTCACAAAGAGAGTTAATTTAGTAAAATATTATTATTCATAGATATGTCTCTGGATGAGACTAAATACAGACTTGAATTTTTAATTTTCCTTGAATGAAGTGTACATACAGCTATAGGAGAACATCTGAATTATGTTTAATATTAACAACTTCATTTTTTCCGTCAAAGTCTTATTGGATAATATGGGCAAGTATCAAAGCCAAATTAACAGATTTTAGGGAGTAGAGTTAAAACTATCAGATTTCTATATAATACTGTATTCAGAATTTCATTTCTTGCGTGTGGGTGCTTTTGCAGACATTCAGATATGCAAGCTCATTCATAGGTACCAGTTGATGAAAGTTAAAACAGGCACCTATAAATAATTATTGCCAAGTTTAAAACGGATAAGTACCATGAGAAAGAGTGGTGGTATGGACATTTCCTTATTATGATAGCTGTTTTAATGCATTGTTTCAGACTGACTTTTTGAACTTTAAATGTTAATGCTCGTATTTTTCAAACTGAAGTCCTGAATTTTAGAAATAAGAAAGAAAATTTATTACTGAGCTTAAAATCAATGAGAAATTTCTTTTGTCTTATTGTTTTTCTATTGACAAGTATTGGAATTGAAGTAGTTTTTTAAAGTGTAGGTATTAAGTTTCTTAGGTTCCAGCTTTTGTCACGTTCCTATCTGGTTTTATCCCATTGCTCTATATTATATTCGTACATTGGGGTTATGGCTGATTTAATGCCACATCATTCTTTCAGGCACGATTGGAATTAGAATTAAAAAAGACACCTAAGCTAAGAAAATTCTGGAACTTGATTAAAAAGAATGATGAAAAGATGGATCCAGAAGCAAGAGAACAGTATGTTGCCAAAGCTTTGTTCCATGTTGTTTTGTTATACTGAGTTGTGAGTCTTAGATGTTGCTGGCTTGTTTTGTTTTTCCCTTTACATAGTTGGTGAACCAAATAAACGATTAAGAAGTGCTTTAACTTAGACCATCATAGAAATCTTTTTCACAAAGGTCCAGTGCAGAAGGCACACACCGTTTCTCCCCTCCCTTATCTCTGCCCCAGTCACAAGTGTCACCAGTGGTCTTCCCTTTGCCTGTTGTCCCTCATAGTTTGTTCATCATGGATGGGTCTCAGTTTTCTCCACAGTCTTAGGGCTGTCAGTCCAAGTTTTCTTTCTTTTTCCCATTCCCTCACTTTTAACAATGACTGACACACTACACTTTATACACTTCATTCATTCAATAAATCTAAGTGTTTATTATTCTATTGGGTACTATTATAAGTGTAGGCGAAATTGCATAGAACAAAATAAAAGGTAATTCCTAGTCTTGTGGAGTTTACATTCTCGTTGGGGAAAGCAGCTAATAACAGATGGATTTTATGGTATATTATCCAGTGGTTCATGCTAAGGAGAAAAATATGAAGCATATAACGAGTAAGGAAGCAGATGAGGGTTGCAGGTTATTTTAATAGTAATCATTATCAATTGGATAAAAGTCTGGTAGCAAACATTTATGTCATCAAACAAAGTTCTATTAGTTCAGTTCAATTCAGTCTCTTGGTCTTGTCCAACTCTTTGCGACCCCATGAATCGCAGCACGCTAGGCCTCCCTGTCCATCACCAACTCCCAGAGTTCACGCAAACTCACGTCCATCAAGTCAGTGATGCCATCCAGNCAGTTCTAACTGTTGCTTCCTGACCTGCATACAGATTTCTCAAGAGGCAGGTCAGGTAGTCTGGTATTCCCATCTCTCTCAGATTTTTCCACAGTTTATTGTGATCCAAAGAATCTGTATACTCTTAAGACAGCAGTCTTCAACCTCTTTGGCACCAGGGACGGGTTCATGGAAGACAGTTTTTCCACAGACCAGGGCAGGGAGTGGGAATGGTTTCAGGGATGATTCCCATAAGGAAGGTACAACCTAGATCACAAGGTCTGTGCTTCCATGAGAATTTAATGCTGCTGCTGATCTGACAGGAGACAGCTTAGGCAAGTGATATAAATACAGATAAGGCTTCACTTGCTTTCCTCCTGCTGTGCGTCCCAGTTCCTCACAGGGTTGGGGACGCTTGCTCCAAGAGATTTGTTCCGCTCTCTCTTTGAAGCTAACTGGTCTACCTGTGTTCTTGCTTTATTTATTCTGTATCTCTTCTAGCAGTGAGTATGATCCTTTTTTCTTTTCTTCAAGTGTTCTTTCCACTCATTTTTTTCCTCCCTCTGCTTATGTATATATTCTTGGGACTCACTTCTTGAGCCTACACTAACTTCTGACTCTTATTTTTTCATCCACTTAGGATAATACTCTGTTCACCCATAGATAGCAATTAAAGTCATAGGTATGAGTAAGATTATCTAATGAAGTATATAAACTGTGAAAAGAGGGTTGAGGACAAAAGTGAAGCTTGGCGTTGTGCTGGTGATCACTGAAAACGAGAGAAACTGAAAAAAGCTGGATGTCAGAGAAACGAGTTTGGGAGTAAGGAAATGAGAGGTATAAGGACAAGAGAATAGGGTCAGAATAGGAATATCCTTTCTTTAACTTCAGACTCCAGTCTCCTCTCTTCTATGATATCTTTCTAATAATAACCTCTTAATTGGGCTATTTACATGATATCTTTGCATTATTTGACTGCTTTTAAAAAATTTAAACCCTCTCTTCCCATTACCTTAGTATGATTTAATTCCAAATCAATTGACTGTTCATCGTTTCTTAAACATTCCTTTCCTAACCACCTTTGCCCCTCTACTTCACTTAATTGAGGGTAACCTTTTAAGCAGTCTTCCAGACCAAGTACTAAGCCTGCAGTGCTTTCTTCTGAACTGAAACACAGTGTTTTTCATTGAAACATCAGCTCTTTTTTAGTGGTTAGACTGTGTATAGTTGTTTAGAGTGTAAGCTCTATGATCAGACTTACCCAGGTTTCACACCCACCTGCTGTGTAAGTTTGGGCAAGTTACTGCACCTCTCTGAGCCGCAGTGTGCAGTCCGGACAGTACAGTACCTGTTTCATAGGAATACTGTCAGCAGTAGGTTATCTTGTGTGATGTCCTTAACACAGCTCAGATCCTAGCACAGTAGGTGCTCAGCTAGTGTCAGGCAGTTTTACTAATTCATGTTGACTTGTGTTACTGATTATATTTTATGGCTTGTCGTCATTTTAAATATATTTTCGTCATTTCCCTCCTTGTTATTTCCAGTAGGGCTGGTATGATCATTTGTAGCTGTCCAGTATGTGATGATTGGTTTTTGATTCATTGGTACATGATTCATCTTAAATTAGTAATGAGTAATAAGTTGTTTTTTAAACTAACATTTAATTTTTATACATTATAATGCTCTATTTAATAATTTAAGCATATTAAAGTATGAAATTGCTCATTTCAACTACATACTTAAGTATTAGATTTTTAATGTTGAAGGCAGGCTATAAATGAAATTTTGAAAACTCCTCTCTAGTCCTGAACTTTAAATCACAAGTAAAAACTTTTATAATAAGACAGAGATGCTTTCTTGGCTGGTTATTAGGCCAGTAACGAGGCTCCTGTTTTCTTCATATAATCCTGTATTTCTCTCAAGGAAGAAGCTGTTTAAATTATGGTCCTGATTTCAGAGAGAAATGAAACAATTTGGGCAGTGTAAGAAAGGCTATTCAGCATTTAAGTTTTACTTTTGAAATAATTATTTCTCAAAAATAATTTGCTCCCTGTTTGTTATCTCTCGGATTTTAGAGCCTATCAAGAAAGAAGATTTCTTTCACAACTTATCCAGAAGTTTATCTCTGTGCTGAAATCAGTCCCACTTTCTGGTAACTCTCTTCCTTTACTCAGCTCATTTGTGAAGTTACCATTCAGATGGCCATCTGTTATTTATATTTAGTCTAAAAACTGCTCTCCAGGTGATTTTAAATTATATTGACAAGGGGTTATGTCCTTCCCTTTTCAAGTATGCTACCAGTCTGAGTATTGTGACTGCCTTAGAAATTCATATCATTTAAGGGCACCAGCATGGTTATTGAAATGTTCATTTATTTAGCAATTATTTTTGGAGCTTCCTTATAACACATAGATTTTTAAACAAGGTTTCTGGGACATGGTGAACAAGATAGTCACAGACCCTATCCATGTTAATTTGGTACTGAATAATGTTCTTAAGCCATATAAAATACTGTTTAGGAGGGGAAGAGGAGAATTATTTTGAGATATGAGCTTCAAGATGAAATAGGAAGTATTTTCCTCCATCGTGGTCTCCATTTATTTTGAAACAAATAGAAATATATGCTGTGTGGAGTATAAACTTCAAAATATATCACGATTATCCACTATATAGATACATATATGTGTGTGTATATGAGTATGAGCTCGATGTACCAAGAGCATCTAACTACATTTTGCTGGGTTGGCAAGATTGACATAAGCATCTAGTGAGTGCAAATAGGGTATTGTTTATTTAATAAAAGTATGTGTATGCTATGTATGATATCTCATTGGTTGTTAATATTTTATTTTCTAACTGAAATATAATCTAAGAACAGTTCAATAAGTGTACCATATTTATATGCACCAGAGATTATACCATACATATGGATCAGAGATTGTAGCTTTGTTTAAACTAAAATACAACAATGTGTAGTTATAAATATTGACTTTCCCCAAGTAATAGTTTACAGCTGGAAGTCACACCTGTAATTTAGTGAGGAATAGATAATAATGCTACAGATGTCAACTTATGGTGCCACATTTGGGGTATAGTATTACGACCAGTATTAGTATAAAGAAAAAATTGTCATATGCTTATAATCTGTCACCTAATTTTTATATATTTAAATCTTTCAGGTAAGCACCATGAACCTGGAAAGAGGATTTAGATTTGGTTTCCTTGACACAAATAATAATGAGAACCAGTAATGTAGAATAGTTAGTGTCAGGTTGGGAATCCCCTGGCCCACAGTGTAGGTCTTGGCACTTTCACTACCGTGGGCCCAGGTCCAGTCTCTGGTCAGAGAACTAAGACCCTGCAAGCCGTGCAGTGTGGCAGCACCCCAGCACCGCGCACCCTCAGAAATTGATGGCGTCTAGAAAGGTTTGAAAGTCAAGTAAATATAACAGTATAGGGCCTGCAGAAATTTTAATGACTAACAAAGCACTAAATGTTGCCATCGTCATAATACATTGTCAGAAAACAAAATTTCTTAGATTGATCTTGAGCTTTAATCAAAATTTATTAACTTGCTGGCAAAGGAAACAACAGAGATGAAAATAGTGTACCAGTTTACAAAGGGCATATTACCAGATGGATTATATAGTTAGAAAACAGAAAACTAATTTTTAAAAGATTGTATGTAGTTCCATTTTGCAAGGTTATCACAAGCAACTGTCCACATCAATTGTTATAAAGGAAATCTGTGTAGGATGATTTGAAATGTCAGGGCTGCTATCAAAAGAAGGAAAAAACACAGTACACATAAAAAGCAAGTGATAAGAATTTATTGGTGTCCAAAGTTGGAATAACAGGGCTTCAGCTCTGAACAGCATGCCTCGTAGGGCCAATTAGTGTAAAAATATGCAGCTTTATCCACCAGAACTCAGAAATTGAGTGCCAAGCATCATGTTCTAATTTTAAATAGGCCATTTCCAGTAATTTTCTCAAGCTATAAATAAAAATATGAAATACAGATTTTGCTCATTTTTAAATTTTGGACAAAATTATTTTCCTTTGCCAGTAATAAGAACAAAAGATACAACAGAGGACCAGTTTGAATGGATTTAATTGAAAAGTCACTCATTTAAATTCTTTAGTTTTAGCAACTGTATGACCTAGGCTGTGTCTCAGAAAACTGGATTCCAGTTCTAACCAGCCCAAAATCAAGTCATTTTCCTCTGGTCCTCAGTTTCTCACCTATAAGATGAAGAGCTAGTAAGATGTTGTCTGAGATCTTTTCTAGCTGTGGAATCCTATAGTTACGTTATTTTAGGGTTTGAATTATGGGCATATGTTACTTACAAAAATATTCATATTCTTCCTTCACATAAAGCCTTCTATTTGCCTGTCTACAACAAACAAACAAGTAGATTTAAATAAATTCAAATAAAGCATTTGTAGGACACTTTCTATAGGTCTGCTGCTGCTGCTGCTAAGTTGCTTCAGTCGTGTCCGACTCTGTGCTACCCCATAGACAGCAGCCCACCAGGCTCTGCTGTCCCTGGGATTCTCTAGGCAAGAACACTGGAATGGGTTGCCATTTCCTTCTCCAATGCATGAAAGTGAACAGTGAAAGTGAAGTCGCTCAGTCGTGTCTGACTCTTTGCGACCCCATGGACTGTAGCCTACCAGGCTTCTCTGTCCATGGGATTTTCCAGGCAAGAGTACTGGAGTGGGGTGCCATTGCCTTCTCCGATAGGTCTAGCACTGGATTATTCACTGCTGGGAGTCCTTAGACTAGGGACCCTAAATTTTTTCTCCTTTTCAATTGAAACAGTGTTAGCAGGATAGTTTCAGCTGGTAGAATAGCAGAACATTTTCTGACATTAGAAAAAAGAGATTTGTACTCTGAAAGTATATCATGTCACAAAGTTGCACTTATTTTAAAAATGAAAATGTTCTTAAAAATAAACACTATAAAAATATGTTTGCAGGTCTGATTTTTAAAAAGTGTTTCTGATGCAAGCTACATTTTTCATTTTCTCCTACTTATAAAGCTTAATGTAAGGGTAAGGCCTGCCCTTTTTGAAAAAAATGTGAGGTCTGCACTCTGAATTATAGTTAGTCCAATTCTGATGAATGAGATAAATAACTTTGTTTAAATAATTAAATAACTGCCAGTTTTAAGACATAGTACCACAGAATGACCTAAGTAAGAAAGTTTTAACATGTTTTCTCTCGTATGTTTAGATCCTGTCACTATGGACAAAGTTCATTACTGTGAAAGATTTATTGAACTTATGATTGATCTAGAGGTAAGAAGTGTGCAGTGATTTTTCTGTTACATAATCATTAAGGAAGCTAATGATTATATATGTAAGATTAAACCCATGACTATATATGAAATACGTCTTTATCACCTCAAACTGGCCTTAGTTTGTTTGTACCTATTTCAAGTGTCTTAGAGAAAAGAAAGTCAAAAGTGATTGACTCTTGAAGTTTCAGATGACTGTCAAAGGGCTGTGTTTGTATTAAAAACCTTATTTAGTAAGTCAACATGAGTCCAGCAAGGGCAATTTATTTTCTGTCACATTTAATTACCCCTTCATAGAGTTTTTAAAAGAGCTGAAGTCTTAGGTTTATGGCCATCTTTTTAATCATCTCACTTTTCTAAGCGTGCCTGATATTGTTGAAGAAAGATATAGCTGCTTGCTATTGTCAATTTTTAAAATTAAGATTCTTTTAAAAAAATTTCATGCTACTAGGTGCAAGATTTTGAAGCAAAGTTCAGATGCAGAGCTGGTGTATTTCAGATTGAATTCATTCCCTTTCATTTCCTCTCCCTTTTTAATGCAGGAAGTTGAAAGAAAATCCTTTTTGTTCATTTCTTATTGGGAGAGTTAGGGTGGTTTCTAGACATGAGGATTGGACTAGCTGTCATTCATGAGATCTTCATTCAGATTCAAGTTCTGCCAGAAATTAAAATCTCTGAGGATCTCAAAAACCTTCCCTTTAACATGAGTGTATTTGACTAGATTAGTGGTCTCCAAACTATGTTTGTCATAGTTTCTCAGTATTGTCTTGCTGACTCTCATAGAACGAGGTGGGAAGGAGAAACTGAGAAAGAAATCTCCAGTTAGGTATTTTCACTCCCTTTCCCCCATTTCGAAACCTACACACAGTATATATTGGAATTTCACATAGGATTTTGTTTGAAAACTATCAGCCAAGATAGAATCTGAGATTTGTTTTCCGGTGCTGTACTTTGTTTAGAAACATTACCACTGAGTTTATTCGCAGCATGGACTAAGACCCTTTGCTTTGTGCAGTGTCTTTTGAGGGGCTGAGGGTACTCTGTATGTGATTAACATGCCTGCACTATCAGTGGAGTTCACCTTCTGCTGGGAGAGCATGCAGACTTACTGCTGCGGTGATTATTTTCTCTAGGCCCTACTCCCGACAAGACGCTGGTTTAATACCATCCTGGATGACTCTCACGTTTTGGTTCACTGTTACCTTTCCAATCTTGTTCGTAGAGAAGAGGATGGCCATCTTTTTTCCCAGGTAAGCATTGGTGTATCTGAATATACTTACTGTTTTCACTTCTAAGTTGATTTTTTTCTTCCTTCACCATGCAACTCGGAGTACCAGGGCATGGCACAAAGTAAATTTTTGCTAAATATTTAGTTGAATGATGTAAATTCCTAATTAGTCATTTTAAAGTGAAACCAAGTCTTGATATACAAAGTGGATGCCTTCTCATGTAGGTGACTTCTCCTAATGTTGTATCTTCATCTTTTTTTTCTTCCAAATACTCATTTTATTAATTAAACAGTAAAACAATTAAGCATTATTAAATTTGAGGGGGTTAGTTAATTCACATGAAACTTTTGTTAATATGTGATGCTGTCATTGGGCTAAATTATGCATGACATCGTGGCACATGCTCGTATGTTTTGATTCTGTGTCAGTGACTACTGTGGACTGTAAATAGATGATAAGCATTAATTTCAAGCGAAGTGATTTAATGTCATTAAATATTAGCGAAGAGCCTAATGTCATGGCTCTCTTTCCGTGAGGTGATCATGACGGGGCGGCTGGTAAAGTGGAAGTGTGTACATGCTTAGTCTGCCGCCTTGAGTTGAAAGGCAAGCGCACTTTGTTTACTGTTTTGTGCAGGAAGACAGAGCAGTAGCGTTTCCCATTTCCGATAATGTCATCCAGAAGAAAAGTCTTCTAACAAACTTCTGACACTTACCTTTGGTGTGCTCACAGCTGGAGATAAAATTTTTGTATATATTTACATACTTTCCTAAAAACTCTTATCTGGTGTCTGTGAGCATTCCTTTTTTTTCCTGTTCTCATACTAAATTTTACCCAGTGACTGGTTGCATGTAGGTACATTAGATAATCCTAATATTGGAAAGGGGGAATAAATTGGGAGATTGGGATTGACATATACACACTGCTGTGTATAACTAATAAAAACTTACTGTATAGCACAGGAAACTCTACTTAGTCCTCTGTTATGACCTATTTGGGAAAAGAGTGAATGTATGTACATGTATAACTGAGCCACTTTGCTGTATAGCCAAAACTAACACAACATTGTAAATCAACCATACTCTGATAAAACTTGATTTAAAAAATCCTAATATCTGATCTGCTATAGGTTAGAACAAAAATAAAAATTAGGAATAATAAAAATAAAAATAATAAAAATGGCCAGATGCAGCCCCCAGTTCTGCTGATGCTGCCACCGCAGGGGGAAAGGAGGCCTTCAGCAGTCGCAGGAACTAAGCCAGAGAAAGGGCCTGATGGCCATGGAGACTGATGAGAGGAATGGATAACACCTTTTCCTCCTACCTTGCTATTTTTTTCTCAATATAGAGAAGAGTATCACTAACTGAGAATTGCAAAATTCTCATCAGAAAATTCTGAGTGGCATAAAACCTCAGGAGTTCCCTCTAATCATATGGGTTTATATATTTACAGTGAGGTAGAGAGATTTTTTTTTTTTTTCCATTAAAATGATTGACTTCCTTTGATTAGTTCCTTAATGTTTCTTTAGTCTTAGGGTTGCAGTTTTAAGTTCTTCCCTGTAGAAGTAGACCAAGTATATGAGATAGACTTAACAATTTACTCACAGTGTATACTTTATTCTCACCTAAATAAAACATTTGTACATGTTCTGAAATGTTTGTTGTAGTGTTTACATTCCAAAGCTTTTCAGTACCTCTAAGAAGGTATGTGGACTTATTTATATTTTTAATAGTGTCTGTTTTTGCCTTCTTGCTCTCCTGTTTGCACAGTTTGTTAATTTGAATGTATCCTTGCAGCTTTTGGACATGCTTAAGTTCTATACTGGTTTTGAGATTAATGACCAGACTGGAAATGCTCTGACAGAGAATGAGATGACAACTATTCACTATGATAGAATTACTTCTCTCCAGGTAAGTGAAATGCATTATAGGCTTTGTATCTGCTCCATGAAGTTGCATCATAAATAATTTAGGTTTTATATAGTACAAATAGGAAAGATACTTATTTAATAACATGCTCATCTTGAATCTTGAATTTTTAAAATATTGCTAATTCTGATGGGTTTATGAAAAAGAAAGGTTTCTTTTATAGTCCTCAATCTTGAGAATCAGTATATTGATATTTGACAGTCAAAAAATATTAGTTATTGAGCAAATTTGGTGCATTTAAATATCAACTTTATTTTATGAAAGAGTGTTTCAACTTGACAAAGTTTATGTGCATACTTCATACATTTTAAAGATAAAGACATGTAATGGTACTGAAATTTACCAATGCAGCTCAGATGTACCCTAAAAGTACCTTTGTTTTTATTACTGAGCTCATTTTGCTCTTGAACTCCATTTCCTCTGGTGGCAGAAAGAGACTTCTATTTCTCAATTTAAAGTAATTAAGATCCTAACCTTTTAAAGAGTCTTTTGCAGGGAAGAGGGCAGGGAACATGTAAAGACGCAGCCAGACTTAAGTTCAGATTATCTTTCACCATCAGGTCCCCTATCTCTCAAGGTCATTGCTCTTCCTGCACACAGTCCCAACTCGGATATCTTTTCCTGCTTTTCTCAGAGTTAGTGTTTTTCTGCCTCTGCCTCTGCCCTTGAAGTGACCGTGGCTGGTGTGGTCTGTGCTGTTCTCTTGGCACCGGCAAGGCTCAGTGATTGGTCTCTTGGAGGCTGGTTGTCAGCCTACTGACAAGGTCCCAGTGCTTGATCTTGATGGTACTAGTCCTCCTGGGAGCTGACTCCTTCATCTTCTAGCTTGGGGAACTCACTTGCAGGCTTGGTGCAGGGCCGTTTTACCACTGTCTGTGGTAATCTCATGGCAGGCCTTGTCCATAATCTTGGCAGCCTTCTGTGCACTCCTCTACAGGGGACTGAAAAACTTGTGGGTCTTTTACCTGGCCGTTAAGGAGGACTGGAGATGTTACCTCTCACACACTTAATCAAATCAGCATAATGCTGCTCTTTCTGTTTTCTTGCAGCTTACTGCATGTTGATTGGAAGTGTTACCCTGGGAGGGCCTCTCTTTCCTGAGTTCCAAAGTCAAGCAGGGTGCATGCACACTAAGCTGTAGGCCCCTCCCTCAGATGCCTCTTCAGTGGGAGTGGCCCTTGAGACTTTTAGTTTTGTTAAGCCAGTTCTTAATAATAAACTGTTTTGTTTTGTTTTTTTGTCTTTTCCTGTGAGTGAAGCTGGCCTTCCTGGGTCTTATCATGTATATTCAAAATGTGACTTTAGAAATCAAAAACTGAACATGAACTCTGGTTTTACACTCTTGCTAGAACAATTCTGTTTTCTTTTCCCATTGTATTTAGTGCTTTTGAACAAGGCAGAGGTCACATTTGAGAAGCATATAAGAAAGAGAAGTGCATTAATATCTTTAAAAATATTTTTCCTGTTGTGCAGTAAGTTGTTATATGTAGGCATTGATTTTTTTCCTGTTCTTTTCTAGAGAGCTGCTTTTGCACATTTCCCTGAACTCTATGATTTTGCTCTCTCAAATGTGGCAGAAGTAGATACTCGGGAATCCTTGGTCAAGTTTTTTGGACCTCTTAGGTAAGGCAGTATGAAAGGACGACTGTATTTTAATTTTCTTTATTTGCTTTTAGTTATTTTTGCACTGCTTTAGGTGATATTATTTGTTGCACTACTATTTATTGACAGTTAAAACTAGCTTCTCTCTAGCTATTCTTATCTTTGGGTCACTTAAATATACTTATATATCTCTCTTTTTTGTAAAATTTATATTTTTATCTTAAAAAATTTTTTTTCTTTGTCATATCTTTCTTTTTTATATTTTTTATAATTTATACAGTTTTCCTAGGTCATCGGGTTTGAACCTAAGTAGTTGTTTGTCTGATTTCTGAGCCCTAATTTTTTTTCCTTTGAGGAGTAATTGACATAAAACATATTAGTTTCATATAGATAATGTAATGATTTAATATTTATATTTATTGTGAAATTGATCACCACAAGTGTAGATAGCATTCATCTTCATGCATGTAGAACTTTCCAGTCAAAATCTCAGCAGGAAGTTTTATAGAAATTGCCAAGCTTTCTCTAAAACTAATATGGAAAGGCAAAGGAACTAAGATAGTCAAAACCATTTTTGAAAAAAACAAAGTTAGAGGATTTCCAGTATCTAACTTCAGAACTTACTATAAATTCAAAGTAATCAAGACATTCAGCTTCAGAACTTACTATAAATTCAAAGTAATCAAGACATTCTACTATTGAAAACAGGGTAGACATAGATCACTGAAATAGAGTCGAATGAAATAGACCACACATATATGATTAGTTGGTTTTTGACTCAGGTGACAAGTCAACTCAATGGGAAAAGGCTAATTTCAACAGTGGTGCCAGAACAATTAGATATCCATTTGCAAACTATGAAACTTGACCAATTCCTCATATCATATACGCAGATTAACTCAAAATAAATCATAGACTTAAATATCACAATTAAAACTTAACAAGAAGTATAGGAGAAAATCTTTGTCATTGTGCTTTGTACAAAGTTTTCCATAGATATCAAAGCACAGTCCATAAAGGAAAAAGATTGATAATTGGACTTGGTCAAAATTTCAAACTTCCATTTGAAAGACATTGTTAAGAGGATGAAAAGAGAAGCCCCATACTGGGAGAAAATACTGGCTAAATTCATATCTGGTAATGGACTAGTATCCAGACGTCTTAGAACTCAGTAACAAGAAAACAATGGCTGTAGATTTGAGCAGATGCTTCACCAAAGAAGATATATAGATTTCAGTGAGTCTATAGAAAGGTACTAGTATCATTTGGCATTATTAGTTATTAGGGAAAAGCAAACTTAAATCAAAATGAGATACCATTACAGACCTATTAGAATCGTTTATAAAAGCAACAAGGTATTGACTCTTAACAAAGATATGGAACAGTTGCAGTTCTTATATATTGCTGATGAGAATTCAAAGTGGTCGTGGCACTTTGGAAAAAATTTGATAGTTGCTTACACAGTTTAGCATGCACTTACTGTGTGATCTAGTGTTCTCAGACATACCCAAGAGAAATGGAAACTTAGATTCACAGAAAAATCTGTCCAGAGATTTATATAGTAGCTTTATTCATAGTTGTCAAAGCTCTTATTTTCATTGAAGTGACAGGTTTATTATTGTTCAGCTTTTTTGCTCTTAATCGAATCTGAATAACCACAGTTTGTGAGTCTTTCTTTCAAGTAAAAAGCGTGTGCAGAGTAGGTACTTCCCCTTCTGTCACATAGAATTTCTAAAAAAATCAGATACTCAAGTCCAAATTTAATAACATTAACAAATCTTTGTTGTTTCATCATGGACGTTTTTTACTTTTATTTTTAATTTTTATTTTTTAGTTTGTTTTGCTTTACAATACTGTACTCATTTTGCCATACATTGACATAAATCAGCCATAAGTGTACCTGAGTTCCCAATCCGGACCCCCCCCTTCCCCCTCCCTCCTCACACCATCCCTCCAGATCATCCCCGCCCATCAGTCCCAAGCCTTCTGCATCGAACCTAGACCAGCAATCCGTTTCCCTTATGATATCATACATGTTACAATGCCATATTCCCAAATCCTCCCACCCTTTCCCTCTCCCACAGAGTCCAAAAGGCTGTTCTACACATCTGTGTGTGTGTTTTAAATGGACTTTTTTTTAAAAAAATGACTGTGGCAGTAGGAATGCCATGATCACTCCTTACAGCACAGGATGGTGCCACTTCCTTGATCCAGGCCGCCAGTTTTACACACTGTCACATTTGCACTGTCACTGTACGTGTAAAGACAGTGGGAAAAAGACTGAATAACGTCTTGGTATTGATATGAAAAAATGTCCTTGAATCCTCCCTGAAAAGATCTAGGGACTATGAGAGGTTTGTACAAGACTTTGAGAAGTCTGTATTAGAGGTTTAATACTCATACTTGATTTCATATATTTGTTTCTGTGTCATAGGATTATATTTTCTAGGTAAAACTTTTCAAGCAGTAAAATTACTTTTCTGTAAATTACTTTTCAAAAGTGAAGTTATAAGACAAAATTCTGATCTCAATATTTTTATTCTGCAGTTCCAATACCCTCCACCAGGTGGCATCATACCTCTGCTTGTTACCAACCCTTCCTAAAGCTGAAGACACAACTTTTGATAAAGAATTTCTTCTAGAATTGTTGGTAAATATTAGTGTTCCTTGAATTATGCATGTTTTTCCTACCTTTTTGAATCATTCTTAAAGATGTAGGTTGGTAGAGATTTTTTTTCTGGGCTAAAAAGTTGGTAGATTCTTTTACCTGGTTTGGATCATGTCAGCATTTGACTTTGTCAGATTTCGTTTTCATCTCTTAGATTACTTTTTTCAGATCTCTTACCTCTTAAAACTGCTTTCTGGTGTGGATTCATTCCATGCAGACATTTGTGAACAACATCTGTATCAAGCACTGGATTAAAGACCCTGGGGATACAGAGATGACCGACAGCATTTCTTCCTTTAAGTGACCACCGTTTACATTTACACATACACACGTACATGGATAATACACATATATATTCGTATCATTTATTGCTTTATTTTTAATGTTATTACTTAAATATAGCATCTTGAGTATTAAACCATACCTTTATCACTAGAGAATTCATGAATGTTTAGAAACAGAGAAAATTATCACTTCCTCAGTCATTTTGGGAAATGACTATCAGTTTGAGCATTAACTCAAGCTTTTTGTGAAGTTTTATTTTTTTTAGTGCAGTTTTAGATTCATCACAAACTTGAGGGAAATGGATATACCTTACTTTTTAAACTTCCATAAAATATTTCCTAAAGAGGATGATTATTGAACCATACCCTACCATGAGTATCTAGGTTGTTTGCATTGTTCACTGTTACAAATAATGATGTGCTCAGATGTGGACCTTTAGGAGAGGTACCTAGAAATGAAATGATTTGATTGAGACATGTGCTTATTTAAAAGATGAAAGATGCAGCCTAACTGTCCTTCAGAAGCTGTATGTTCCCATCAACAGTGTGTCAAAGTCTGTCTTCTTAAGCTCTTTTCAGCATTGGATGTTATGAGTTTCCCAGTTTTGCCAATCTCATGGGTTTTGGGTTTGTTTTTTTTTTAAAAAAAAGCTTGTTTTAATTCTTTGTTTCCTGATTACTGTAAGATTGAGTTGTCTTTTGTATGTTTCAAACATATTTTTATACCTATATAAACTTACACTGCATGGAGGTGTGTTTATATATCTTTTTTTTTACACATAATAATAGGCAAATGGTTTTGAGATATATTTCAAGCTAATGTAAGGTTTAAAACACAGTTCCTTACTGTAAAGAGGAAGATGATATGCTTGTTTTGGGGTAGTAACAGGAAACTATTTGTAGCAGGTGTTTTAAGCCTGGTGACAGGTGTTTAATGCCATTTGGAGAGAAATTCTTGGGCAGGGTTTAAAATTAACCAAGTATGAAAATACTTTTTATCCGTATATTCACTTGGATGAATTGTGTGTCTTGGGTCACTTTCTTTGCCTTCCTTCTTATAAATCACTTTTCATTGTCTCTGACTGAAAGTGCTTTCTAAAAATTCCTTGTCCTATTTTCTGACAATGTAAAATCTTCTCTGGTAAGTCAGGTTTTGGAGATTAATAATAAATCCTTACTATAGAAAGAAATGAGGATTTTTCCAGGAACCTTTCTAATGGAAAATAGGTTTAAATTTAAAATTGGTCCTGTCTATGCTTTTTAGGGTCTTACAGCTAAAATTTCATCCTTAAAATTTAAATAGTTATATGAAAAGAAAACAATTTTAAAAATTTATAGTGCTATATCATTATCTTTCATTTTCTCCCTCTCTTAAAAGATTTTCACCAGCTTTGAATTCTACTAATAGCCAACCAAATTATGATTAAAAAGTTAGAATTTGCATGTTCTTTACATGGTAGTACAGTGTCATCTTTTCTAAGACAATACTATCTTTACTGAAAAGAATGTGACGCATTTTTCAAATATTATTTTAGCATCTCTTAACTAGGTAACTTATTTCTGTATTTGAGATAGATCTCTAAAATATTAACAGTGGAAGGATACATAGAGGTCATTAAGTCCAGCTCTCTCATTCCCATTTTACAAAGAAAACTGAAGCCAAGTTATTAATAAACTTACCCAGATTGTTTAACCAGTTAGTATAAGAATGACAACCATGACCTAGGACTCAGGGCCCCCACTTTGTTCTTGCATTAACGAGTGTTCTGTGCTATAGCATTATCTTTTTTAAGGTCTTGGCATGTGCCAGGCTCCATTTCATTTTTATAGGAAACCTAAGAGGGGAATTAATCTGTTTCACTGAAAAGAACATTAAAGTCAGGGAGCTTGCAGTAACTTGCCCAGCATCCACATAGCCCGTAAGTAGAGGTGCTGGGAGTTAAACTCAGATCTGCCGAATTCCAAAGTTCATCACAATCAGTACCTCTTTCATATTTGATTTATGGAGAACATGGAAAAAGGAAGAAACATCTCTTGTTAAGTTTTATGAAAAATATGAAACTTCTCATTCAATACTTCATGGCGAATTTTTTAATAAGTTATTTTGATTAAAGAAAGATGTTTCTGACTTTCTTCCTAAACTTGTTTCTTTCAGGTATCTCGTCATGAACGTCGAATTTCTCAGATTCAGCAGTTGAACCAGATGCCTTTGTATCCAACTGAGAAGATCATATGGGATGAAAATATTGTCCCAACTGAATACTATTCTGGGGAAGGTACGGTAATGAAGTACAGCATTCAGATGTAACATGAAAGTTAGTGTAGAAGTCATCATATGTACCTGAACATACTTCTATTTGCTATATCAGTCAGTTTAGTTCAGTCGCTCAGTTGTATCCAATTCTTCACTACCCCATGGACTGCAGCACGCCAGGCCTCCTTGTACATTGCCATCTCTCAGAGTTTATTCAAACTCATGTCCACTGAGTCGGAGATCCCATCCAACCATCTCGTCCTCTGTCATCTCTTTCTCCTGTCTTCAATTTTTCCCAGCATCAGGGTCTTTTCAGATGAGTCAGTTCTTCGCAGTAGATGACCAAAGTATTGGAATTTCAGCTTCAGTAGCAGTCCTTCCAATGAATATTCAGGACTGATCTCCTTTAGGATGGACTGGTTGGATCTCCTCACAGTCCAAGGGACTCTCAAGAGTCTTCTCCAACACCAAAATTCAAAAGCATCAACTCTTTGGTGCTCTCTTTCTTTACAGTTCAACTCTCACATCCATACATGACTACTGGAAAAACCATAGCTTTGACTAGATGGACCTTTGTTGGCAAAGTAACGTCTTTGCATTTTAATATGCTGTCTAGGTTGGTGATAATGTTTTTTTCCAAAGAACAAGCCTCTTTTAATTTCGGGGCTGCAGTCACCATCTGGAGTGATTTTGGAGCTCAAAAAAATAAAGTCTGTCACTGTTTCCATTGTTTCCCCATCTATTTGCCACAAATTGATGGGACCAGATGCCATGATCTTTGTTTCCTGAATGTTGAATTTTAAGCCAACTTTTTGACTCTCCTCTTTCACTTTGATCAAGAGATTCTTTAGTTCTTTTTCTCTTTCTGCCATAAGGGTGGTGTCATCTACATATCTGAGGTTATTGATATTTCTCCCAGCAATCTTGATTCCAGCTTGTGCTTCATCCAGCCCAGCGTTTTTCATGATGTAGTCGTCATACATTAGGGTAATTTTCTGGTACCCTCAAGTGTGACTGTAGAAGCTAGAAACTATTCAGTGTTTTGAATGCTTAGCATCAAGAATTTTTATCAAACTTAAGCATTCCCTAATGAATAGTGGTGTGTGTGTGTGCACGCATCATGCTGTATAAAATGTGCCCATAAAGCTGTGTTTTAAGGAGACTGAATAATGCTCTAAGAGTAACTTTAGTTATGTCACTGTAAGTGTATTTTGGGGTTCTTCTTTTTTGACCTTTTGATGTAGGTGCTGAGTGCTTGGTTATTTATTATCCTAGGTAAATAGTGTTACATGAGGGTAATGGAAAGAATTGTATTCATTAATATTGTCAGAGAAGGAAAAGAACTCCAGGAGTAACATAAAGTCAATGCCTTATCCTTAAAGTCTATCAGAAAGAGAAAGGTTCAGAACACAGTGGTGATCACTGAAAACAGAGTTTTGTAATATAATATGCTAATTCAGTTTCCTTGGTAAATTTGGTCATGGGCTATGTTTATGGTAGCATTATTTACTTTGAGATTTGCCAAATGTAAATTAGGTGGTAAGGAAAGAATTTTTTAGACCACTTGTGTCAGTAAAGTATCTTTAAGCACTATTTAGAAGCACTGTTTGCATATGAGTCATAGATGTACAGACTACATGTATTAATGATATTCATCCTTTATTCCCAGTCTTAATATATGGCATTTGTTAACTTGGTTTCAGTTTCTGTATGGAAACAAAAATAAGACCTTTTCAAATATGCTCTATTTTAAACACTATTAAATTAGGTTCTTAACAAATTTGTGGTGCCTTTTTTTTTTATATATATATATATATATATATATATAAAGCAGACGTCTGATTAAAAAAAAAAAATTCAATATGAATGTTATTTTCCTTTTCAGGTTGTCTTGCTCTTCCCAAGTTGAATTTGCAGTTTTTGACTCTTCATGACTACCTCCTAAGGAACTTCAATCTCTTCCGCTTAGAATCAACTTATGAAATTAGGCAGGACATCGAGGATAGTGTCAGCAGAATGAAGCCATGGTTAGTAAATTGGTTCCACTTGTAACAAAGAGATGCAAACAGCGGCTGACATGCTTCTGTCAGGAACCTCACACATGTATTTAGAAATAATACATCTGGTGAAGATGAACTTTAAAATATGAAATATTTATTCTTTGAGAAATTCTTTAATGTGAATTAGATATATCCAAAATACTAAAATAGAAAATATGTTTCTGGGTCCTTGGGAGTGAGACGGAGGGGAAGGGAGGAGAGATCATTGCTCTGGGAGGTGGGGTGGGAGTGGGAGTAAGTCGGGTGATAGTGAAAGGGTAAAGAGGGAAGGAGCTGGGCTGGCCAGCAGGTGTGACTAGGCAGGGCAGTTTAAGTCCTGGGAGAAGCTTATGATAAAGGGGTATTCTGTTACCCCAGCTGCAGTCAGCCTCTCTAAAGGACCTGGCAGGAGATGAGGGGCATAGCTGAACATATCACAGAGCGGAATATTGGAAAATCTTCCCTGGCCCTCCCTCCACTGGTTGCCTTAAAGAGACGGAATCATCAGCCCTCACTTTTAGGGCCATTATATGAGTAGGTTCCATCATTTGAGGAACTTTTCTGGCCTAAACTCAACTTTCTACCTGCTAGCTTACGTCTGGAACTCCTTTAGCTAAGAAAAGCCTTTCATTCTGTTAGAGGCAGTTCTGCACTGTAAGATTCGTGATGGTTAGTTTTGCTTTTCAGACATGACTGGCTTTGGGTAAATGCCCTTCATTCACTGTTTCATTTGAAGTATGAAATTATTACCAGCGATAAGTTACATATCACAAATGACTGAAAATGAGTAAAAGAATTCTGTAAAATGGATTTTTCATCACATTAGTGTCACACCATGCAGACATATATATAACTATACTGCATTCTTTGTGAAAAGCTTAATGTGTTTTAAATGTGAACTGATTCAGGTATCTTCCAGGCTTCTCTCCTGACTAATTACAGAGAGCTGCATGGACACTGTGATTATGATCCTTTTTTTTTCATTTCCATATTTTATTTCATACACAGTTCTATTTTTTAATTAGTTATTATGTGGAAAGTTATTCTGGGTGAGACTATAAAACACAGCCTAAAGTATTTTTGACTTAATAATCAGTTGAGTCAGTGGGCAGGCCAGCACTGTGAAATTTGTATACCCTCTGGCTGATCATCTCTGCCCCCAGCTTTGCTGAAATCACTGCCCATTGTTTGGACCCCGGGGGAGTGCTTGATCAGAAAGCTGCTTTACAATTTATGGTTACCTTGCGCTTACATGTTCAGTTTCTGGACCAAATTTTGATCATTTTGCAAAATAGGGACTTCATAGCTAGCAGTTCATCAAGTAGAATGCACTTATACTTTACTTAAATGCCAAATAAAGCAATAAATACTTACAGTTCTTATGGTTTATTAATAAAGTAATTTTTTTAGCTTACATTATTTTCTACAAGTAGAACATATGTCTTTTAGGAGATAACTTCTGATAATAAGTTTTTCTAAATTTTGAAAAATTTATTTTTCTGCCCATCATTGAAAACTGTTAAAAATAATGAGATCTAAAAGGATGGGTCTTCTTTCTGTTTCGTGTCTTGAAGGAAGAAAAGTAGTAGAGGCGTTTTTCCTCATTACACAGTTCTAATCATACTTTCAGGCTGTGAGCAGTATAAGAGGATGTGCTTATGAGGGTCAGAAATCTACACTTTTTAATACCTCGTGTTGCAGGTAGATTTTATAAAGAGGGAAGGAATTGGAGAGAGTAGACTAGTGGCTGCTTGGGAGTAGGAACAGGATTGACTGAAGTGGATGAGGGGGATCTTTTAAAGCATGATGAAAATGTTCTATAATTGGATTGTGGTGCTGGATGAACAGCTTCATAAATCTACTGAAAATTACTGAATTACACATTTACAATGAATGAATTTTATGGTCTATCAACTATATTAAAGTTGTAAAGAATGGAGAAGGTGATAGAAAATTATTACAGAAGCTTTTATGCTCAAGGTAATGCCTTTTTAAGGGGCTTCCTTGGTGGCTTAGATGGTAAAGAATCTGCTTGAAATGCAGGAGACCCAGGTTCAGTTCCTGAGACTGGAAGATACCCTGGAGAAGGGAATGGCAATCCACTCGGATATTCTTGCCTAGAGAATTCCACGGACAGGAGCCTGGAGGGCTAGTCTGTGAGATTACCAAGTTGAACATACCTGAGCAACTAACACACACACACATTGCCTTTTAGAAATTGTTTCTGTACTAACCAAGTCATTGGAATAGCAAACTTTATTTTTAATTAGTTTCACTCTTTAATGTCATGTAGTTTTACAATTTTTTGTTATTTACAAAAGCCTTAGGATAAGCATATTATTTTAGGTAGTACTTTCCAATATTGGAGTGTTGCTGCAGTTTTTAATATTACAAATTTCCCAGATATGCTATTTAATGTAAAAGCTAAAGCACTAGTATAAGAAGAAATAATGCATATTTGCATATTAGTGGTTCTCATTATTAGACCTAGCTTGATTATTCCCATTCATGGCAATATCTTTTCAATATCTTAAATATTGCCCCCTAAAGAAAGCATTTGCATAGATGTCATTTGCATATCTTTCTAGTTTTTTTAAGTCTAATTTGTTCTAAAACGTTTCTGAAACAACTTTTAGAAATATTCCCTTTTGGCTCAGATGTTAAAGAATCTGCCTGCAGTGCGGGAGACCTGGGTTTAATCCCTGATCAGAAAGATCCCTTAGAGAAGGAAATGGCTATCCATTCCAGTACTCTTGCCTGGAGAATTCCATGGACAGTGGAGCCTGGTAGGCTACAGTCCACGGGATCACAAAGAGTTGGATACAACTGAGCTACTATCTCAAGAGGGAGAAAGGGCAAAAAATGCTGGATAATTTTATTCTTTAACAAAATGGCTCAGCTCTTACATATATAAATTATATGTTTTTCTTAAGTTTAGGAATAAGATTTCCATATTATTGTTAGGGCTTAAATATTAGCTAAACATGTATTTTTAGTTACTAGTTTAACTTGTCTAAAAGTTGGGCGAGTTATTTTTTGTTCGAGTAATCATCTGCTTCTGCTTTTTAGGCAATCAGAGTATGGCGGTGTAGTGTTTGGTGGTTGGGCACGAATGGCCCAGCCCATTGTGGCATTCACTGTGGTTGAGGTTGCCAAACCCAACATAGGTGAAAACTGGCCAACCCGAGTTCGTGCGGATGTTACCATCAATCTGAATGTCAGAGATCACATCAAAGATGAGTGGGAAGGTAATTTTGTATTTCAAGAAGCCGTTACCTTTTGTCTTTTACTTTATAGACTTTTGCTTACAGCATTAACAAAAACACATATACGAAATATTGCCCTTTTAAGTGTACTAAATTTTATCTTTAAAAAGTTTGGCTTAAAAAATGACAATTGATTTATAATTATTACTAGTAAAAACACCAAGGATCATACAGAATAATAATTAAATACCTTAATACTTTACTCAAAAGCATTAAATAGTATGTATATCAGAGTGTTTTAAAAAATTGCAGTTGGCAGAGCTGAGAGGAGAGCATTTTAAAGGTTAAAATGTGTCAGAAATGGCTTGTAAATGGATTTAAATTGGCACTTTTCTATTCCCAGCTGTCTATGACAGCTCTTTCTACCCTGTTGTGAGAAACGGGAGCTGGTGGGCTTTATCTCCTTCTACCTTTGTGCCGTGCCGGAAGGAAAGGGATAGTCCCTTAATGGATCAGTTTTCAGAAATTACTGCTCTCAGTATAGCTGTTTAAAACATTAGGGACTGTATGATACATTTGTCACATCATTTTGAAGGAATCCAGCAACAAAGCTGGCCAGATGTTTAACAAATGGCCACTGTAGTGTGTAGAGTTTGTGACAGGTTGTTTTTATGACTCCTGTATCCCTCAAAACTATTCCAGTCTGGCATATTACACGTCTAAAGTAATGTATACTTTTGTTATTGCTGAATTGTGAGAGAGGCATTCAGTTGCTGAGTAAGGTCTTACATTTATTCCTCCTTAGAGCTTGAGGAGGTATTAAGATAAATACTGTTTTACATAGTGGGTAATGAACTGAAGTAACTTATTGGTCACTCCTAGAAGTACTAGTAGTGCCTGGAAATAAAACTTGGGGGGAAGCAAAGACCCTTTGTAGAGATATGTAGACAAGCTCTCATGATGTTAAAGGGGAAAAGAGGTTCTTTACCCCAAACCCCTTGGGAACTCCTTACTTCTGTTACTTTGGAGACTGCTAATCAGAAGCCCATCAAGTCATCTTATTTTTTTATTTTAATGGACCTCTGGCAGATGAGAAATAGAATGGGTAAATTTTGATGGGCAAGATCGGAAACAATAGGGTATTGTGGGATGAGAGATTTATTTGAGGCAGCAGTCCCCAATCTTTTTGGCACCAGGGACAGGTTTCGTGGAAGACAGTTTTCCGTGAATGGGAGTAGGGAGATGGTTTGGGGATGATTCAAATGCATAACATTTGTTGTGTACTTTATTTCTGTTATTATTACACTCTGATATATAGTGAAATAATTATACGACTCACCATAATGCAGAGTCAGATCATCAGCTTAGGTTCTCATAAGGAGCATGCACCATAGTGGGGTTCACACTCCTATGAGAGTCTAAGGCTGATCTGGCAGGAGGCAGAGCTCAGGTGGTACCTGTCTGTGGCCTGGAAGTGGGACCCCAGTCAGGGGCATGGTGGGTAGAAGAGTATTTTATGGGGAGCCAGAGCCAAAATGCAGGCCCTTTCTTGGTTCCAGATAGAGCAACCAAATAAACAATGAGACAGAAGTTCTGTAAACAGTAATGGGCATTGTCCTGTAAACAGCAAAAGCTAAATACTATAAAAGGTCCTTGTCTCTTCAAGAAAGTGTGAAGCTCTTTCTCCATGATTATCTTCTCCATTACCCCATTTAAAACTACAGAAACAGAATTGATGAAACTGAAGTATCCAGAAGGCAGAGCCAGGGTGCAGTAAATGCAAGTGGTTGAAAGAGCTGAGATTACTGTTATACAAGTGTTTTTAATGTGGACTGAGACATCCCACAGTATCCCTCTGTGATGCCAAAAAGTGACCCTGGTAGGGACAAAATTACTTCTCAGGCCCAGTTCTTTGACCCTAAGACTTAGAGGTTTCAACGAGTTATGTGCATCAGAAGTTGTATAGGAAGTACCACTCACATGGTAGATCATTTCCCCTTCATCTTCATTGTTCTCCTGCTTCATTGCCTAGAATTTGTTGGGAAATAAGCAATCAATTCATTATTATGAGTCAGTTATTACTTCTAGCACACTTGAACCATATTCCATGTTGAAACCACCAGAATGGTGCTAATACTATTAGCCACACTCAACATTTGCTGATTTGATTGAGTTTATCTTGTTACCAAGGTTATAAGCAAGCAAAATGTTCAAATTTGCATTCATACTATACAATAACAAAAAATGAATGAGAAAAAATATGTAACATTTCATGCTGTGTGGTCTAAATAAAAATCCCTCATCTTCCAGTATGTCTGATTTTAATAGAGCTGGGAATCTTATTTAATCCATTATTTGAGCTAATGAATGGGAAACTACGGACTTTGGCACAAATCTCCTGTTTCTTGACATTTGCTTATGAAAATTTCAGTATTTGCCAACATATATTTGGCTGTCTCCTCAAGATGCTGTCTGTAAACAATGTTTTCGTGCCTTGATGAATTATTCTAGAGTTGACCTGTTCTGGTGAAATGCACTTAGACTATTGTTGAAATGACACTGATGGATAGTTTAAACTGATGTTAGAAACCTGCTAAAGATGCCAGCCGTATTTTTGGTTACTTATTAAGAATGTTAGAAATAAGAAAGATGACAAGCATCTAATTTTGGAGTTGTAACATGATCTAGAGGACTTATTCAGCAGTGTATATATGGCATAGATTTTCTCGTTTTAATATAAAGAGAAATTTTTATTTAATTATTGCTTCAAACATTGAGTAGTAAAGGTATAGGAAATCTATAATTTTATTACAAAGTAAATAATCATTGATCATCTCTGATATTTTAAATGTTTTTTATATCTTTTCCAAAGATAAAAGGAAGAGAATTTACCAATGGACGACAGAAAGCAGCAGCATTCTATTAAGTGAAAATGTGTTTTATGTTTTACTAGGCCTTCGGAAGCATGATGTATGCTTTTTAATTACTGTGCGTCCCACAAAACCTTATGGAACCAAGTTTGACCGAAGAAGACCTTTTATTGAGCAGGTTGGCCTAGTTTACGTCAGAGGCTGTGAAATCCAGGGCATGCTAGATGATAAAGGGCGTGTCATTGAAGACGGTATGGTGCTCTTTATTTTTGAAAGACTATGTGTACATAATGATAAATTTCTTTGCCTTTTTGCGTCCTAGGTAATTTTTTAGTTGTTTTATATACAAAATCAGCACAAAGGATTATATATATAGAAGTGTGTAGGGTACCTACCACCCAGTTTTAGAGTTAAATATAATATGGTTTCTAGACTACTGTATTAGATTTTGGACAGACTCTTGAAATTGCCTATATTTAAAATTCTTCCTTTTATGATACTTTATTGCTTTTAAAAACCTCTGAATACCTCCTATAGCTATTCCCTGGTATATTTTCCTAATTTTTCCTTTTTAAGTTTCACTGCTCTGATCCATGATAGCAGTGGCTCATAGATGGAAACCACTGTCTCCTGTGATTTAAAATGCATGGTGGTATCTATGATGTCATATGACTGGGGCAAGGAAGGGACAGTCAGCTATTAATGTTTGATGGGTGGGGCCGGGGACGTTAAGCGCCTCAGCAGAACTGTCTTCTAGAAGGAATTATCTTGCCCGAGATGCCAGCATAACCCTATTTAGAAGCATCTCCTTGGGGCATCCCTGGTGGCTCAGTCAGTAAAGAATCCGCCTGCAGTGGAGGAAACCCAGGTTCAGTCCCTGGGTCAGTAAGATCCCCTGGAGAAGGAAATGGCAGCCCACTCCCGTATTCTTGCCTGCAAGAGGAGCCTCGCGGGCTACAGTCCATGGGGTCGCAAGAAGAGTTGGACACAACTGAGCTACTAACATATGCACACGCACATAGAAGGAGCTATGAGTAACTGACACAAGTCAAGTTCTTTGACTTGTAAGGCGCCCCTTCTAGTTGAGGGCATGCACAAATAATTGCAGTGCATGGCATTGTACCATAAACATCACACAGTTGTTCTGGGAAAAATAGTAACAATTTAGAGAAAGGAGAAAATCTTTTCAGCCTGGAATTTGAAATTGGATGAGTGGAAGGCATTCTAGTTGGAGGAATGGCTTGCAGTTAAGTCTGAATAGTTTACTCATCATTTCTAAAAAAGGAATACTGCTAACTTACTTTGATATTTGAAACATATATATATTTCATTTAACAAACTTTAAAAATGTCTAGGACCTGAACCCAGACCCAGTCTTAGAGGAGAATCAAGGACTTTTAGAGTGTTTTTGGATCCAAATCAGTATCAACAAGATATGACCAATACTATACAAAATGGAGCAGAAGATGTGTATGAAACTTTCAATGTAATAATGAGAAGAAAACCAAAGGAAAATAACTTTAAGGTAATTTCTGGGCTATATAATTAAAAGTACTGTGTCTTCATTTCAATAACTTTTAAGATATAACTACATAGATACTAGGTTTAAAAAGATTTAAAATAGTGATCACTGCTTTTGTTTTAATTTTAAACAAATCTCTTAAATTTTTAACTTATAGATTAAATATAAAATAAATTTATTTGCTAAATCTTATTTTGTCTTTTGATGAGACTAAGAGAATCTTAGGTTTAAAGATTAGTGCAAGAAAATAAGATAAGTGTGATTAACATACACTATCTTGTTATTTCATTATCTTGTTGGATGTGTAGCATTTATAATATAAAAATGTCTGGTTTTGTTATTCTTTGAAATTAATTGCCTGACCTGATTTTCTTATGTTGCATAGATCACTTTGTTGAAATAAGTCTAAAAATCTGCCTTGGCTTCCAGTAATTACTTTTGACAGTGTATATATGAACTATTATAGGGACCTCGTATTGTAGTCCTAATTCTTTCATTCTGAAATTTAGACATTTCATTTTTATCATTGTTCATTTATTTTAACTTCTCATCTCTAGCAGTGCTAATTTTAGTATTCTAAATTGTGGTGTGTCTCACAATCAAGGCATACATTAATGTGCTTCTGGTTGTATGTGGTCTCAGTAATGAGGAACTGTAGGCTATAAGGTGGAGGAAACGCCAGTAATTTCTAAGAGGAAACATTTTTTTCAAGGGTTTGTTCTATAATGTTTTCTTGCTATTGTGTAGACCTGATCAGATTTCCATCCTACTCCACAGAAGTCAAGTGGTAAACTCATCTATGACATTCTGCCTAAATGATCTCCTAATGGATAAACTGTTCTTGCTAAGTTTGGTCTTTTGTTTAACTCAGTGCATGGTATCAGCTGGAAATATAGCTGTTGATTCAGTCTAGCCAAGCACCTGTCAGCAGAAAATAGCTTCTTGCCTTGAAACACTTGGGAATTCTGGATTAGTGCAGGCAGCTCTACATTCCATCGAAGTGCACATGTTTGAGATGTCTTCTTGACAAATCGGTTTTTGTCGTCTTACTGACAGGCTGTGCTGGAGACTATCCGGAACCTGATGAATACTGATTGTGTGGTACCTGACTGGCTGCATGACATCATTTTAGGTTATGGGGATCCAAGTAGTGCACATTATTCCAAAATGCCCAATCAGATTGCCACCCTTGATTTCAATGATACATTTCTCTCCATTGAACATTTAAAAACCAGCTTTCCTGGTCATAATGTTAAAGTAACTGTGGATGACCCAGCTCTACAGATACCCCCTTTCAGGTAAAGTCAAAACTGGATATATTCCTTTCCAAGCTTTTGTAGTCATTCTGAGGAAGGCCATCAGGACTGTAGCTAAAGTAAGTTTTAAGTATCATATCTAGATTTTGTTTGGGTAGTTTTCACCTTCCCCATATAATCACTGGGATCAATTTATTTTATTAGACTCTGTTTCTAATTCTTTGTGTAGTAGCTGTTTTAAGACCATAGTAAAAGTAGCCTTTGTCTTACAAGGGATCAGTTTGAAGAGTATTATATTGATATATTTATAGCCTTTGACTGAAGAAATAAGTCCTAATTAATATAAAGAGCTATGTGATTTTCAACTCTTGCTTTTTAGGAAAAAAATTCTTCTATTGACCCTATTTGCTCTCACAATTTTAAATATTAATAATATTGTTATACTAAAAATTAAAGGAGCTTTGGATTAGTTTAAGTAAAAAAAAGAACAGAGTACCTGAAGCACTGAATGCTTTGTGAATTCCATCATATGAATTAGTGGCAAAGCACTAGGTATACCTGGGATGTTAGCAAAGGATTTAATTACTTTCTTAGTTGCAAATTAGAACATATAGCTTTTAATTAAGCATTAAATATAAATATAATAATTATACATATTAAAAACATGTACCCTTTTTAATTCTCAAACCTAGTCTTCCTCCATACTTCTCTAGTCTTGTTAATGGCAAAATCAACTTGAAATCTCAGCATTATTTTTTAACCTTTCTATTCCCATAACTCCTGCTGTGTCTTACAGATTCTGCCGTAAGGGTACATTTTTTTTTTTTTTTCAAATGTCAGTCCTGATGGCTCCCTCTCTGAACCCTCAGCACTTTCAGCCTTTGTAATGGTAGTGTCTTCCTGCCCCTGTCTCCTTTCTTAAATCCATTATATGATGCCTACTGCTAGAGTCATTCCATTGTCTGACTGAAAACCGACCTCTTAGCTTCTTTGGTTCTTTGCTTTTTTTAAATCTGTATTTTTCAAAATGTGAACAAAGACTGGAAAAAGTACAAATAGAGAATTAACTTTTTAGTTTAATCTTAAGAGTTTTCACTGACTCTCCGCCAGATACCTGTGGGGAGTTGCTTCCAGGGGTATCCCTGGCCCCAGGCTAAGAACTTCTGCCTTAAAGGCTCGATATTCCAGAGGTGTCCTAAGCAGGCGCCAGTCTTTCTCTCTAGCCTTATTTTCTCTACTGTATCCTAAACTTCTGTAGAACTGGCTGTTTGTTTCTTCCTGGAATGTCTTTTGAAATTCATTTTAGATACTATCCTTCCCATAAAGCCTTTTCTGATTAAATGAAGGACAGTGTGTAAAGGACTTTATGTGAATATGCTGTAAGTATATAAATTTTCTTTTATAAACATTATGCTAAGTGAAAGAAGCTAGACAGAAGAGAACAAATACTATATGATTCCATTTACACAAAATGACCGGAATAGTCTGATATAAAGACAGAAAGTAGACTGATTGCCAGAGGCTAGGTTTGAGTTGGAATATGGAGTGACTGCTTAATTGACGTGGAGTTTCCTTTGGAGTGATGAAAATATTCTGGCTTTAGAGAGTAGTGATGACTGTACAACCTTGTGAATGTACTAAAACCGGTTGACTTGAACCTTTTAAAGTGGTGACTTTTATATGAATATTATCCCAGTTAAAAAGTTATTTCCCATAGGAAAAAAAATTAGATAAATGTTTCTTCTTTGATTCTCCTTTAATCAGATGGCTTTTTTCTTAAACACCCTTAACCACATTTCAGTGCTTTTAAATCTACTTTTTTGAAATTTATACGCAGAGAGTAAGTTCCTTTAAACCATAAATGATTCTTGCTCATGATTGTCCTCTGTACAATGTCATGCTTGAAGCAGGTACTTGAAAAATTGTTGTTAATTGTGGAAATAAACAAAGGTTTTGGTTTTGTAGGATAACTTTCCCAGTAAGAAGTGGAAAGGGGAAGAAGCGGAAAGATGTAGACGGGGAAGATGAAGACACTGAGGAGGCAAAAACTTTAATTGTTGAACCTCATGTTATTCCGAATAGAGGTCCTTATCCTTACAACCAACCCAAACGGTAATTTCACTGCCTCTGCTAATTATAGTAATAGATAATAGTTTGCCATTTCACATGGGTTAGTAATATTTAAAAGTTTTTCTGATTGTTTGAAAATCTTAAGAAACTTCTGTTTCTGGACCCTCTTTATTTTTCTTCTGTTAGTTGACTCAATAGTTAAGACATTTTTGACCATTCTATAATATTTCAAAAAGAAACATTTTCAGGTACTATGAAAAAGAAATATTAGCAGTCTACCTGAATGTGACCCCAAGGTTCTTACTTCATGACCATGTGGCACATTTAGCAGCTACCCTTGTGCATGTGTGTCATGAGTAATAAAGTGGCATTGTGTTTGGTATTAGATGGGGAACCAGTACTTTGACAGTCCAGTTAAGATCTGGGCTAACCATACTGAAAAATAACTGTCTTTTCTTTCCACAAGATTCATTCAGTTTTAATTGGTCTGTGGAGGGGCAGAGGTAAAGAAAGTCGTTCAGAATAGCAGATCAGTCATGTGATCTGCTGTGCAACATTGTGCTTATAGTTAACAATACTGTACTGTGCATTTAAAATTTGTTAAAAGAGTATGTCTTTATGTACTTTTTGCTGCACATGTACAGCCACAGAAAGGGCTCAGATGGGAAGAAGAGGAGATTTGGAGACCAGGGACAAATACAGAGTAAATGTCCAGACTTCTCCTTGTCTAAATTCTTATTAACATCATCCATCTTTATGTTTAACCAATTTCTTATCAACTCTTATTTGCAGTAATACAATTCAGTTCACTCATACACAGATAGAGGCCATCCGTGCTGGAATGCAGCCTGGGCTAACTATGGTAAGAGAATTACTATTCTACTAGTTCTTAAATGGATTCAGACTGGAAGCAAGCATCAGATTTTCAGAGTATATTCCATTTTTAAGCACAGAAATCCAATTGAATTAAGTGTTTATAAGTAATTGTGGCATCTTATGTCATTGGACACTACTCATTTCAATGTTCATAAAAAATGTTTTATTAGAACTGAGCTGTAGCCATTTGTTTATATACTGCCTATAGCCTTTTTATGCTGCCACAATGCATAAAGTGTTTATTTGCTGGCTCTTTGCAGAAAAGTTCTGTTGACACTGATTTAGAAGTGTGTTTAATTTCCAGGTATTTGGAGGTTTTCTTGTTGTCTTCCAGTTACTGGTTTCCTGGTCTGTATCCATTATGGTCAGAGAGCATATTGAATACTTTCTAAAGTTTTAATTTTTTAAATTTAGTAAGCTTTGTTTTATGGCCTGGAACATGATCTGTTGGTGAATGTTCCATGTGCACTTGGAGTATGTGCTCTGTTGTCTTGAGTGAAGTGTCCTATGAATGCCATTTGGTTGTTGCTATTGCTCAGTACTTCCCTGTCCTTGAGAGAGGAATGTTGAAGTCTCCAACTGCAATTGTGAATTTGCTTCTCCTTTCTGTTCTGTCAGTTTTTGCTTCATGTGTTTTAAAGCTTTATGGAGATGTACATACCCTTTCAGGGTTGTTGTGTCTTATTGGTGAATTGATGCTTCTGTCATGTATAATGTCTGTCTTCATCACTGGTGACTTTCTTTGCTCTAAAGACTACTTTGGTATTAATATAGCCAATGCAACTTTCTTTTGATTATTGTTTACATGACACATCTTTTACTGTCCTTTCACTTCTAACCTACCTGTTATATTTGAAGTGAGTTTCTTGTAGACAGCATATGTTTAGGTGTGGCGTTTTCCCTCTATTCTGAAGTCTCTGCTTTTAATTGGTGTGTTCAGTCCATTTACATTTAATGTTCTTATTGATGTGTTTAGATTTAGGCCTCCCATTTTATTATGTCTTTTTTATGATTGTTCCCTTTTTGTGTGCTCCTATTTCCCTTTTCCTGCCCTTTTCTGAGTTATTTCGATAATTTTTAGTGTTTCATTTCTACTTTTCTATTTTGTTTATATCTCTTGTATAATTTTTCTTAATGGCTGCTCTAGAGAATTATAATATACATACTTACTTTTTCACAGCCTACTTAGAATCAATATTTTGTCTCTTAAATTGAATGCAGGATCCTTGCTTCCATATAAGTCCCTTTACCTTCCCATTTTATGTTGTAGTTGTCATATATTGTACCTGTAAATCCATTGAAAATACTATCACACATATTAAAATTTTTTATTACAGACATCAAACATATTTTAAAGAACTCCAGAGGAGAAGAATAGTCTATTGCATTTACCATTTATCCTTTATTCCTGATATCTCAAGTATCCTCTGGTATCATTTTTTTTTTTTTTTTTTTTTTTTGCTGTGCAGCATGTGGGATCTTACTTCCCTGACCAGGGGTTAAACCCAGGCCCCCCAGTAGTAGAAGTGCAGAGTCCTAAACACTGGACCATCATGGAATTCCCTGGTGTTGTTTCCCTTGTCTGAAGAATTTTTTTTACCAATTTGAAGAACAGATCAGCTAACAATGAATTACCTTTGTATTCCTTCATCTGAGAGTTTCTCTAATTCCTTTTCATTCTTTAAAATATTTTTCACTGGACATAGAATTTTCATTGATAGTTTTCTCTTTTCAGCCCTTTAAAAATGTGATTCCACTTCCTTTCGGTTTCTGTGGTTCTGATGAGAAGTGCACAGTCATCTGAAATGTCTTTTTGCTATATATAATATAGCATTTTTCTCTAGTTACTATTAAGTTTTTTTTTTTTGTCTTTAGATTCCAACCATTTAATTATTATATGTCTGGTCTTAGATTTCTTTGGTATTATTTTGTTTATCTTTCAGTGAGCTTCTTGAATCTGTTGATTTATATCTTTGCCAGATTTGAGAAATTTCAAGCCATTATTTCTTTAAATACTTTTCTACACTGTATACTTTCCCCCCTCTCTAGAACTTCAAGGATATCAGATCTTTTAATATTGCCCCATAGATTCATGAAGGCATGAATCTTTTTTTCTGCTTTTTATTCAGGATGGATGATTTCTATTGATTCATCTTCAAGAACACTAACTCTTACCTTCTCCATGTTGCATTAGACTTACCGAGCAATTTTTTTGTTTGTTTCATCTTTCAGGTTTAAAATTTTCTTTTTCTAACATTGTGGTAATTCAATAGTTGGCTATATGTTCATCTGCTTTTTAGGTTGTGGGCCCACCAGGTACAGGAAAAACAGATGTGGCAGTTCAGATTATATCCAACATCTACCACAATTTCCCAGAGCAGAGGACCCTGATTGTTACTCATTCCAATCAGGTAAGAAAAAGGGAATGTGTTTGTACATGTGTGCTCATGTGTGCACGTGCTGTGTGGAGTGGATGTGCACGTATGGAACAGGAGATGCATGGAAGCACAGTGTAGATTTCTGCGTATGTGGTAACCTGATTATGGGCACACAGCATACCAGCAAAGGCTGATGAGCGTAGTGTTTGTTGTTGAGTTAGTCTTGGCCTATCACTGGTCATGACCAGACCATTCTAATAGAGGCAGTCCACATGTGGAAAAGCTGAGAGGAATATTTGGATACGTGGTCATTGACTTTTTCCCCCCATCTTCCATTCTTAGCTAGACCTTTTTCTTTAAAAGTATTACCCCTTAGTAGTAGTATTTTTCTGCTGCTAGAATGGATATTCCTAAAAGACTGAACCTATATCATATTGACACTGGATTGAATTTTAAGTTCTTATGAAGTATACATATGAATATGTATATTACATAGGTAGACTGTTTTAGGTTGCTGGTCCAGAACATAAAACATGAATAAATAGCTGGGGCTTCCTTATAGCTCAGATGGTAGAGAATCTGAGCTGGTAAAGAATTTGCCTGCAATGTGGGAGACCCAGGTTCAATCCCTGGGTCAGGAAGATTCCCTAGAGAAAGGAATGGCAACCCACTCTGGTATTCTTGCCTGGAGAATCCCACGGACAGACAAGCCTGGCAGGCTACTGTCCATGGAGTTGCAGAGCTGGACATGACTGAGCAACTGACACTTTATAAATAACTAAAACAAGAAAAACAAACTCCTTTCTTGTAAATAATGGATGAAAAATGATCTTTACATCTATATGTGTGCCAGGGTATTTATTCTAAAGCTGTCAGAGAAATAAGGAAGAACAAGTAATATTTATTAATTCTCATGTAAAATGTGACAGGCAACTCTCAGAATCTTCTGAAACATGTTGTGAAACTTGCACAGTAGTCTGTGCCAAAGGTACTTGTTTTCTCTAAATACATATTAAAAATAGTACTTTCAGTTCAATAGGTGTTTTTTTTTTTTTTTTAAACTGGTCTGAAGAAGCACTGGGATTTTAGAATGCTCAGTGTTATTCATTCTGTTATTCATCAACTTTTAATCCCAGAATTTTAAAGCTATTAACTGTCTATCCAATTCATTCACTCTGTTTTCTTATCTTTAATGTTTGTAAGTAACTGGCACGGTACACTAAAATTGTTCTGGGGAGAGGGTAGTCAAGGCTTTATCTTGATAAAAGAAGCAAACTATGTAAAGATTTTTCTATCTTCTGTTTAATGAAGTTTAGTCTGTAATAATTTTATGTATTTTCAACTTCTTAGAACGAGTAAGATATTATTCATGTGTTGTTTTAACATACTGTTTTTTTTTTTCAAACAAATTTTGTCATAACTCAATAATGACTTTCCGTAGTATCCTCTACTTATGACTGACTTGTGTAGCACTGTTTTAGAGATGATGTTATTTTGCAAAAATAGCCAAAGACATTTTTGATCCTCTGATACAATCAAATCATCCTCTTTCGTGCAAATTGTTTATTTTTCAGAGTTTGTATACCAGATCTTGGTTTAAATGTGTGATTCAAGCCATTCTCCAACATCGGTTTAATTCATGATGAAATCTTACATTTTTTTCTGAGATTGCCATGTGCGAGTATTTTTTCCCCTCTAAATTTATGTGGTTCCTAAGTTTAGATAGGGAAGGTTTAAATAGTGAGTAATGCCATGTGGTCTGATCTATTGTATCTCAAGTTTTAGATAGAGAATATTAAGAGTTCGGATAGTGTGAATTATTTTTTCAGAAAATTTTGTTTATCTCATCAGTTTCTGAGCTCTAATTGCTAGAATTTTGGTAGTAAAAGATAGCTGGATACTTTATAGCTTGGATGTTTACAAGACTGGATACTGACTTCATGGTCAGGGCTAGACTAGTGGTAAATTCAGAGAACTGTTTGAGTGGGGGCTAATTTTTAAATGGCATTTTTATTCATATATCTTTAAATGCAATGAAGCGTTTGCCTTTCCACAAAACCTTGTGACTATAGATGTTCAGATAATAACTACTAGGATTTCAGGACGCCCCAAAGATGAATGTTTCATGGGTAAATATCTTTTCATCAGAACAGTTTGCAGTTAGTGCTCTGCTCCTTATTGTGTCAAGAACTGATTTAGACTTAGCCTAAGATTTGAGTGCTGCACTTTGGGTTCCTCTCCGAGGTTCTCTTGATGCCTTCTACCAGCACACCTCCTGGGAGGCCTTCTCCAGCCACAAAACTCTTCCAGTTTTCTGCAACTCATAGAAATTTTGTTGAGTAAAGTGAAATTTGATGTGATTGTTAATTATTTTAGTAAGTATTACTACTTGAGGAAAATAGAAACTGAGCCAAAGCCTTCTCTTTTCATAAATTATCAGAGATGTACTAGATGACTTTTTATGATTTCTAGTTATTATTTGACTACACATACATATATTGCTGCTGCTGCTGCTGCTGCTAAGTCGCTTCAGTCGTGTCCGACTCTGTATGATCCCAGAGACGGCAGCCCACCAGGCTCCCCCATCCCTGGGATTCTCCAGGCAAGAACACTGGAGTGGGTTGCCATTTCTTTCTCCAATGCATAAAAGTGAAAATGAAAGTGAAGTCGCCCAGTCGTGTCCGACTCTTAGCGACCCCATGGACTGCAGCCTACCAGGCTCCTCCATCCATGGGATTTCCCAGGCAAGAGTACTGGAGTAGGGTGCCATTGCCTTCTCCTATATTGCATTATCACAAATCAATAAAAACACTATTTCATTTAAATTAAAAATGGCCTAATATGTTTCCTTCTGATCTGACTGAGCAATACTCATTCATTTCTACCCTTGTGATAGTTTTTGTTACTTTTAAAGGAGCCTACTGATTCCTTAAAACTCACTCGTTCTTTTTTTTTAATCCTTCAGGCCCTGAACCAGTTGTTTGAGAAAATCATGGCTTTAGACATTGACGAGCGCCACCTCCTGCGTCTTGGTCATGGAGAGGAAGAGCTGGAGACAGAGAAAGATTTCAGCAGGTGAGCAAATGGGGATGAGTTTTGAAACAGTGTGTGAAGAATTTTTAACCTTCTCCTCTTTTTCTGTAATAAAAAAACAACAGGAAAGAAAGTAGTGAATAATCCAACTGAATTCTGAGGGGTTTTAGCATAACCTACATAGGTGTACTAGGTTGCCCCAAAGTCCAGTCATAATTTCCCTCTGTTCCAGTTCTATGTGTTTATCTCATTTTCCCCTCAAACATCAGCTTACTTCAGTGAAGAGTTATCTTGTTCATCTTTTTTAAATTGCAGACTTCCATTTGCTTTCTGTTTACTGAAGTCAACAGTGCCAAACCCAAACTATACAACTTTACACAATTCCTCTTTACATTTCATCTAGACATTTAATTTCATTTAATCCGGGCACCAATTAGGTAGATTCACTTAACAAAATGCAGTTGGAGATTAGTGATTGTATTAAGCTGTGGGGTTGTATTATTTCAGGAATTTTTTGCCAGTTTAGCTGGAGTTTATGTTAATGTGACATAAAGTGACTAAAATTTTACAAGTCAAATTTCTTCTGCTATTAGTATTTTGGTTTTTCCTTCAAAGTTGCTATATAAAAAATAGATTGTTTCATTTATAATTAAACTAGTTTTTAAAGCTTGATTTCTGACATAGACATAATTAACAGCTGTACATAATTAATACAGCCTTTGACTATTGAACATTACTTTTGTAATCATTACTAAATTGATTACAGACATCAAAAGAACTAAAAGAGTACTAACTTATTACATTGCATTTATTTAGAGTTCTTGTATTAAAGAGCTCACCAAATATTTTTTAGCTTCTAAAAAGTCAGAGGGCAAGATCAACACACCTTAAGTTACTTGGGGCTCTGGATTCTTAATTTTTGAACAGCTGGTAATGCTTCTGAATTCTTCCCATGGGTATTTCTTCTTGTTGAACCTAACTTACACAAGTGGACTCAACTCTAAAAATCTGCTAATCCAGATTTCAGTGAATGTATGCAGGCCGATGAAATGCTAAGTACTGTAATTGTAAGTGTATTGCAGTATACTTTATAGTTTTTAGAGAATATTATAATAGAAAAGAAGTAGAATTTTTAAAATGATTTCTAGTGCTACCAATTTCTTGGGGAATAACTCTTTTTGCTTTCTGATGGGTAAGTCAAGCTCCAGGCCTTATTAGTAATGTGTATGTTTATTTGATTGGGCAATTATTTCATTTTTCTCTTTGTCATAATTAAAAATATGGGGGAATAACCAATTGATGGAGCATAATACATAGTCAGAACATGCTCATTCATCAGTTAAGTTTGCCATCTTATATGGGCATAATTCGTGGCACAGTGGTTACAGTGATAATATCAGAGATCACAGAATGCACATAACAAATATAATAATAATTAAAATGTTTGAAATAGTTCAATAATATCCAAAATTTGATACAGACAGCAAATGCTGTTGGAGAAAATGACAGTGATAGATTTGTTAAATGCAGTGTTGACACAAACCTTCAATTTGTAAAAAACGCAGTATCTGCAAAGTACAGTAAAGTGAAGCCCAATAAAATAAAGTATTCCTGTATTTCAATGAATGAAGTATTCCAAACATTGCTTTCCCTTTTTAAATTTAATTGAGACAGAATACTTGAGCAAATAAATATTACATAGGATTCCATTGTATACTGCTGCTGCTGGTTTTTTTTTTTTGGTGGTGAGGAATCGTAGCAGGCACTTTGTTATGGTGGAAAGAATTTGCACAGGCTTTGGGATCCAGTTCTGGTTCCACTTTTCTTTTCTTAACTACCTATCTTTGGGCCAGGTACTCTCCAAATTTCAGTTTTCTTACACATTCAGCAAATATTTATGAACCTATTTGGTCCAGATGCCGAGCTGTGTTCAATGCCAAAGAATAAGTAAATAAATTTTGAAACTACATTTCAAAAGTTTTAGGGCTAACCTCCTTTTATGATAGTGGTATTCAGAGTAGCCAATTTGTAAACTGGATTCTGGTTTGTTATGAGGTGAACTAGCACTTTAATGTACTATAGTGTTTTCTTCTTTGTGATGGTCTTTTTATGAGGAAAAAAGAAAAGATAGCTGAACTAAAGGTGTTTAATAATATAGTTAATTTTCCTTTCTCACAGACCACCAACACGTTTGCATATCATCCTTGATCCATTGGTAGATTTTAAGTAGCTTTGGTATAAAATAACTAAAGAACTACCACTTGAGTTATTTTATACCAGTGCTACTTAGTAAATATAAACTATGTTTCTACCTTTTATTTTCTTTGCCCATTTATTATTTCTGTTATAATTTTCTTAAATATTTTGCTAACAATTTCCTTGAAAGTGTCTTCATAATATAATTTTGCTTTTTTACTTAATTGAAATGTTTAGGTATGGAAGAGTTAATTACGTCCTAGCTCGAAGAATAGAACTTTTAGAAGAAGTCAAACGATTGCAGAAGAGCCTAGGGGTTCCAGGAGATGCTTCATACACTTGTGAAACTGCGGGCTATTTCTTCTTGTATCAGGTATAAAAGATTAAAGATATTTAAGTCATACTTTATTGGAATATACTCTTTATTTAGAAACTGGGATGGGTTCTGGAGATCCTTTCTTGAAAATTATTTTTTCGAGTAGATTAAAATATATGCTGTTGCCAATGCTATATTTGTGGATGTTAAATGTTTTGTCTCCTATTGTCTTCAATTTTCTTTGCTAAATAACTTTACTTGATGACTCATTCAGTGAAAGGCCAGTGTTGCTACTTTTAAATTTTTTTTCTTCTCCTTTTTTGTTATTGACAGTTTCTAGTCTCTCTTTTTTATTTTTTCATTTTTTTGTCATTACTATAGAAATACAACGAAGTAGTCTAGCTACCCAGTGGTAACAGATGTCATTTTTTAACTTACTTTTAATATTCATATTAATCAAGGAATAAAGAAAAGCATATTTTCTGTTTAAATTTCCAAAAACACATTTTGTTATAGAATTGATTTCAGAGTAGGAGTTTAAGTTAAAAATTCTTTGACTTCAATTTAGAGGTATGCTTTTGCTTTTGTTAGGGTTAATTTGGGGAGTGTGAAAATTAATGAGAAATAGCCAAATAAAATGAATAAAAATAAAATTTTAATACTTACTTGGTTCACTAGTAATTTGAAATGGACTGAACATAAAATAATGAAGATTTTTGTATAACCGTTCTCTTTGTACTAATGCTATTTGGATATTTTAGATATAAATCACAGTGTTGAAATTTTTTAATATATATGAAGAAAAGTTTATGCTCATTATAAGCTGATAAACCACTTCAGTTCATTCAAAATGAGTATATTTCATGGTTCCTTATGAAACATTGGACATATGTGTGATGATGCAAATTTCTTCATTTTAGACTCTTTATAACTTTGAATAACGGAGTAATTCATGCTTAAGTGCATGTTTATCACAAGATAAAATCACCAGGCTCTTAGTGAAAACTACTTTTAAAAGTAGTAGAGATAACATGAATTATTGAGGCCTAACTGATAAATTTGAGAAATATGAACTAGAGGCCTCACAGTGTACATAAACAATTTTTAACACCCAATAATCACATTAGGAAAATTGTTGAAAAGGAAAATTCTCAAGCTCTGTCCCCAGAGACTTTCTTTCAATACAGTGTGATATCCAGGAATCTACATTTTTATTTAGCTTCTCAGATATTCTGCCTAAGGACCACAGTTTGAGAAACACTGAAGTTATAACAGAAAAACTGAAAGAATTACAAAAATTAAGTAGGAACTGAGTGGGGTCATAGATAACATTTACACCAGCATATATTTAAACTACCTATACCCAAAAAGTCATAAAATGAGCTTTCAAATACATAGGCAGCTTAACCAGAAGTTTTTTTATATGTATACTAAGAAGAATTCAAAAAATTTTGAAGGTCTAGGAGAAGAGTTGACAAGTGCTAAACTGATTAAAAAGCTACTAGAGCTGGACTTAACCATATATGGAAAGAAACTGAGATAGTGAAAAAATAAGGAATTTCTTCCTTCTGAGAGGGCCTTTTGTATCATTGATCATAAACTGTTTTGAATATGCATGGGAAATCTGAAACATCTGAGATGGAAAGTCCCATGAGATGATTCTAGGGTTCTTTCTCATCTGTACATGTTTTATTTAAGGGTTTTTTACCCTACAGTCTTGAAGTTTACTTTTATAAAAAAAAGAGCAGTTTGTCAGTGACTTGGATCAGAAATAGTCTGGTTGGGTCAAAGATTGCTTTTCTTTTCCTTTTCCTACTGGACCACCAGAGAAATTAAACGCATTTTTTATTATTTAAAACGTTGTTTAGTCGCTTGGTCATTTAGACACCAGCTCTCTGCAACCCAATGGACGGTAGCCCTCCAGGCTCCTCTGTCCATGGGATTTTCCAGGCAAGAATACTGGAGTGGGTTGTCATTTCCTTCTCCAAGGGATCCTCCCAACTTAGGGATCAATCCAAGTCTCCTGCATCAGCAGGAAGATTCTCTGCCACCGAGCCAGCAGGGAAGGCCATCTAAAACATAAGGGCTGGCCAATTTAACCTCAAGTCTCTTTTTCTTACAGGTAATGTCTCGTTGGGAAGAGTATATCAGCAAAGTGAAAAATAAAAGTAACACGATGCCAGATATTACTGAAGTCTCTGCTTTCTTCCCTTTTCATGAGTACTTTGCAAATGCCCCTCAACCCATTTTTAAAGGCCGATCTTATGAAGAAGACATGGAAATTGCTGAAGGATGTTTCAGGCATATTAAGAAAATCTTTACTCAGCTTGAGGTAAGGATTCTCAAGTTCTTTTTACTTTCTTTTAAAGGTGTTAACCTTAGCTGGTTTCCTTTTTTTTTTTTTAAGTAAGCAGAATATTCAGATCTAGCAAACAAGATTATTACTTTTAAGTGGAATTATTGGAAGCATGTATTGTTCTAGTTGAAGAAATAAGTAAAAATTATGATATGAAAGAATCGCCTTTTTTTTTTTCTGGTGTGAAAGTCTTAGTATTTAAGAAAGGAATGCTTTCTTTAGGAGATTTAACAATAGTTCCTTGATTTGGAATTTGGCCATTCTAAGTTCTTTATGCCTTTGACTAGTGGGCAAAAAGTGAGGCTGCTGTGTTATCCAAGATGTTCCTGATTATTAAGGTGAAATAAGACTCACGACTATACAGAGGGGACAGAGAAGAATGTTTGGAACCCAGGGCCCCTGGGATGCTTCCTGGTTTTCTCATTCCTTATTGGAAACATCCCTGGAAGACTAAAGCAATACTGTAAAAGGACCACATTTCAGACTCACATTCCTCTCAGAAGGTTTAGGATTACTTCAGATTAAAAGGGCAAAGATCATCTCTTTTTAAAAGTCTTTGTACCTTTTAGATATGATTTTATCCCTACTTCCTACAACAATATCTGGCAGATAGTAAATATTCAGTGCACATTGACACATGGTGTGAGTAGGTGGGTAGAAATGGATGAATGGTTGGTACAGAATAATAAATATATAATGTATATACATATGTAGTATATATGTAGTATGATAATGATAAATAAAATTGTAAAACCTGGAAAGCAGTGTTGTGGTACGCTTATGACTACATAAATAGAATATAAAAGAATAAAAGCATATAGTTTACAATAGTGGCTGTCTGGGGAGAGGGAAAAAGGAAATACAGGGTACCTCCACCTGTGCCTGTGATGCTTTAATTATTTAAAAATAAATAAGCCAAAACAAATGTTTAAAAGTCTGACATAAGTATGGCATAATGTTCAGACTTGATAAAACTTAGTATTAGGTATTCTGCATGGCTCGTTCACTCCTTACACCCATCTGTTGTCGATTCCCCTGCTCTGCTCTGGGATCCTCTGCCATGGTCTTGACTGAGACTGGTCCCTGGAGTTTTGGTTTCCCAGCCTCTCATGTCAGCTGACTTCTGGCTGGGTTTAGCCAATGAGAAATGTGGCAAAAATGGAGGAAAGAAGGAAGCCAGGATTTTTCACCACCAGCGCTCTCTGCCTGGGTTTCATCCCTTACATAACTCCAGTTTCTGCTGACCTGGTCCACTGCTGTTCCAGCTTATCTTGATACCTCAGTTTCTGGGCTTAGATAACACTTCCTCCTCTTTATCCTTCCTAGCCTACAGATGGTCATAATGTTCTGCTGTTGCCAGTCTCTGGGTTACTTCACATTCGCTGGTTGGCTTTTCTACTTCCATCACCTGCATAATGAGTTCCTTGCAATAAATTCCTTTCACTATGAATGCTTGACATAGTGTCTATTTTCCTGGAAGTACAAGGGTGATCGATATTCAGTATTCTTGTTGATACAGTAAATATTTTACCTTATACAAAAAAGCAGTCCAAATTGTAGCTTTAATATCAGTTATTATTTGAACTTAATTAGTAACTTATTAATCACAGACAGAATTGTTGTTCTATCACTCAGTTGTGTCCAACTCTTTGTGACCCCATGGACTGCAGCATGCCAGGCTTCCCTGTCCTTCGCCAACTCCCAGAGCTTGCTCAAGCTCATGTTCATCAAGTTGGATGATAGGCTTAGTTTATGCTGCTGCAGCTAAGTTGTGTCTGACTCTGTAAGCCTATGGACTGTAGCCCACTAGGCTCCTCTGTCCATGGGTTTCTCCAGGCAATAATACTGAAGTGGGTTGCCATGTCCTGCTCCAGGGGATCTTCTCAACCTGGGAATCAAACATCTCACGTCTTAACCCACATTGGCAGACGGGTTCTTTACCACTGGCACCACCAAGATAGTTATATTAAGCTTGCACATAAAGTCTCATAAACTGGATTGTTGAACGTATGCATGATTTTCCTAAAACAAGTATCTCATTGTTTCCCCACTGCCATAGGAATTCAGAGCCTCTGAACTGCTTCGAAGTGGACTAGACAGATCTAAATACCTTTTGGTGAAAGAAGCCAAAATCATTGCTATGACCTGTACTCATGCTGCCTTAAAACGACATGATTTAGTCAAGTTAGGTTTCAAGGTAAAGACTTATATTTTAGTTCCTTAATTCATCTGTGCAGCTGTTCCTTTCTTTTCTTTTCTCTTCTCTCCTTAATACTTGGGCCTTTCCCTTGAATGATTGCTTTTTACTGAAGTTTGCATTTATAATTACTTTAAAATGTTTGTAAAGTGATAATAATCTCCCATGTTTATATGATTAGTAAACTCTAATAAATCTAATTATTCTAAATTTTGTTATTAGATGTATTAATATGTCTTTTAAGTAACATTATAGCCATATGACTGTCTAAATAACTTCTAATACTTTTTAAGGTAAATTAACTTACTTTCACTGTGTTAAAAGAATCTCCAAACAGAACTAAAAACTTTATAAAAACATTTGACAGTGTTTTTCACTTATTAGAAATCTGTATGCTTGCCTTATTTACCTTTTAAGCACTCATCCACTGCAGTTATTTGTTCATTCACTAAATGAAAAGTGTTCTGTATGAGGAGATGGAATATACTTATTTAGACTGTCAAACAAGATATTTAAATGGCTCCATCTCAGGATAAGGACTGGAGAGCCAAAGGGTAAAGACAGCCTGTTACTTGTTACTCAGTTGAAATGTAATGTAATAATTGATCAGTAAATTTGAGTTTGCAGACACTTTGTGACTTTGCTAGTGGTACTGACAAAGCTCTGATTTTAATGCAAATCATTTAACTTCCCTCCAACTGGTTATCTGATGTTATTAGTGTTTTGTATGCTGGTTTGAATTCAAAGTTAGCAAAACAGTTGTTGTTGATGAAAATAGCTGACATTTTTTAAGTTTATGAGGTCACTGGAAGATAAGTGCTAAATAAATTCAAGGTGATAGAATTGTTGCAATCTTGGATTAAAGTTTCCTCAGCTATAAGGTTGGACAAATATGATAATTTATTAAAAGGTAGTGTGAACTTAACCTGGTGGTATGAACTTACCTTTTGCAAATTAGTGAAAATTTTTCACCTAAATATTTTGTTCTTGCTTTGGGCTGACACATAAAATATAATTTGCATTTGCTATTAAATCATATTACTTATAACAACACAGGGAAATGATACAGTCTAAACTGAGCATTTTATGCTTTCATGCAGCTGTTCACATGCATAATCTACAAAGCATTACTTGTAGCTTATCATATTTTCATTAATCATTTTCTTACACTGTGCTAGTAAGATAGATACCGTGAGTGCTGAGGGTATCCCTTAACATTACTCCCCACTCCCCAATTATCTAGTCTTTAAACTCTTTTAATATTTCCTTTGTCCTTTTCATTTATATCAATAAAAAATGCTAAATTTCCATTTTAGGCATTGTCTTTTGATTCCGTGCTGTCTCCAAGGAGACATGCAAACACTTTTGTGTACTCTTTTCCTTCCTTAATACACCCAGTATAGTTGTGTCATAATTTTGCTTTGCAATTAAAATTTCCTTTTTAACAAGAGCTATAGATATATTTTTTATAAGTTAAATCACTTTAGAGTTTCAGAGTTGTTTCTCAGGAAGGAATCTCTTTAAGCTGTCACCTTTGAGCTTTTCCCATTCTGTTCTCCATATTGTGTCTGTCCCCTTGAGACCGCACATGGGAACTTCTGAGAAAATATGACTCTTTGAACCCCCTCCTCCTAGGTTCCCACCAGGATGACCTAACTAATCATTGTAATAGGGAAATTTAGCATCAGATAGAGCTAGAGAAGATACCCATCCACATGCGTAAAGCTTAAGGTAATTTCACTAGAAAACAGTACAGAATTGAACCTTAAATTTCATCATGTCCAATAGAAATCCAGCTACCAGTCTTGAATAAATACAAGCATATTTTGGTAAAAATGAGTAGCACAGAAACTGCTGCTGCTAAGTCGCCTCAGTCGTCTCCGACTCTGCGACCCCATAGACAGCAGCCCGCCAGGCTCCTCTGTCCCTGGGACTCTCCAGGCAAGAATACTGTAGTGAGTTGCCATTTCCTTCTCCAACACAGAAACGAGGGGATATATAAACAATTAGCTTAAAAGAAAAATGTTAATGAAGCATTAAGAGTAAATATATGCCCCCTACCATCCACTTCCTTGAAAAAAAATCAGGGGAGAAAACTTTGAAAACAGAAAATAAAGGAATTCTACTTTGTGCTTAGTAAGAGTCTCAAAGAAGGTATTTTACGAGGAATAGGCTATCATACTATAAATAGCAGTCAGAATTAGAAGAGGAAGGGAAAGATAAAACCTGATGAGAATAAATCTAGAAGAAATTGGGCAGATAGAAGATTCACAAAGAATGAAATTTCCTTCGATTGGAGCAAGACTTGATTTTTCGTTATTTTGTAGATGTGCAGTGCCTAACATTCCTGGAAATGAGTATTCAGGCACAATGGTAAAGAAGATCATGAACTTTCTGTTTGAATAATTTGTATGTTATTTTTATCTGAATTATTTGAGACGTGACTACCATATAGTCATGGTGGTAGCTGTTTGGGTTTCAAACTGTCTGTTTCACAAGCTTTCTTTTTCTCCATTTCTCAGTATGACAACATTTTAATGGAGGAAGCTGCTCAGATTCTGGAGATAGAAACTTTTATACCTCTTCTTCTACAGGTAAGATACTGAAACTGAGACAAAGTAGAGGTTTAAGAATTCTGGAAGGTGGAGTCAAAAAACTAGAGTTTGGCAGTGCTGATTGCTATGATTATGTATTCTCCTTAACTTCATGATGTTTAGTATTTTAAGCATGTAAACGTCCTTTAATCTATTCACTGGTTATTGAGTAGTTTGTGTTATTTGGGAGTACTATTTAAAAATTCATAGTTTGTCTCTAAGTTTTGAAAAGACAGCAATTTTTCTCAAAAAAATTACATTTTTATGCAGTTTGGAGGGAAGATGAGCTTTTTTTTCCATTTCTTTTAGAGTTGTTTCTAGAATTATTTTTGATCCCTGGATACGTTGTTTTTCTTTATTTTATACCTGAAATTTTTTAGTTAAATGATGATGTTTAAGGATGTTTTCTTATTGTACAATAATTGTCTTTACTATGGAAGCGTTAAAAAAAAAATGTGGAATTCCTGATGGAAGAACAGAGGCTCCTCTAATTTATAGATAATTGGGTTCTGAAAGTTGTTTTATAAAGCCAAGTTATCTGATATTTTTATTTTACCAAAATGTGTTTCAAGAAACAAGGAGACATGTAGAGTAGGAAATTGAAGTAACAGAGTAGGAAATTAAAGAAGGTATAATTTCTGCTGCCTGTAATTGTGATACAATTAGACATCTTTCCATTTCCCTGCTTGAGCATCTGTTTCTTTCTGTGCGCCCTTTGCCTGACTAGGACCTAAGCCTCCCAGACCTCTTTGGGTTACCCTGTGTAGGGTGAGTCCATGCCTGCCTTCTCAATCCCTCCAGCCTCTCCCATACACTGTCAGCCAGTGGTACCCATACAAGTCATTGTGCAAATTTTCCAGATTCTTCTCTGTGGAACTGGTGAATGACAAGAATTAGTAAACTGTTAAAGCCATCATGTGAATAGCAAGAATCTTGTGCCATGAATTGGAGATTAACAGGGCACTAGATTAATTATTTTGCCATCTCCCCACTTTTTATTCCTAGAATCCTCAGGATGGTTTTAGCCGACTAAAACGCTGGATTATGATTGGTGATCATCACCAGTTACCTCCAGTCATTAAGAACATGGCCTTTCAGAAGTATTCAAACATGGAGCAGTCCCTCTTCACTCGCTTTGTCAGGGTTGGAGTTCCTACTGTGGACCTTGATGCCCAAGGGAGGGCCAGAGCAAGGTAAAGGAGACTGGGCAATGGGAGATGGGAGCAGGGGACTGGATGTTAGGGATACTACTCCTGTTTAAGGACATCAGTTCCATGATCCAACTATTCAGTAACATCTTCTGTGTAGACTCTTAGCACTCTCTGCTATCTAGGAACTTGCCTGGATACACATCTACAAATTGGAAAATACCTTTATTGCCTTCAGCATGGGTTGTGAATTGAACAAATGAGTTCCTTCATTTTATTCATTGAGATTAATTTAAGTGACTTAAAAACTAAGGGCTTCTTTACACTGTTACCTCCTTTTTCTGCATGGCCGCAAAAGATATATGATTAATAGCACTTTGAAATCTGAAGCTAGAGATGAACAAGAAGAGAACACACTAATTCTTTTTCATAACATATCTAGATTCCCTCTCAGAGAGTTACTTGTAGTACTTGTAGTTGATTTTCTTATTTCAGGAATAAAGATAGCATTTACCTTAGAGAACATAATAGAGTTATCATTTCTGTAATACCATCAGTCTCCTGGTTTGCTTGATGGTAGGGAGACAAAGGTTGCAAAAGCATGATTGCTAAAACAATGAGCACAGAGTAGGTAATATGAAAATTAACAGGAAGAACCCAGTTCCTTAGAAACCCCCTTAGGCATATTACCCTGCTAATGTTTCCTGTTCGGTGGGGGGGATTTGTCTTTGAAAGCTTGTGCAACCTCTACAACTGGCGGTATAAGAATCTGGGAAACTTACCCCATGTGCAGCTCTTGCCGGAGTTTAGTACAGCCAACGCTGGCCTGCTCTATGACTTCCAGCTCATTAATGTTGAAGATTTTCAGGGAGTTGGAGAATCCGAGCCTAATCCTTACTTTTATCAGGTAAGAAAAAAACAAGAAACTTTTAAGTTTATTTTGTATTTTCCTGGCTTACTTACTATCTGAATTAGTATTACTGAACCATTTAGCCAACCACTGAATAAAGGAAAGTTAGATTTCCACCTCATAGACAACACACACTTTTGTTTCAAATGGATTAAAGATATATATACCAAAGAAAAGAAACAGTAAACATACTAGAAAGAAGAAAATATTGATGAATACATAATGTTGGGATGAGAAAGGTTTTTTAAGCTTTACAAATCCAAAATCATAAAGAAAAATACTGATTTAGAATAGAATTTATTTTCATCATTGAACAAACAAGAATTAACAGCCAATAGAAAAATACAATAAGGACAAGAATATACAGTTCATAAAGATACATGTATAGCAAGTACAAATCACTGGAGCATATTTTCACCTCTGTTGGGTTAGGTTTGGGAAATTTCTATACTCATGCAATGCCTAGTAGGAAAATTATGTGGTAGAAATATTGTTAGTACTTATTAAAAGCAATATTCTTACTTCTATGAATTTATCCTTTAAAAAATAGACAGACTTGCAAAGACTTATATGGTAAAATGTTCATCACATCTTCTTTTACTGCAAGTTATTTTTGAAAAGAAAAACAACCTAAACGATATCAATAGGAATTAATTACACCTTTACCTAGTCCATATAACACTGAATAGCCACTAAGAATAATTTTATAACTTGATATACTGACAGGGAGAATTTTTATGCTATCAGTTCAGTTCAGTCGCTCAGTCACGTCCGACTCTTTGCGACCTCATGAACCACAACACGCCAGGCCTCCCTGTCCATCACCAACTCCCAGAGTCCACCCAAATCCATGTCCATCGAGTCGGTGATGCCATCTAACCATCTTATCCTCTGTCGTCCCTTTATCCTCCTGCCCTCAATCTTTCCCAACTCAGGGTCTTTTCCAGTGAGTCAGCTCTTCATATCAGGTGGCCAAAGTATTGGAATTTCAGCTTCAACATCAGTCCTTCCAATGAACACCCAGGACTGATGTCCTTTAGGGTGGACTGGGTTGGATCTCCTTTCAGTCCATGGGACTCTCAAGAGTCTTCTCCAACACCACAGTTCAAAAGCATCAGTTCTTTGGTGCTCAGTTTTCCTTATAGTCCAACTCTCCCATCCATACATGACCACCGGAAAAACCATAGCCTTGACTAGACAGACCTTTGTTGGCAAAGTAATGTCTCTGCTTTTTAATATGCTGTCTAGGTTGGTCATAACTTTCCTTCCAAGGAGTAAGCGTCTTAATTTCATGGCTGCAGTCACCATCTGCAGTGATTTTTTATGCTATATTAATGAAAAAAGCAGGTTGCAAAGTGTATCTATAGTATCCCACTTTGTTTTTTAAAAACAAGACATACGTATAGAAATACGGACAGATAATTACCACATATGCTATTTTCATGTATCATTGTTACTTTAGGGTAAGTTAATTGCTTGGTTTTATGAGAGTAACTTGTCACTTCTTGAGGTGTGATGAGCGAGCAAATTGTGCTAGTTACCTGTTTTCTCTACGTGTGCTCCACGCTTAAGTCACTTCAGTCGTGTGCAGCTCTTTATGATACTGTGGACTGCCAGGCTCCTCTGTCCAGGGGATTCTTTAGGCAAGAATGCTGACATGGGGTGCCCTGCCCTCCTCCAGGCGATCTTCCCAACCCAGGGATCAAACCCACATCTCTTAGGTCTCCTGCATTGGCAGGCAGATTCCTTATCACAAGCCTAGAAAGCCCTGATTTTTCTCTATAAAGGGAAATAAATGCACAATCTGATTAACGTTTTCATTACAGAATCTTGGGGAGGCAGAATACGTAGTGGCACTTTTTATGTACATGTGCTTACTTGGCTACCCTGCTGACAAGATTAGCATTCTGACAACGTATAATGGACAAAAGCATCTTATTCGTGACATCATCAACAGACGATGCGGGAGCAATCCGTTGATTGGAAGACCGAATAAGGTAATGTTATAATATGTTCTCTTGTTCATGTTGTTGGCAAGATAGATTTATATTTGAGTTATTTATGTTGTTCTACTTTGCTATCTCCTTTTAAAATATGTGAGAAAATGGAATAATAAGAACTCTGTAAGTTATTCTCTGACACTTCTGACAGTGTTATTGGTTTACTGTGAATGTCTGTCTCACGTATCACATTGAAGATTTTTGTTGATAGTAACCAGAAATAACTGTTTCTAAAACTTTTTGTTGGTAAATGGTATCTAATTATATACATCCTTTACAACTGAAATAGGAATTGTAGCATTTTTTATCTTGTTTTACAGAGGTATAATTCATACTGCTTCTTAGTGTGTGTGTCTCTGTGTGCATGTATACACACAAAGGAAAGTGTTTTTCTTGGGGATAAAGAAAACTCACGTATAGTCAGACCTTAGGATTTTTTTTTATTACTTTTTTGTTTCTTATGTGATATGACAGAGTGGTATCAAATGAAAATGATGATCCTTGATTTTATCAATTAAGGTTTGAAAAATTAGAATAAGAAAATGCAAATATAGTATTAGTAATGAAGAAATTAGGACTTTGGTTGTGAACGTAGCTGTATAAAGCTCTTTCATCTTTTCTTGGAAATCATCCACAAGTAAGAGGAAAATGGGGGGGGGGGGAACAAATTACACTTTTAGTGAGATGCCATGTAGCTAAAGATCAGGAAGAAGATGTAGGGGAAGAGTCGAGGGGGTCAGTCTTGAAAGTGACACACTTTCTGAAAGTGAGTGGCATACTTTGAAGTGTAAGAGCCACATTCCTTCTCAGCAGTGGATGTGGGTATTGGGGTGAGCAGAAGCCTTTCAGGTCCCAGCTTGGTTCAAAGGAAACCACAGGTGAACAATATTGGGGGAGGGGGACTGTCTCCATAGTAGCAGTGAGAAAGAGGACCATCTGTCGTGACAACCACTGAGCCTTTAGAAAACAGTTCTGCTCACCCCAGCCTATCTTCTTTATTAATACATAGCTGACCTAAGAAACCCACTTAATCAGTGGTGAAATAGAGGGGAAAGGAAACTAGCACAAGCTCCGTTTATAAATGAGGTAAAGAGCATCAGAACACACTAACTGATAAGATAACATACTCCAGAAAGCATGTTGGCCTAGAACAGATGAAAATTTTGAATGCATATTTGGGTATGAATTTTAAAATGCTTAGTGAAGTAGCCACTTCTGTAAGGGAAGACTACAAAACAAAGAAACTGAAGAACCCAGGAAGAGAGAAAATGGGAATAGCAGAAAGTAAAATAAGTCAGAGATGGAGACAAAAGGAATGGGGAGGAACAGACACTGGAACATTCCATAAGGGAGATAGAGAGTGAAAATGAGAAACTAATAACTGTGAGATGCAGGAAGGTCAGAAATAGAAGAATCGCTATCTCTGTTCTTTTACTTATAAGTAACAAAAAAAAACTCAATAAGGAAAGTTACTCTCTGGTATCAAGAAGATAAAAGGGATACTAGGTATATAGTTAACAAAGATGGTCCGTGCTTTCATGGGGCTGAGAAGTCCAGTAGAGGGAAGACTGTTAAACCACAAATAGTTACTTCGTTATCCACAGAGGTAAAGATGAGTGCTGTAATGTGAGTAACTAGGGACCTAGCCTAATCTGGTTACCATGGTTTATTTCATAGGGTCCGTTTACTTGTTCCTTCAGTTCCAATTTTATAGTTACATTCTTTGGGGATTGATTATTTTAAGGATAAGATTTTTATTTCTAGCATATGATTTTTAATGATCGCTCAAGAGTTTTTGCTTTTGAAAATATACCACATTCCCCTTTTTTTCCTCCCAGGTGACAACTGTGGACAGATTTCAAGGTCAACAGAACGACTACATTCTTCTGTCTCTAGTACGAACCAGGGCAGTGGGCCATCTGAGGTATGTAAGGAAGCATTTTTATCATAGTGTTGAATCTTACTATCTGCCTCAATTTTGAGCTTTCATAGCTAAGTAGTTTTTGGGTTTAAAGTATAGTTAATTGTTATAGCAATTTTTGGTGCTTTTTATTGGAATGTAACAGTATCATATTCTTTGTGTAATAATCATTGCCATTGCTTCTGAATTTTTTGAATCTTAAATATTTTAGTCATTTTAACTTTTTTTCTCTTCAGGAGCATTCAGAGATAGCATTTGATCATAAAGTATTATACACACACATAGATGTATATATATGTATCCTATATCTGTTTGAAATTTAATATAAGAAATTAAAGGAGGTAAAATGGTAAAAAGTCTCAAGTAAATTTTTCATTGCCCGGGATTTCTGACTTTACCCAACACAGTCTTTTAGCTCAGTGTTAGAGAGGATAAAGGAACCATTTGTTCTCTCAGGATTAAGAATTGTCAAAACAAACAGTAACCTATTTTTATCATTTATTGTGATGTATTTATGTGCTGGAGATTTTGTGGGAATAATATCTCCTTATTACAAAGCAGCCATTTAGTTTTACATAAACTTTCATCTCATATGACTTACTAGCAAAACTGTGAGGAGAGTTCATTTTATTATTTTATTTAATGGATATAAAAAGAAAATTCTGTATGCCCTCTTAATGTTGTGATTAAGTCAAGATCTATTTGGTATTTAACCCAGAGTGCTCATGTTCCACTAAGCCAATAACTTTTATGTAGGAATAAACAAACGATGTAATGTTTCAAGAAATAATTTCAACACTATAGCATTCTAAAATACAGTTTATTTTTACTTAAGTGTCAAACTTGTTTTTGGAGACTAACTTTTCCAAAAAGTTCCATTTCCACATTGAAATTTATAGCTGCTGCTAAGTACGGCATCATTATGATTTACCTAATTAAAATCGTTTATCCAAGCTCACAGTATGAAGACGAGAATACTGCTTCCTTCTCTCCCCACCTTTTCTCTTGCTCTGTAGTACTTTTGCCTTTTTCACTATTTCTATGCTGTTCTTTACCTGACTTTTCTGAAAACTCAACTAAGTAAAGAGAAAGATGATGATAATAAAATGCTTATAAATGAAGGCTTTAAAAAGAACCTGTTTTCATTATTGTCTCACATATCCAGGTTTTCTTTATCCAAATAAATTAATCTTTATATCTGCCAAACTTTTGTTTTGGAAGTTCAGCTTCTTTGGTGGCTGCTGGTGATAGTGATGGTAGTTTTATTAAAGCACAGAGGGGGAAAAACTTAATTACCAGTTACCTGTAATTCAGCTATCCAGATAGTTTAGGTATCTTAGTGAGAATTTTATCAAGCTCCTCATAGAATTTTTTGGTTTGTAGATGCATTCTTTCATGTCTTTGTTTTTCTAAGAAGCAGTAAAATATTTTGTCTTTCAAATTCAATATACCAAGGAAATCTTCCATCTTCCATATTTTTCTTTTTAGTAGCATCTTTATTGAGATATAATACACATGCTGTACAATTCAGTGTGTAAATAAACTGTATTTTAAGTGTACAGTTCAATGATTTTTTAGTATATTCATAGAGTTATACAACTATATTCACAATTTTAAAACATTTTCTAAAACAACGAGAGACCCTACACCTGCCAGCAGTTACTCCCTTCCTCTCCCCCTCAAGTCCTTGGCAACCACTGTTCGACTTTGTCTATAGGTTTGCCTGTTCTGGGCACTTCATGTAAATGAAATTACTTAGTATAGTGTGTTCAGGATTCATCCATGTTGTAGCATGTGTCAGTACTTCATTCCTTTTAATTGCTAAATAACATTTTGTTTTGTGAATATTTTACATTTTATGTACCCATTCATCAGTTGATGGACACCAGGGTTGTTTCCATTTTGTTAGTGTTTGGACTGCTGTGAACATTCATGCACAAGTTTTTGTGTGAAACTGTTTTCCTTTCTTTTGGGGTAGACCTAGGAGTAGAATTGCTGGGTCTTGTGGTAACTCTGTCTAACCCTTTAAGTTAGTACCTGCCATATTTCTTTTACCCGTCCAGAATGGACTAAGCAGGTGATTGTGTAGGAGCCAGACTATTCAGCTTTGGTTCCAGAGACCTGTTTTGGGACACTGTGGAGCTGTTCAGAAGCTAGAATAGTGAGACATTTCTGGTCCCTTTTCCAACATTCATTGTTCTTGTCCCTACTGACTTGAATAGCCCAGCTACAAATAGAAATGCTTGTGACTCGTTCAGAGCAAGTCAGTGAAACTGTCCCCAGCCATCCTCTGGAGATCATGAAAGAAGGTAGCAGTTCCTGTTGCCCGAGTTTCAAGATACAGCTCCAAGGAACCCTATCTCTTCATGCTGCCACCCTGTACTTTTTTTGCCTAGTAGTTTGTTATGTTTGTGGTGTGTGATCGTTCATTTAACAGATATTCTTAGATCCTTCTATTATTTGGCAGTATGCTAGGTTCATGATATAGAATGGCAAATCTAACATTCATTGTCTCTGCCCCCATGAAGCTTAGAATCCAGTGGGGGAGACATTAAACATGTCTTTGGGAAATACCTACATTTGATTCTGCAGAAGATTTTAGTCTCTACAGTGGAGATGAGCTTGGTAGAGCCACTTAACTGCACTGCAGTACGGGGGACTAGAGGGCAGAGTTCCTCAGAGGAACTCTGAGTTTAGAGTTTACTAGTTGCTGCAGTAGTGCTGTGGCTGTGCTCCACCCGGGGACGGAGCCTTCTGGATGAGAAGAGGAGAACTGAACAAAGTTTTAATACTTATGTGAGAGCTCATGCTAAGTATCTCCAGCATTGTACCTCTAGTTACTAGTTTTGGAACCACCCACCTATAGCATGACCCCTTGGGCTTCTGAGGAAGGTGGGGGAAGTGAAAGACAGTTTGACTTGCAATAACCTAAAGATAACATTTCCTTCAAGAATCCAGTGTGTCACAAATGTAGAAATTCATCAGCATTTCTGTAAAAGGGTATGCTTTCTCCTTCCACCTAAGTGAACTTCTCTTAGTTTGAGTTGGTAGGATATAGGGATTGTACACCCCCAATATAACTGCTATTATATACTGATGTTGTACAGTTCCTTCTGAGAAGGGAAACTAGATCCTTATCAAGGCCATAAAACAACAGAAAATGAGACTGAATAGGGATATTTCCCAAAATATCTCACATTATACAGAGACAAAGAAAAGCCATTTGATAAATATTTCAATTCCCAATTCTCTGTCTGGTTATGATATGATCTTTTTAACATTTGGTCCTCATAACACTCTTTAACACTTTCAGGTATTAGAAATGCATATACCAGATTTTATTATTATTCATAAACATCTTCTCTTTTGTAGAATACTCACAAATTTAAATAGCCATCTAACAGCAACTGTCCTCCGTATTGAAAACTGAAACCATATTTCTTACTAAAACACATTATAACTAATGTGAAATAATGAAGTGAAATCAGGCTTACACAGCTACTCTTTTATTGTTTTTTTTCTTTTTACAGTAGATCCTTGTTGGTTATCTGTTTAAATATAGCAGTCTATACTTGTCAATCCTAAGCTCCCAGTCTATCCCTCCCTACCACCCCTTTTCCCAGGTAACCATGAGTTCATAATCTAAGTCTGTTTCTGTTTTGTAAATAAGTTCATTTGATTCAGGTAAATTCAGTAAAGTTTTAAGAACATATTCTTTCTAAAAGATAAAGGAAACTGCCATCATTCATCGTTTGGCCAGCTACCTGTGTAGCTGAAGCATGCATTTTGGCATTTTTATCACTGTTTATGTGAACACTGAGACCTATTATAGGCCAGGGATTGGGCGTAGATACTAGAGTAAATGCATGAATAAGACACGATATTATTATGTTATATCATCATATTGTATTTATGTTTGTATTGTAATTATTATTATAAATGAGTATAAAGCAGTGTGATTAGAGTTATCCAGGAAGTAAAATTTGATCTATTAACCTTGACAGAGCATGGGAATTTGGTGGATGAAGTAGAGGAAGGGCTGGTTTGGATTGACTTAATGGTGGTGACACAATAAATTGGTAACTAACAACTGAACTATTATTGCTACTTAAACCTTTTTTTAACTTCTTATTTTTTATTGGAGTATAGTCAATTAACAGTGTTATGATAGTTTCAGGTGGACAGGAAAGGAGCTCAACCATCCATATACGTGTATCCATTCTTCCCCAAACTCCCTTGCCTTCCAGGCTGCCACATAACTTTGTATTTAAACCTTTTAAATCAGTGCATTGGTTATTTTGTGATTTCCTCCTACTCTCTCCACTCAAAAACACTTAGAAGTTGGTATTAAAGCATTAACTTCTTACGTGGTTAATTAGTTACTTAGCACTGATTAACTTAATGTTTATCCTGTTAAGTTTTTAAGAAATCTAACTCTTTATTGCCACAGCTTTAACAGTAATATTTAGTAGAATGTTTAAAAAAATAAAAGGCTGCATAAATATATTTTTAATCATGATATATTTTAATTAATTTTGTTTGTTTCTCAAAGGGATGTCCGTCGCTTAGTAGTTGCCATGTCTAGAGCCAGACTTGGACTTTATATTTTCGCCAGAGTATCCCTCTTCCAAAACTGTTTTGAACTAACTCCAGCTTTCAGCCAACTCACAGCCCGCCCACTTCATTTGCATATAATTCCAACAGAACCTTTCCCAACCAGTAGAAAGGTAAGACTTCTTTCTTCATTGTGTGGGCAGCATTTCTTACTGCTAAGTCATTTCAGTCGTGTGTGACTCTGTGCGACCCCATAGACGCGCCCACCAGGCTCCCTCGTCCCTGGGATTCTCCAGGCAAGAACACTGGAGTGGGTTGCCATTTCCTTCTCCAATGCATGAAAGTGAAAAGTGAAAGAGAAGTCACTCAGTCATGTCTGACCCTCAGCGACCCCATAGACTGCAGCCTCCCAGGCTCCTCCGTCCATGGGATTTTCCAGGCAAGAGTACTGGAGTGGGGTGCCATTGCCTTCTCCGAGCATTTCTTACAGGTGACCGCATTGTTTGAGAGCACCCCATAGGTCATCTGATCACTGGTTTAGAGTGCTCCTTACACTAAGGAACTGAATTAAATCTTCTATGTAAAAATAATACCAGCTATCACAATAAGGAAATCCTTATTGGACTCTAACACTTACATCTTAATGTCCCTCTTACTGTTTTTATGTCTTCCAAACCCTAACAGTGTTCATACTTAAGTTAGAGACATGAACTTCTATTGAAGTTATCTTTCAGTGTTTTTCACTATATACTTAACTTTCTTTTTCTGTTTTTTAAAATTTATTTTACTGAAGTTTAGTTGATTTACAGTGTTGTGCTAGTTTCTGGTATACAGCAAAGTGATTGAGTTATACATATATATACATTCTTCTTCATACCTTTTTCCATTGTGGTTTATCATGAGATATTAAATATAGTTCCCTGTGCTATACAGTATATTGCTTATCCATTCAATATATAATAGTTTGCATCTGCTAATCCCAAACTCCCAGTCCACACCTCCTCACCCATCCCCTTGACAACCACAAGTGTGTCTGTCTGTTTCTTTCATAGATAAGTTCATATGTGTCGTATTTTAGATTCCACATATAAGTGATTGTACTTAACTTTCTTTTTGCCTTCTTCTAGAATGGAGAGAGACCATCCCATGAAGTACAGATAATAAAGAATATGCCCCAGATGGCAAACTTTGTATACAATATGTATATGCATTTGATACAGACCACACATCATTATCATCAGGTAAGTTTTCTCAGAATTGACTTATTATTGTTCTTGCTGTAGAATTTTCTCTGTTGGCAAATAAATCTTTAAAGTATTTGATTATTCCTTGTGAGACACCAGCTAAACCAAAGTAGATTACTATTCATGTAACATCCATATTTTAAAAACATCTTTTATAGATATAATCTGGCATATAATAAATTCCACATATCTAAAGTATCCAATATGATATGTTCTGGTATTTGTATGTACCCACGACTATAATCGAGATAACGAACATATACATTATATGCCCCAAAGTTTTCCATGTACATCTGGATAATCCCTCTTATCCCTCACCAGTTCCTATTCCACCTTCTCCAGGAAACTGAGGATCTACTTTCTGTCACAATAATTAGTTACCGTATTTTAGATGTGTATGTAAATAAACTCAAACAACATGTACTCTTTTTCCCCTACCTGTTATTGCTCAGCATTATTTTAATATTCATTTGTACTTCAGAATGTCTCAGTAGTCCTTTTCCTTTTATTGTTGAATAAGTAATCCACTGTACAGATGTGCTAAGTTTACCCATTGATCATTGATGGACATTTGGGTTGGCCTCCAATAGTGGCTCTTACAAATAAAACTACTGTGAACATTCTCCTACAAGTCTTTGTACCTTCTCTTTGGTAAATTTCTAGGAGTGGAATGGTTGGGTAGTATGGGAAGTAGGTATTCAACTTTTTTTTAGGAAACTGCCCACCTGTCTTACAAAGTTGCTGTCATTGGGCAGTTGCTAAGTCGTATCCATCTCTGCAGCACTGTGGACTGCAGCTCTCCAGGCTTCCCTGGCCTTCACTGTCCTCTGGAGTTTGCTCAAACTCAAGTCAGTTGAATCAGTGATGCCATTCAACCATCTCATCCTCTGTCACCCTATTCTCCTCATGCCCTCAGTCTTCCCCAGCATCAAGGTCTTTTCCAGTGAGTGGCTCTTCACATCAGGTGGCCAAAGTATTAGAACTTCAGCATCAGAACTTCCAGTGAACATTCAGGGTTGATTTCCTTTAGGATTGACTGGTTTGATCTCCTTGCTATCCAAGGGACTCTCAAGAGTCTTCTGTAGCACCACAGTTCAGTTCTTTGGCACTCAGCCTTCTTAGTGGTCCAACTCTCACATATGTACATGACTACTAGAAAAACCATAGCTTTGACTATAGTCTTACAAAATTGTACTATTTTATATTCCTACCAGCAATGTGTGAGTGCTCACACACACTTATGCTTGGTCTTTTTTATCTTAGCATTCCAGTAGGATGTCGTGGTCTCATTGTGGTTCTCATTGGCATTTCTCTAGTAACTGGCGATGACCATCTTTTCATGTGGTTATCTGCCTTCTGTGTATCTTCTATGAGGATGTGTCTGTCTAGATCTCTCACTCTTTTGGGTTGTTTTATTATTAATGAGTTTTGAGAGTTTTAAATTTTAATCTGACTACAAGTTCCTCATCAGATGTTTGTTTTTACAAATATTTCCTAGTCTGTGACTTTTTTTTTTTTTTTTCCATTTTTAGGTGTCTTTTAAGTCCCAGTGTATCAAGTTGTTTCTTTGTGATTCATGCTTTTTATGTCCTAAAAGCATTTAGCATTACCCAAAGTTATGGTTTTATTCCAGTGTTTCATTCTAGAAGTTTTATAGTTTTTTTTTCTTCATATATGATACATTGTGAGTTAATTTATTTGGTGCAAGGGTTGAATTTTGCTCATTTGCATGCGAATATCCAGTTGTTTCAACACCATTTCCTGAGGAGGCTGTTTTTTCCCTCGACCTGACTTATTATTTTTTTTTTTGAAATTAAAAAAGCAATTTTTCAAATTAAGATCTAATTGACACATAATTTTATATTTCAGGTGTATAAAATAATGATTTGATATTTCTATACATTGCAAAACAGTCACCACAATAAATCTAGTTAATATCCTTTTCACCACACTAAGTTACATGTTTTTTTTTCTAATGTTGAGAACTTTTAAGATCTTACCTTGTGATCTTAGTAAAAAAGAAATCCATTGACTGTGTATGTGAGAGTCTTATGTTTGGGCTTTGTCTTGCTCTGTTGAACTTCGTGTCTTTCCTTTTGCCATTACACTGTCTTTCTTAGAGTTTCTTTATAGTAAGTATTGAAATTAGATAATATGAGTCCTGGAAATTCCCTTGGTGATCCGGTGGTTAGGAAGGACCTCACGCTTTCACTGCTAAGGGCGCAGGTTCAGTCGCTGGTCAGGGGACTAAGATACTGCATGCCACACATTACAGCCACAGTGATGAGAGTCATAATGTGACTCCTTCAGTTTTGTTGTTCTTTTTCAAAATGTTTTTGTCTATTCTAGTTCCTTTGCTTTTCTCTTTACATTTTAGAATCAGCCTATCTCTTTCAATCCCTGGAAAAAAGCATGCTGAGGTTTTGAGGAGGATTTTTGAGTGTTGTTGCTTAGGATCAATTTGGGAGAAATTAACATAACAATAGTTAGTCTTCCTTTCCATGAGTGTGATCTGCCTCTCCACTATATTTAGGTCTTCTTTGAATTCTCTCATCAGTGCTTGGCAGCTTTCAGCCTACAGCCTTCATACATATGTTGTTAGTTTTGTCACTAAGTGTTTCACATTTTGTGCTGCCATTGTGAATACTGCTTCAAATTTTTTTCAGTTTCCAACAAGAGAAACAAAATTCCTAAAGAAAGAAGCCAAGCTTTAGCTCCAGAAAGGGAAGCCGGGTATATAGGGGCGCTCCAGTGCTCTGGTTAAGTGGGATAGAAGCCCTGTGCCCCCTGCTCTCTCCCTGCCTTGTCTCAAGGGCTTGGTTCATCCTCACCCTCACAGTGCTCCTTGATTGAAGTGGGCCCTTTGAGTTGGTGTGCCAGTCAGTCCTAACCAGCCAGTCTTTTCCAGTGTTGATAATAAGTTCCTTCATGAAAACATTTAATTGCTTTTGATATTGGTTTTTCTCCCCAAAGATTCAATATATATTCTCTTATTATCTGATATCTGTGTCAGCATATTCTATGAAATCAGCAAAACCTAGGCCATTATCATCAGAGTTGTTACCTCTGTAATATAAAACAGCCCTCGGTGTTTTGGAGCTTTCTAGAGTGACAGTATCTATTAGGAAGATAATGCAAGAGCCTAACTTTATAAGCCAGGTGGGTTGTTTTCTTTTTTTATTCATTAATGTTTCCCTCTTTATTTTTTCTTCATCAGACTTTATTACAGCTACCACCTGCTATGGTAGAAGAAAGTGAGGAAGTTCAAAGTCAGGAAACAGAATTGGAAACAGAAGAAGAGGCCATGCCTGCTCAAGCTGACATTGTACCTGATAAAGCACCAGATGCCAGCTCCAGTCAGGAACCCTCAGCCTCTGAGACTGAAACCAGCCCCAATCAGAGCGGAGCCAGCTCCAGTCCAGAGGCTATCCCTTCTGAGTCTGAGATCACTGGGACAGGACCGGTAACTGTACCACCAGAGAATAACACCCCTCATGATGTCACATCCACTCCCAGAGAAACTGAGTAGCCAAGCTGTAGCCCTTCTTAGAGAGGACATTTCATTAACAAAGTCATAGGTAAAGTTAATTCCTGTATTTTATATGTGCCTCTGCCATTATAATGGCACTAGTTAATATTCAGTCCTTATTTTTGTTAGCTGATTGTCAATGTTTGTCTTCTTGGATATATTAAAAAAGAATGTATGTGTGTGAACAACTCCAATTTTATTTGTTCAGTCAGAAGAGTAAATAATCATTCCTTTGCTATTTTAATCATTAACTATGTCTGTAATCATACCCACATTAGAAGAATTTTGTATGGAATAATAGTTCACATTTTTATTGAACTTCTCTAAAAAAAGAATAAACTGTACTGGAATTAACCATAAATGACCTTAAGCAAGTGTCCAAATTGGGGAGGAAATCATTTCTTCTATCATAGTGTGAGATGATCAGGTCATGTTTCTTTCTGTCCTTCATTTCTTTGCTGTCTTCCTTGATGGAAAGACATTAACACCATAGGATATAGGTTACTCCAGTCCATCAAAGAGGACATGCCTTTCCTTCCCCTAGACCTCAGAATGTGTTAGAGTCACCTAGAATGTCTGTTTATTCTTGAGGCTGCTCCAGAACTAATGAATCAGAGTCTCGGGGTTAGAACCCAGGAGGCTGCATTTTTATGTTTACAGGTGCTACACCATTAACGTTTGAATTGCTGACTGAATGGCATTGGATTAGTTTGGTGAAGACTGAGCCAAAATTCATCATTCAGCTAAGCAAGAAAAATCTGGCAAATCCATCTGGGCAGGAGCAAAGGTCCAGGATCCAGGCAGTGAAAATCAGTGAACTTAATTAGCTCCTGTATTCATGATGGATTTCTCCCAACACAGAGGTTCTGAGTTTTCTGTCTTGTTTAGTTCTCCTGTTAGATAGCTAGCTACGAGGAGACCTCAAGGTAAAATGTACTTCAGATTGGGAAAGCAGCTGTACTAGGACCCTGCTACTCAAGTGTGCTTTGCAAATCAGCAGCATCAGTGTTGCACTGAAATTTGTTAGACCTGTAAAAGTTTGGGCTGTAGCCCAGGTCTACTAAATCTCAGTCCACATTACCACAAAGTCCCTTGGTGATTCATCTGCACTTTGTAGTTTGAGAAGCACTGTACTGAGATTACTGTGCTGTCCTCACATGAACCAGAGGTAGAATAGTGATTCTGTGATGATAGAATTTACAGTGAGTGTGACTTATGTTTTCTGACAGTGAACCTCTACTTACAAGGCCCCTGGGCACGGTGACCAGAGAAGAGATGAATGTATGTGTGGGGACGGTAAGAGTGCTCACCGGTTCCCCTCCCCCTTTCCACATCTGCTGGGGTGGCTAAGGGACACATTTCCCCTAAGTTCTCCCCCAGTGCATCTCCCTTGAGGCCTGACCGTGTCCGACAGAGTTTTGAAGAATTGAGGAAGAATTGGCACAGTGCCAGTGAAATGCTTCTCTGGTCTTGACATTTCAAAGGAATGATGAATTCATCAGGAAATTAAACCCAGAAAGTCAAGTCCCTGATATTTTTGAGTAACTAGTATTAACTTTACCAGTCTATGGTGGGTATAATTTAGACTCTCATCTTGATGCTTCCTGCAGCATCAACAATTGTGTAAAGATTGGATGGGGAGGGGAGAAATGAAAGTGATAGGATAATGAGGAGAGTGAAATGCCAAGGAAACTAAACTCAGAAATCCACCTCTGTTTGTTAGCAGAGCCAGGATGGCACCAAACGGTCTGTTACATAATTTCTCTGGGTATAAGAATTTGAAAGCAGGTGGTGTGGGCCTTACCTAGCATGAGGACTACTCTCAGAATTATTTTCATTTGTGAATGTAGAGTATCAGGCTAAGCAAAAGGGAAAGCAGCTTTACCGTATTACTGTCTTTCCTAGAAAAGATTGATTTTTCCCTCTAGCCTTTAGAGGATATGAATCATGGTACCTGAAACCAAAATAAGCAAACTGTTGTGCTGTCTTTCCTTGAATAAACCATTTCCCTAAGACTGTATATCACTCTTGTCTAACTCGGTGACTGAACTTATTTATTGCTGCCTGATTTTTATCATTAAAAAGAAAATTTTAACTGGAAGGTAAATAATTTCCCCTTCGTCAAATTAAGAAAGGGATGATGAAAGTGGGACTTGAATTACTTTAAATTGTTTATTCACTAGAAAGGCCAGTGAATTGCAGATGACTATAAAATTACAGAATTTTACAGAAACTTAAGAGAGCTTTTCTTAATTTAAATAATGAGGAAACTGAATCAAAGGTTCTTAACCAGGGTCATAACCATGGGAGACTGGGGTAGAATCCAGTTTATAGACTAGGGCAGTTTTTTGGTTTTTTTTTTTAAGTCAACCACACCTGAGTACTTGCTTCATAAATGTAAAAGTTTTCTATTTAACTTGGAGTTACTACAGACACAGGTATTCTTGCCAAGTGGCCATTTCAGATTAATGTTCCCATTGCTCTGCACCCTGTTTTTCATATCTGAATATGTCATGATTTTGGAGTTTATTTTTAAAAGCAAACCAAAAAGACACATGCCAAGAGAAATAGCATGAAAGGAAGCAATTCAAGTATTTAGACTTTTTCCCACAAAATGCTGAGTTGAGAAAGTTCATTACCAGCAGTTGAGAATAAATAGCTGTATTGATTTGGGCAAGTGAGTGGAAAGATCGAAATATTATCAGTTCCCTTGAAGTTAGTGTGATGATAAAAGATATTTTGCTAGATACTGAGAGAAATAGTACAAATGGGCCATTTGTACTCCTATAAAAAATGAAGTTTTTTATGATCAGGACACAGCATGATATTGTAAAACAGACTTTGGATTCATCCAGTCCTGACTTAAATTTTAGTTCGTTTGCTCATCAGTATTTGGTTTGACCTTGACGAGTATTATAACTTCTCTACCAGTTTTGTTATCTACAAAATGGAGGAAAGATCTGTTTGTTTGTTAATAGGGTAATTCTTACGAAAATATCTGGCACCTGGCTGCTCAGTAAATACCAGTACCCACCCCCGCCCTCCATTTTCCTCCAGATCTTTTATTACCAAATAATTCTCTGACTCGAGCACTTAGCTATGCCCCTATCCAGGGAGCGTGGAGGACGATGAAGAAGGCCAAACGTGGTGGCAGTTGACATTTGAGATCAAGGGTCAAATTTATTGATTCAGAACCTTGAAATCAGCCCAAAACAACATTGAGGAAGATCTCTGCTGAAATTAAAATATCTGGCAGATGAAGACGCTAGGATCATTATGCTTGGGATGTACTGATAACATCAGTTCTGTATCCTGTATCCCCCATCCCAAGATCATCTATATTATTGCACTTATCTAACTTTAATATGCTTTTTCCTTTTCCTCTTGCAGTCACTCATATAGTGTTTTAGAGATGTTTCTTCAATTAAAATAAGATTAAACAGATTGAGGGAAAAAAAAAAATGACCCTTTTGCACACACCAGAAGAGCTGTTAAAAACAGGCAGTGCTTTGCTTCCTGTGAAAAATGCTTGGCAGCTAGCCTTTGTAATTATGAAGCAGTCATGTTAATAGATGTTTAAGAATGATAACAACTGGAGCTGTACTGAGCCAATGATGGAAATGAGCATGTGAGACTGTTTTTTCTTTATCCATTGCTACTCTTGAGTGCCCAAGAAAGATTTCTAATTCAGCAGTATCCAAAAGCTTGGGACATTCTTGTCTTCCTTCATAGAGACAAACCCCAGCTCAGCCCTCTGGAGCATGACTCAGAATGCAGCCCAGTTGCTGTGCAGACTGACGGCTTTATTGCTGGTTCTGCCTTTTGGTTTCTATTTAACTTCACTGCCTACTTAAACTTTTGCACTTACATATAAAGATGGCTGATCCCAGTATTTCTCAACATATGTTACAAAAACCACTCATCTGAAAGAATACTTGGGAAAAGACATGTTCCATGGTCAAATAAGTTTGAGGAACATAATTAATTCTTATTCCCCATTTGTAGATTAATAGTACATTTTTAGTTAATGAAAGGTTATTTCCTGCTGGAGAAAATCAAGTTAACTTTATTTAATCTAGCATTTCTCAAACTTATTTGATATTGGAAGTCTTTCTTTCTTTTTCTTCTTCAAAGTAAGACATTCTAGGGAACTGGTTCTGAGGTGTGATATTTTTACATTAGCAAATGAACTTTGATTCCCCCTTAGTAAATTAGAGGGATAAGAGTATATAAGCCCCAAATATGCTGCTTTGGCGAAAGGAATATTTTGAGCTGAAGGCAGTTGAGAAGATGCAGATACAGGAAGTTTTCTCAGTCCTTTTGCTTCTGCCTGAAAGCAGGGCATGAATTTCCCTTTGTAAAGATGTCCCCTCTCTCCTGAGCTAGGAAGAAAACACGCCTTATTACTATACACAGAGATGATACTCAGATGAGTCTGCAAAAACCTTACTGAAATAACTCACCTTTATCTTCCATTAATTTCCCCATATATTTACTTTCCCACAATTTGCCACCCCTAAAAACCTGGACTCCTTTTTTTGCCTTATTTACTTTTACATAATTTATTATCTTTTGTTAAAATAGTATATAAGCTTAGAAGCCTCATAGTCTGGGGGGAATTTTTACTTCTTTTCTGTGCAACTCCATGGAAGTAAAGTTAAAACATCAATTAAATTTATATGCCGTTTCTCCTATCAATTTGTCTTTTATCAACTTAGTTCATAGGCCCCAGTTACAGGCCTAAGAAGGCAGAGGAAAAGTTTTTTCTCCCCTACAAAAATAAGACTTTAATACATTGTTTTTCCACAAGTAACCAGAGGCTCAAGTAACAGCAGAAGAATCTAGAGGTGAAGTGATTTGTACAAAATGTCATAGTGTAATTTGTTGAGTGTCATGTGGTATTAATAGCAACATCCTGAAAATGCAAATGAGTAAAAATTTGATCAGTGTACCATGACATTTGTTCATGTGAGCCTTCGAAGAAAAGGTCACTGAGCATTTTCTGTTTACATTTTAATTTTAGGCTCCAGGATTTCACACCAACTTTTTCTCATTTTTTTACTCTGCAGTAAAAGAACAGTCTATGTATTTCCAATGTGTGTTGTTTTCTCAGTTCTCTAAATGTTTGTTTTCTTTAAAAGTTTGTTTCAAAAAGGTAGAAGATTTAACATGGGTAATGGGAGTGGACCAGAAATAATAGAAGAAAATTTAGACAAATATAAAACATGAAAAAAATTTCCTTTCAGAAAAATGTAAGAGAGAAGACCCCAGAACTTACCTTGCATCAGATATGTTGAATTCTCTCCTAGTTGATCTCCAGAGATGACTGCCCACTTCTTTCTCTCCATCTTTGACTTACATGGTGCATTCACCTGAGACCTCTTCTTACAGTAAATGTAAGGGCAAGAACTTCAATGGTAGCTGTTTCTCCTTGGGAGATGCCTGTTTTAATATGAATAGCTATTTTGAGAAACTGATTTTATCGACATTTTTTTTTTTAAAAAGTCGAGTTCTTGATAGAAGATGGTCATATAAAGTATTGTCTTTTTCTTCTCCAGTCATTCGTTCATTTTAAGGGGAGTTTTCTTCTGGTTTTGAGTTCAGCTATTCACAATGAATGTGGTTCTGTATTACTGTATTTTCATCACCCCTCTGCTTCTAGGAGCACTTTACAGTGCTGATTTCTTCTAATCCCAGACTTCCCCAGGAATAGTAGTGGAACAAGAATAGACGAGGTTAATTTACATTTTATTTTGCTGGTTGACTACTTTTCACAGAAGTGAATTAAGTTATACATAATAAACTGTTGGAAGATATCTTTGAAACTAATTGTTGAGTATTCCTAGACTGAGTCTCTACTGTGTGACAGACAACAATGCCATAGTTCATAGAGGAGAAACACCGAGGCATTGGCTGGTTTGCCTCGGACACGGTGGTTAGTTTAACTGGGACAAGAACCACCATCTAATAAGCAGGCAGATCCCTTACCTCACAGATGAGTAAGGCAAACCTACCAAAGAGTTCCTCTCAGGAATTCCCTGGTGGTCCTGGGGCTAAGACTCCACATTTTCACTACCAAGAACCCAGAGTTCAATGCCGGGTCAGGGAGCTGAGATCCTACAAGCTGTGCAGTGTGTCCAGAAAAAAAAGAAGAATTCCTCCCAGGCTTAGAATACCAAAAAGAAGACTAGGTTGCCAGAATCAGGATAGAAAATAAGAGGTCTATAAAAAAAGATATGCTTTGATGTTTACAGTGTTTGTACTTAAGGGTGAAAGCCAAATTAATATTTGTTTTGGATTGAAAAAAAGTATGAGAAACATATAATGTGAAGGGACTATAGGAAGTAATTAATTGTCAAAATGCTAGTTAATTATCCTAAAGCTATTTTTTATTTTAAGCAAAGCCAAAAGAGGTTAAATAGCAATTTTGAAAGACTGTAACAAATGATAAGGAAAAAGTTAGAATGTACCAAGACCTGCACTTTGAATTACTATTATAGGCATACCTCAGAGATACTATGTGTGTTCCAGACCACTACAATAAATTGAATATTACAATAAAATGAGTCACACTTAATATTTCAGCTCCCTAGTACATATAAAAGTTGTTTACACTAAAATATAGTCATTAAGTATGCTAAATAGCATTATGTCTAAAAAGATGTACACACCTTCATTTAATATTACAAAAAAAGTCTCTAACCATCATCTTACCATTTAGTGAGTCATAATCTTTTTGTGGTAATAAAATGGAGGATCACAGATCACCATAATAAATATAACAATATGAAAACAGTATGAAATATTATAACAATTACTAAAATGTAGCACAGAGTCACAAAGTGAGCAAATGCTGTTGGAAAAGTGACACTAATGGGCGCCAGGTTGCCACAAACCTTCGATTTGGAAAGCAGGAGCCATAAAGATGTAGTATCCTCGGTGCACTGTTCTATAGCCTTTGTCACAAATCAAATCATTGTATATGTGTGGTCTGCTTCTGAAATAGTTTCATTGGTCTATTTTTCTTTTCTTGTGCCAGCATTTCACTGGTTTAATTACTGCAGCTCTATATTAAATCTTGAAGTCTGGTTGTGTATTCTCCTTTAGCTGTTTTCTTCAAGATATTGGCCACTCTTTAGTTATCTGTTTTATAGATAGTATATATATTTATGTCAATTCCAGTCTCCCAATTGAAAATCCATAGAAGAGCAGATATATATCTGTGGCTGATTCATTTAGCTGTACAGCAGAAAGTAGCACAACATTGAAAAGCAAATAATACACCAGTAAGAAAATTTTGTTAGGCTATTGACCACTCTTAATCTCTGTATACACTTTAGAATCATCTTGTCAATTCTAAAAAAAAAAAAACTTGCTTGAATTTTTATTGAGATTGCGTTGATTCTATAGACCAGTTTGGAGGAAAGCTGACATCTTTATCATCTAGAAATGAGTCATCTCTTTCCGTTTACTTAAGCTTTCTTTAATCTCAGTAATGTTTTGTAAGTTTTCTAGATTAAGGTTCTGGCCATCTTTTGTTAAATTTATTTATATTTGATTTTTTATACTGTAAATGGTACTTTAAAACCTACGTTTTATCATTATGTTTTATCATTGTTTGTTACTGGTATATAGAAATACAGTTTGTTTCTTGTATGATTTGTAACAATCTTGCTGAGTTCATTTATGTCTTATAGTTTGGCTGTAGATTATTTTGAATTATCTACATATATAATCACGTCGCCTGTATAAATAATGGTAGTTTTATTTCTTCTTCAATCATTGTACTTCTTATTTCCCTTTTAATCTCTGTGCCTTATTGACCTATTGAAGACTTCCAGTATAGTGATGAATGGAGGCAATCAGAGTATCTATGTCTCCTCCCAGTCTTAGAACCAAAGCTTTCAGTACTTAACCATTAAGTATAGTGTTTGCCATAGGTCTTTGTAACACTCGGATTTTAAGAATTTCTTTCTATCCCTAGTTTGCCAAGCGTGTTTCTTTTTCACATGAATAGATGTTGAAATCTCACAAATACTTTTTTGTATCCATCAACATGATTATATGCTTTTTCTCTTTTATTGGATTAATGAGGTGAATTGCACTGGTTTATTTTTCTATTAATTTTTTTTTCCTTCGGGTCATGGGCCAAAATTATTATTCTTCAGTAGCCTAATAACTTTAGTTAAATACTAGAAATGACAAATGCTGTTTTTTAATGTTTAGATTTTGTTGTCTTCCTGTAAAGACTGTTGAAGTCTGTTTTAGCAGGCAGTTAATTGTGGGTATTAGGTTGATCTTTGTGTTTTTTGTTCTGGTTTTGGGGGATGGGGCACAGTACATGTCCTGCAGGATCTTAGTTACCTGACTGAGGATGGAACACTCACCCGTAGCAGTGGCAGTGTGGAGTCTTAACCACTGGTCCGTCAGGGAGGTCCCTAGGTTGACCTTTTTGTTTTTGTTTTTAAACTTTGTTACGCAAGTATAGTAGGGCTTCCCTGATGGCTCAGACGGTAAAGAATCTGCCAGCAATGCAGAAGAGTCGTGTATGATCCCTGGGTTGGGACGATTCCTTGGAAGAGGGCATAGCAACCCACTCCAGTGTTCTTGCCTGGAGAATTCCAAGGACAGAGGAGCCTGGCGGGTACAGTCCATTGGGTCACAAAGAGTCGGACACGACAGAGCAACGCAGCAGAACACACAGGTATAGAGCACTTTACTTCTGGCTCTGTCACTAAATTGTGACCTTTCTGTGGTCACTGCCCCAGAAGTTTAACTGAGGTGTCTGTACTCGAGCTGGTAGGAATTTAAACCTTGATTTTGTGTGAGCTCTGGGAAATATTTAGCTTATAGCGCCCAGATTCTTTGATTGACTTCATGGAGTTTCACCCTGTATATGTATAGATGAGTATTCAGCCAAAGACTCGAGGGAACCCCTGTTCAAACTTCTGGACTTCTTTCTATGCATAATTCTCTCCTTTCATAGACTCTGCCCCCAAAGTCCACCCAGCTCAGCCTCCTCAGGTTTGAGTTCCTAAAGTCAGTGAGACTGTTGGGCTTCTACTCGGTTCTCCTTCCACGTGCTGCTGTTTGGGCAGTTCCTTTTTGGCAAAAAGTCAAGGCAATCACAGCACTCACTTAATTTCCTTCAGAGATCACAGATCTTTGCTGCCTGTTGTTTAATATCTAAAAATAGTTGCTTTGTATATTTTGTCCAGTTTCCTAGTTGATTATAGTGAGATGATGAGTTAAATTATGAGCAAAAGCAGAGGTTCTTACGTTGATTGGTTTTTCAAATATTAAAGCGACTTCATATTCCTATACTCTGGCCTCCTAATGGGAAGAACTGACTCAATGGAAAAGACCCTGAGGCTGGGAAAGATTGCAGGCAAGAGGAGAAGGGGACAACAGAGGAACAGAGGATGAGATGGTTGAATGGCATCACTGACTCGATGGACATGTGTTTGACCAAGCTCTGGGAGACAGTGAAGGACAGGGATGCCCAGCATGCTGCAGTCCATGGGATTGCAAAGAGTTGGACATGACTGAGTGATTGAACTGAACATATTCCTAATATTTAAAAAATAATTGCTATATCAAGTGTACTAATGCTTTTATTAGGATTCTTGCATCTGTGTTTATGTGAAGTGGTTCTATAATTATGATGATGATATTAGTTTATCAGATTGTGTATCAAGATTATTTTGACTCATAAATTCAGTTGAATTTCTGTTTCTTTCACTGAAAATGATTTTGTAAAAGTGGTATCTTTTTTTTTTTTTTTTTTTTTTTAGCATTTGGAACATTTTACCAGTGATGTCATCTAAGCCTGGAGATTTCTTTGTGAGAAGGTTTTAAATTTCAGATTAATTTATTTTAATGGTATAGGACTATTCTGCTTCTTGTTGTGTGTTGGTTTTGGTTAGTTGTTTTTCTGTAGGTATTTGTCCTTTTAAGCTGAATTTTCAAATTTATGTCGGCAAAAGTAATGTATATTATCAATTTTTTAGCACAGCTCTAGCTGTATTGCACACATCCCATATGTTTCTATTAACATCCATTTCAAGATGTTTTCTAATTTCCATTGGGACTTTTTTAAACATATTTTTTCATATTCTTTGAAGTGTTTTAGAACTTAATAGATATCATAGTTATACAACATTGTGAATGCACTAAATACTACTTAATTGTTCCCCTTAAGATGGTTAACTTTGTGTTACATGAATTTCACTTCAATTTAAAACAAACAAACAAACACCTTTTAAGAGGTGAGTCTCTTAATTTCTAAGCATTTGGGCATCTTTCCTATCTTTCTGTTATTTCTAGCTCTGTTCCACCATGGTCAGAGAACATGCGTTCTATGATAATAATCCCTTGAAATTGTCAAGACTTTTATGGTGCATGTTTCATGTGTCCTTGAAAAGATTGTGTATTTTGTAGTAGTTAGGTACCGTTAGGTCAAGTTTGTTAATTATTTTGTTCACATCCTTATATTCTCACTTTTTTTTTGTCTGCTTGTTTTATCAGTTACTGAGAGGTGTGTTTAAAAAAAAACCTGAGTGTGTTATAGACTTGTTTATTTCTTGAGTTCTCAAGTTTTGCTTTGTGTATTTTAAAACTCTGTTATTAAAAGCATAAAAACAGAATTATTATACCTTCTTGATGGATGGATTTTTAATTATTTAGAAATGTCTCTCTTTAAATATACTCCTTGCCTTAAAGACTACCTTGTTTAACATTTATTATAGCTATCCCAGCTTTCATTTGTTTGCTTTTTATATGGCATTTTTTTTCCATTCGCTTACTCACACTTTCTGGGTCCTTTATATTTAGGGTTTCCTGTTGCAAGCAATATATTGTTGGGTTTAGGATTTGATTATACCTATTTATAAATAATACATTGAAGACAGAAAAGTTCTGGGTGAGAAGCAGAAGACTACATCATACACAGAATAGCAAGCAGCATGGGCATGTGTGCGTCAGAGCCTCTTGGTCTCCAAGTCCCACAGTGGCGACCTGCAGGCCCGGAAGTGCCCGCTTAGTCACGGGTTACGTTATGGGAGAGGAACAGCGGGGAACCCCCTACTTTTACAGTAAGCAGCAAGCAAACCTTTTCATAATCCCAGAGGGAGGCATGTCCTCATCCCTCAAAGTGTTTGTGCTGCACACTCAACCCTCTTGGGAAATGGCGTGAGTGAAGTGCAGCCGGCATTCTTGACACCCCCCTGAGAGCGGGCTGGGATATTCTGTGAACTGATTTGGTGTATTGTCCCCTTCATGGATCACAGCCTTGTCGTGGCAAAGGGGCTTGTGTAACTCAAATGAAGCTTTGCCATTCAGGGCCACCCATGATGGGTGGGTCACAGTGAAGAGTTCTGACAAAATGTGGTCCACTTGAAGAGGAAGTGACAACCCACTCCAGTACTATAGCCGTAAGAACCCAGTGAAGTTTGAAAAAGCAAAAAGATATGCTTGCCCCTTGGAAGGAAAGCTGTGGAGGACAAAGGAACCTGGTGTGCTGCAGTCTGTACGATCACAGAGTCAGACACGACTTAATGGCTGAACAACAGTCAAAAATCATACCTTCTTGATCCACCCTGTTATATCATGAGAAAATGCCCCTCTTTAACTCTAATGATGCTTCTTGCCCCAAAGTCTACCTTCTCATATTAATTTAATGACACCAGTTTACCTTAGGTTAGATTTTCCACTCCGTATCTTTTTAAAAACCATCCTCCTTCTCAATCTTTCTGTGTCTTTAATTTTCTCTTTTGTAAGCAACTATGTAATTACTTAATTTTGTATAATTGATGGTATATTGGGGTTTATTTTAACCATTTTACTCTCCTGTGTTTTTAGTTCACTTTTCATCTTGCCTTCCTTTGGGTAAAGTATTTTTTATTATTTAATTTTCCCCAGGCTATTAATTTGTTAGGAATACATTCTCTTACAGTCTGACACTGTGTGTGAAACATCCCACAGGCCTTGGATGATGCTTTCTTCCTGCAGAGAGGGAACCCTCCTCCTCTCACAGGCAGCCCGGAGGCAGAGCGCCTCCATCCAGAAGGGCCACACCTCTGCCAGACAGGTGTGCTGTCTTTGGGAAGGTCTGCTCTGACTCACTCTCATTCCTAGGATATAGCCATGTAGAGGTTCCAACTGAGATTTTCTGGGGGACCAGTACTTTTGGGTAGGTTCTGAATTCAGTCTCCATAGCATTATGAAATGGTCAAAAAATTCCGCTTTGCTTTTCCACTCACTTTCTATTTGGCTCTAAGCCTCTTGCCGACACACCTTAATCAGTAAATAACTTGAAGAAAACTCTGTTGATGTTGGGCTCACACTTTTGCACCCCACTTCTCTGGGATCTTGATTCTTCATGTCCATTACCTGGGCAGCTTCAAACTTCAATTTTTATCTTCCCACCTCCATCGCATTACTGCCAACTTCTCAGCCATTTGCCCCACACTGAGAATTGCCAAATGCCATGTCTTTTTCCATTTGGGTTGCTTTAACAAAAATACCATAAACTGGGTGGCATAAGCAACAAACATTTCTCAGTTCTTGAGTCTGAGGAGTCTTAAGATGAAGCTGGCAGATTCAGGTTGGTGAGAGCCTACTTCCTGGTTTGTAAATGACTATCTTTTCTCTGACCTCACATGTTGGAAAGAGGCTAAGAATATTCTCTGGGGTCCCCTTTAAAAGGGCAGTAATCTCATCCGTGGGTTTCCCAGGTAGCTCAGTGGTCAAGAATCCGTCTGCCAATGCAGGAAACGCAGATTCGATCACTGCGTCGGGAAGATCCCCTAGAAAAGGAAATGGCAACCCATTCCAGTCTTCTTGCCTGGAAAATCCCATGGACAGAGGAGCCTGGTGGGCTACAATCCATGGGGTCACAGGTGTCAGACATGACTGAGCNGTATATTGGGGTTTATTTTAACCATTTTACTCTCCTGTGTTTTTAGTTCACTTTTCATCTTGCCTTCCTTTGGGTAAAGTATTTTTTATTATTTAATTTTCCCCAGGCTATTAATTTGTTAGGAATACATTCTCTTACAGTCTGACACTGTGTGTGAAACATCCCACAGGCCTTGGATGATGCTTTCTTCCTGCAGAGAGGGAACCCTCCTCCTCTCACAGGCAGCCCGGAGGCAGAGCGCCTCCATCCAGAAGGGCCACACCTCTGCCAGACAGGTGTGCTGTCTTTGGGAAGGTCTGCTCTGACTCACTCTCATTCCTAGGATATAGCCATGTAGAGGTTCCAACTGAGATTTTCTGGGGGACCAGTACTTTTGGGTAGGTTCTGAATTCAGTCTCCATAGCATTATGAAATGGTCAAAAAATTCCGCTTTGCTTTTCCACTCACTTTCTATTTGGCTCTAAGCCTCTTGCCGACACACCTTAATCAGTAAATAACTTGAAGAAAACTCTGTTGATGTTGGGCTCACACTTTTGCACCCCACTTCTCTGGGATCTTGATTCTTCATGTCCATTACCTGGGCAGCTTCAAACTTCAATTTTTATCTTCCCACCTCCATCGCATTACTGCCAACTTCTCAGCCATTTGCCCCACACTGAGAATTGCCAAATGCCATGTCTTTTTCCATTTGGGTTGCTTTAACAAAAATACCATAAACTGGGTGGCATAAGCAACAAACATTTCTCAGTTCTTGAGTCTGAGGAGTCTTAAGATGAAGCTGGCAGATTCAGGTTGGTGAGAGCCTACTTCCTGGTTTGTAAATGACTATCTTTTCTCTGACCTCACATGTTGGAAAGAGGCTAAGAATATTCTCTGGGGTCCCCTTTAAAAGGGCAGTAATCTCATCCGTGGGTTTCCCAGGTAGCTCAGTGGTCAAGAATCCGTCTGCCAATGCAGGAAACGCAGATTCGATCACTGCGTCGGGAAGATCCCCTAGAAAAGGAAATGGCAACCCATTCCAGTCTTCTTGCCTGGAAAATCCCATGGACAGAGGAGCCTGGTGGGCTACAATCCATGGGGTCACAGGTGTCAGACATGACTGAGCAACTAAACAACAACAAAAATCCCATCCATAAAGGATCCACCCTCATAATTTAATTATTTCCCAAATGCCACACGCCCAAATAACTATCACAGTGCAAGTTAGAATTTCAGCCTAAGATTTGGAGAGAATACCCATTCACTGCATACCCCTAGGCACAGAGCAATGTACAGAAACTTGGAAATCACTTGAGTAGGTACCTTTCCCTCAAGTCCTGGCTATGTCAGCAGGTTTCTAGTACCTCAAACATTTTCCCCCCTATTTTTTTTCTAGCTTTTTCAGTTGTTCTTGATGAGTGTTGGTCAGCCCATCCCATCAGAGCTGGACTGGACCACCTTTGAAAAACACTGATTAAATGCCTTAGTGTACCTATTTTATAAGGTCTCATTTCCCTTACTGAACTCTTAAGTCTCTGCAGAATTACCATTAATTCTCAGCTTCATCAGAATAGGCCTCCTTCCTGAAATGATTGGTTGGCTCTTCTTTTCATTAAGGAATGTCTCGACCCCACCTTCAGTGTAGCTTTAACCCTGTTTTTCAGTCACTCAGTTGTGTCCAACTCTTTGCAACCCAATGGTCTGTAGCATGCCAGGCTTCCTTGTCCATCACCATCTCCTGGAGCTTGCTCAAACTCATGTCCATCAAGTCAGTGATGCCATCCAACCATCTCATCCTCTGTCACCCCTTTCTCCTCCTGCTTCAATCTTTCCCAGGATCAGGGTCTTTTCTAATGAATTAGCTCTTCACATCAGAGTGCCAAACTATTGGAGCTTCAGCATCAGTCCTTCCAATGAATATTCAGGACTGATTTCCTTAAAGATTGACTGGTTTGATCTTCTTGTAGTCCAAGGCACCCTCAAAAGTCTTCTCCAACACCACAGTTCAAAAGCCACAGTTCTTCAGTGCTCAGCCTTCTTTATGATCCAACTCTTACATCCATACATGACTACTGACAAAACCATAGCTTTGACTATACTGACCTTTGTCAGCAAAGATAATGTCTGCTTTTTAATAGGCTGTCTAGGTTTGTCACAGCTTTTCTTCCAAGGAGCAAGCCTTAACCCTGACCTCTAACCAATCCTGGGACTCACTGGGAAAAGACGAAAGAAAGGCGTGCATCACAGACTAGCCCTGTGACCTGCAGCTTCAGGCCACCCCTGCTGTCACATAGGCTCAGAGCACATTCACTAGACACAAGCAGTTCCAGGTTGCAGTGGGCCCAAAGTGTGTACACATTTAAGAGCCACGTTTAAGAAAAAGAATTCAAAATTATGATCACAAAGAATAAGGTTTTCAAAGAGGTCATACACAAGAGGACTCTTTAAACTTAACTTTCATTAGCTTCATACTAACTCTGAGTCTGGTAGGGGTTTAAATTTTTGGTCATAACTTTCTTTCTCCACCCTTTTTTAAACCCCTATTTTAAGGAGCAGCTCCTCTAGAAGTGTTTCCTTCACACAATGTTTGGATTCTAATGCTGTACCCGGCCTAACTGTATCCCTAAAAAGGGCTGGCAGGAAAGAATGTCCTAAGGTCCTCCAGAAAGAAGGACAATGGCATCAGGAGAAGGAAGCTTAGAATCAATGAGAGACAAAAGATATTTACTGACTACACTATTTGTCAAGTACTGTGCTTTTACATGCCTTCTCTCGTTTAATCGTCTCAGTGACCATGAGACTTAGGTACTACTTTAAAACCCCTACTGTACAGATGAGAAAATTCTAAGCCTTGTTTGTCCAAAGTAATCAAATGTATCAGTGAGAGAACTAGGATTTGAACTTTGACTCCAAAGTCTGTCTTTCTCTAAACTGCTTCAAAATATAACCATTCCATTATATTTACCTACAGAAGCCTGGCCCATAGGTGGGTTATAGTGTCTGCGATGACATTGGAAATGTTGCTTTATGATGTTGCGATCATGATGAGTCACAAATCTACTTTTCTTATTAACTGGAGATGATAATGTTTTGCTTATAACAGCCACAGAATTTGCTTCAGGCAAGTCCTCTTTGGTTCAGTCACCATGGTTGTGAACTTATTTACATCATTTTTATTTAAGCATTTTTTTAGTTTCTTATGAATCAAATGTCAGAGAACTCTCCATTGTAATTTATTCCTAGTTTGTACCATAGAGCATTTAAAGTATCATAGGGAGGGGCTTCCCTGGTAGCTCAGTGGTAAAGAATCCACCGCCAATGCAGGGGACATGGGTCTAATCCCTAGTCCAGGAAGATCCCACATGCCTCAAAGCAGCTGAGCCTGGGCATCCCAACTCCTGAGCCTGTGCTCCAGAGCCTGCAAGCTACAACTACTGAAGCCTGTGCACCTAGAGCCTGTGCTCTGCAACAAGAGAAGCCACTACAAGAAGAAACCCACACAGCAACGAAGACCCAGCCCAGCCAAAAAGAAACATAAATAAATAAAAAATTTTAAAATTATCATAGGGATACAAACTCTGGATCATGTCATTATTTATCACGAGTCAGTATTCCTCCAGGACCAGAAGAGAAACCAAACAGACACTGTTTGATCTTAGCAGGATCTGTAGTCGTACTGTTGCCCTTCGTCAGCTCTGCTTATGTAATTCTGAAGAAGAGCACTTAGCACTGTTTAACAGACTTTTTCTCAGAGAGGGCCTGGGTGTGCAGCACCCTGCCAAGTTTCCCATTAGATATAGAGAAAAGCCATTTGTATTATGAAATTGCAAATCAGCCAGGCAATCACCACACAGAAATAGCCCCCATGAAAATAAAGCAGGGCTATATTTGAAGCCTTAATCATGTATATTTATAGACCTGAGTTTAGTTCTATTTGGAAATTTTCACATTATACAGTAACGTCGTGATTACCAACATGCTCAGAGGGTGAGGGGGATGGGACGTTTGATCCACTTATATTTTCTGAGTAATGGGGACTTAGTCACAAAGAATTTTTCTGTCCATCCTTTGCTGAATGCCTTTCAAAAATTGCTTTGGTCACCTCATAAGGAGATCAGAAAGCCACCTGTGAAGTATTGGGGGTGGGAGGGGTAAGGAAATATGTCACTCACCAGATTTGTCACTTGACACATTAAAAATCCACCATTAGAGATTCAGTTTTATGGCTTAGGACCTTGTTCGCATATTAAGACAAAAAGTACTTGGGTTGGCTAGTGCATTGCACATATTAGTGTTTCAGGACTCAATGCATTTATTAGGAGATTTCCTGAGAGAAGATTCAAAAATATGTAGGGCACCTGAGGCTGGAGGAGGGCATGGCAACCCATTCCAGTATTCTTGCCTGGAGAATCCCCATGGACTGAGGAGCTTGGCAGGCTGTGGTCCATGGGGTCGCAAAGAGTCCTACATGACGGAGTTACTAACCACAATACAGGGCACATGAGGACCTTTGGTACCTGGAGCTAGAGAGCAGTTCACCTGTTTCCAAATGCTGCCCAGGGCCAGGCCTCTTGGCAACAGTCTGCCCCACTTCAGGGATATTCATCACGTATCTACGTGGCTCACATTTCGTTGGCCCCTCAGACTCATGCAAATGACTCATGAGCTTCCACACTCTCACCCCTGTTCTGTGCCATCGACTCTCTCCCTGTCTCCTAGTCATTCATGATGGTGACAGAAAGCCCCACTGAGCAAACCCTGGAAGGAGGTGAGGCAGAGAGACATTTTATACCTAGAGGAGGAATATTGCAGACAGAACAGTAGCGGAAGGTCCTGACCCAGGACGTGGCTGAAGTGTTTAAGACAGATAAGGTGGCGCATTTTGGAGCCAAGTGGACCTAAATTAGAGCCCATAGATATATCCTCAAGAGTTTTCTTTTGCTGAATATTTTTAGTATTATGCTGTCCTGTCATTCTAAACAGTATGCGTTAGTCTCTGTCATGTCTGACTCTGCGACCCCATGGACTGTAGCCCGCCAGGCTCCTCTGTCTATGGGGATTCTCCAGGCAGGAATGCTGGAGAGGGAGTCATTCTTTCCTCCAGGGGATCTTCCCAACCCAGGGATCGAATCCAAGTCTCCTACTTTGCAGATGCTTTACCATCTGAGCCTCCAGGGAAGCCCAAGAATACTGAAGTGGGTAGATGATCTTCTCCAGGGGGTCATCCTGACCCAGAAATCAAAAAGGGGTCTCCTATATTTCAGGCAGATTCTTAGTCAGCTGAGCTACCAGGGAAGGCGAGCAGACTCACTCTGGCCTCTCAAATGAGTGTAAGTGCTACTCGGCTTTCTGGAGTGAATTTCTGGTGGTGGTGATCCACCGCAGAGCCTCACGGGTTGCTGCTGGTCACACACTACCTTTCCCTTGGCACCACGGGCAGCAGCATCACTGACGGGCAGAATGTGTTCAAGGAGCATTCATTCCCCAGCATCACACTGCTCTGAAGATGGGACTGCTTTTATTAGTAAAACACATAATGGGTTTGCTCACATCCGTTCTGAAGGGAAAAAATCAGCTCCTCCTCAATCATCTTTCTTTTTTCAGAAATGACTAGAGACTTGGCTTCAAAAAGAGATGAATGACTGCCGGGTGCTGACTCACCATTCAGCTGCAACTGCCCAGCCAAGGGCAGAGGCGGGGTGGCGCCCTGGGGCATCAGTGCAGAAGCCGTGTCCTGCCCAGGTGGCGCGTGGTGGGGGACGGCAGCTCAAAGCCTTCTCTTCTGTTCTGGCTCACAGCCCAGGCTCTTCCCTGGGCCCCTTTCTGCTCCTCATCAACATGTGCCGTGACCTCCCAGTGTCCGAGATCTTGAACACCTCGCTGTGCTCCCCAGACCCGTTCCAGTGTCTGTCCTCACCCGCTCGCTTTCACCTCCACTGCAGCGTCCTCTCCTGCATTCCTGCTCGGGGCACAGAGCATCGCTCACCTCCTTTACCTCCCACTCCCACCTTAGCCCTTCAGAATGTTTTCTTCCTCCTTCCTTTGCTGTGATAGATGAGCTGTGCAACAGCATTTAGATGCAAGCGACACGAAGTGCACACCTAAGCCCAGCAGCCGCGCTCTGAGAAGACCTCAGGGCCATTCCAGCCCTGAGCCGCTCTGGCTAAACTCTGCCTGAAGCTTTGAACAAAGAAGGCCATTGCCATCACAGACAAACTAAATCGTCGAACATTTAACCACTCTGGACACCACTGACAGAGGTGTCCGCCTGGGGAGAGGAGCTGGGAGAACGCGCATCAGTAAGGTCACCTGTTCAGCATGTGGCCAGAACTTTGCTAGCATGTAGCCTGAATTTTTTTTCAAGCCTGAGAGTAGCACAGCCCCATTTAACAACTCAACAGGAACAGTTTTCTGCTCATGTGCCCGTGTGTTTAGAGCTTCTGAAGGATGCTGGCCGTGCTGCAGCTTCAGCAACCTTCAGTTGCTCAGGGTCAGCATGAACTGTTTCCTGCGGTGTGTGCTGTGCTTAGTCGCTTCAGTCATGTCCGACTCTTTGCACCCCACGGACTGTAGCCTAACAGGCTCCTCTCTCCATGGGATTCTCCAAGCAAGAATACTGGAGTGGGTTGCCATGCCTTCCTCCAGGGGATTTTCCCAACCCAGGGATCCAATCTGAGTCTCTTAACATCTCTTGCATTGGTGAGTGGTTCCTTTACCACTAGCACCACCTGGGAAACCCCTAAATCATAACCTAGAAAGCTCTAAATGCTCACTCAGTGGCATGTAGTGATGTACTTACAAAATCTTGAAGTGGTGGAATTTACATCTGGGTGTCTTAGCTTCTCCCCAGATATTAAAAAAAAAAAAAAAAACACTCATTCCCATAATGAATGGGAGAGCCAAAGAAATGCCATATTTCTCAACCACTGTCGTCACCACCACCTTACAAAGTGTGAAAGGAAACCAGTCAAGGGTCCTTTTCACAGCCCCTCACTACCTCAGACTGCTTGCAGTGTATGTAATCCATTCAAATTTTAGAGGTAAATTAAATAGAAGTTCTGAGATATCGATTATTGACTAGAGGAAACATCAAGGTGTTACACAAAAGTTTCTTCAAACAGAAAGAGACTTTTATGAGGAAACTAGATATGAAGGCCTTCCCATATCTTTGTCCCAGGAAAACAGGTGAAACCTGGCTTGTCCCCAGCTCCAGAGAAACTGAAGGCCCATCACGCCTATGTTGTGGGCTTTCCAGGTGGCTCAGTGGTAAAGAACCTGCCAGCCAAGGCAGGAAATGTGGGTTCGATCCCTGGGTCAGGAAGACCCCTTGGAGAAGGAAGTGGCAACCCACTCCAGTATTCTTGCCTGGAGAATCCTGTGGACAGCGGAGTCTGGCTGGCCACAGTCCATGGGGTCGCAGAGTCAAACACGACTGAGCGCGCACGTATGCACACAAACCCACGTTAGAAACGTGAAGCTGTAGAACTACTCAGCTTAAGAAAATAATAACAACTCAGTGCTGGAAGACAGTCTATAAATAAGTGCATCCTGCGAGGACCAAATTTGGAAACTATGATCCTTGAAGAAAAACTGAGACTCCACACACAGATCCATACCTGTGTGACAGAAATAATTTGCACCATAAAGATGGGACCTAACAGACGACATTCCCCATCCACACTGGTTAAGGGTTACCACCAGCTTCTTAATGATATTGATACCAGAATCCTCTGTATTATCTTTACAATACACTAGAGTGTGGGTTGAAATTCTCAAAAAATCCCCCTTGTCATCATCATTACTTTTTTTTGCCAGAGATAAATGACCTTTTGGGACACAGTTATTTGTAGATAGCTAGATCTTCCTATCCCATTGTTGAAAGAAGCCTTACATAAAAGAATATATAAATTATTCAATTTATATAAATTCAAAAACATAGTCACAGGAGTCTATGGTGAGAGTAATCAGAACAATAATTGCTTGTGAGTATAGAGATCGACTGGAAGGGGGCCCAGGAAAACTTTCTGGGCTGATGGAGGTGTTCTGCAACTTGACTAGGGGTGTTGGTCACATGGGTGTATACGTATTTTAAATTCATCAGGCTACATATTTCACTATGTGCACATCAGGTTTGCAATGCTAAGGTAAAATTTATAGAATTTTAAGTCAACCTAAAAGAAAAGAAATTATCTAAGCCATTAGGTAATTATAGTGGATAGCCCTTTCTGCAATAGCCCTTTCATCAGAACATATTCTTACCTCGCAGGGTCTCAAATCCCTCTTCCTTTCTAGTATCTGGAGAATTTCTTTTTATAGAGACTTCTACACACTTATAAAAATATATTTTTATGAGTAAAAATATATTTCTACTACATTTCTAGTTGTTTGTCCTAGGCTAAAGATTATCCTGGTCCACTATCTCCTTTACATTCTGTAATGACTTTGCAGTACATTTTGCCTTGCCTTTGAACTGTATAAATATATACACATTTCTCTCTCTGTGTGTATATATACACATGTACTCTTACACATATGCAGAGAAGTCTATCTTCTCTTTAATAGCTTTGAGATTCTTATCTTGGATTAAAACATATGTTTTAAAGCCATTGTTCAAAATCTGCTAGTGGACAAGCCAGGTTATATGTCAGGAATTCCTAAAGGCAGTTACCTATTATCAGTAGCATCTCTCTCAGTCCTATACCTGAATGTTGCTCACCAGGCAGCATGCTACTGGGTAAAGCATTGAAAAAGGAAACAGCAAACACCATCATGAAAGCCAAGAGGTCCTTTGGGAGCTGACAGATGGCTATGTCATCTTCTATTCTTGTTTATCTTTTCTCATTTACCTTATATTTTTCTCCTGTGGTTAGGAACCATGTTTAACCTCCCCCACAAATGTCACATCTAACCTCTTTATTGAGTTTTAGAAAGTGATTGGTCCTAAATAATTAGAATTATAAAAATCAACATAAAAAATTACCTGTTTCCCTTTGTGATATGATTTAAATGCCTCTGAACACAGTAAAAATCAATGTTGGGATCACCACTGCTATTTATACTTAGCCGTGTTCACATGTGATGTTTAGAAGTTATTCATCTAATTTGGGAATTTCCCGACTGCAGTAAATTTAAACTAAGCATGATATCATCACACTGAAATTCTCATTTTCACTGTAATACCTAAAGAAGGAAGAATGGCACCCGACCTGTGAAAACTGCCTCCTTTACGTGAGAAGTGTGCTTCTCCTGATGGCATGTGTTAATCAGGACACGAGGTTGAAATAGATTTAGTGTGATGCTGGAGGTTTTCCCACATAGATAATGATAACGGTGTGTGTGTTTGAGAGATATGTTTCTATATATTGAAAATACATGCTTATGAGAAAAAATACACATTATATATGTATGTCCTTATAAAAAGATTAAGGGACTTCCCTGGCAGTCTAGTGGTTGAGACTCTGCCTTCCAGCAGGGGATGCAGCCTTGATTCCTGGTTGCTGCTGCTGCTGCTAAATTGCTTCAGTCGTGTCCGACTCTGTGCAACCCCATAGACGGATTCCTGGTTAGGGAGCTAAAATCCCACACACCTCATGGCCAAAATACCAAAAACATAAAAGAGAAGCAATATTGTAACAAATTCAATAAAGACTATGAAAAAGGTCCACACACAAAAAAAATCTTTTAAAAAGAACATTATATATTACCTAGATTCTAAGATGTACCTTTCTCTCTACTTTAACATTTATAACGATGTATACATTTTATCTGAGCCGCTTTTCTTTTGGGGTGGGGGAGGGGTGGCGGCGGCAAGAATACTGGAGTGAGTTGCCATTCCCTTCTCCAATACATCCATTCCTTTCTCTATACATTTTATAGAGTGACTTCTTTTTTCCCAAACATCTGTTGTTGACCTGATGGTGCACTTACAGTCAATAGCCTCCTAGTCATGGGAATATTGTGCACACCCATGGAGAACTGAGAATTTTGGTGGAAGGGGTAGCATCCGAACATACATTTCCTCAGCATGAAGATGCTCACACCTGCTAAACCAGTAGGGAACTTCACAGAATCAACTTTTTCTGTTTGTCAGGTTGTACTTTCTGGGGACACTTTGAGCATACTTTTCTGATAACTCAAGACCCCTAAAATACCACATTTGAGAAATATCTACTTTAATTAAAGGAAAATTGGTTTGGCCAATATTTCTTCAAAGAAGTTAGGTTAAGTGAACAAATGTGTAACCATTTTTATGGTGTTCTAAGCTATATAGATTGGATACCACCAGGAGAAACATTGATAGGTAGAAATAAGGAAATACATTTTAAAACTTAAGAAATTTGATACCACCTTTTGACCTGTTTGATAGTAGCAAGCACAGTGTCTGGCAAGTGTTTATTTAATGATTGTAGATATTTATTTAGTGAATTATATTTACTTGTCAAAAAAGAATACTTTCAATCTTTCAATGAAAAATAATCACTCTGCAGTGCTAATACTTTGCTTGATGCAGATATGATCTGAGATGCTCTTTCTCAATATCTTCTCTTCATGCTATTGGCTGTTACATTCAAATGTAGATATAGTTGAAAATTCTGGAATGCATGCAAACTAAGAAGTGCGTTTGGAAGACCTAAAACTTGGCCCCTTAGCTCGAGATTCATTTCTTTCACTCTAGTTAGGAAGGACTGACTAACTGAGCTGTTGAAATCATGAGCAATGTTGTTTTTAATACAAACTTTGTAAGTTGATTCAGTAAAATAATAATAGGACAATGGAAAATAAAAGTTAATTAAAATGAAGTATGGGCAATATGAAAACACTAACTCCAAGTAGAAAATATAACTGTAGTAGAGTGTAGGTGGTGGCTTTTCTTATTTCAATTTTAGTGCTAGCTGCCCGAAGTATCAACCAATATTAGCATATCAGAAATAAGACCATATGCTAAAATAACATAACTTCAGACCTCATTGCTTTATCGGTAAATGTGGGGACTTTTAGCTGTAATGCTGAACAGAATTTAAAAAAAAGGATAATAAACTTCCAACCATAATCCAACTATTATAACACGTTAGAAAAACTCTGCAAGGTCCAGCCATCTTTCCTAGTCTGTTGCTTGCAAAGCTGTGCATTCTCAAGTTCATATTCAAATTCAATTCAATTCATTCAATTCCTTCCATATTTTCAAAACTTTCTGGTTAGATTGTTAGCTTTGATTCTTCCTCTACTTCCACATAATCTTTTGGGTCTGTGGTTTTGCTTTATTCCTGAAATAGTAAAGCAAGTCAGAAATGCATCTGATTCTCTGTTTTGGAGAGAATTAGATTTTTAGCAAACATTTCATAGTCACATCTTTTACTAGAATTTTCTCTTTTGCCAGTTTTATAGTCTATTTCATGAAAAACATTACCTTTATCTTTATTCTGGCTTGATGGTCTGTAGCATATCCTGTAGAAACAGCATATCTTTCTCTTCTTTTTTGCCTAGCCAAGTTTCCTCTGCTTATGGCTACTGCTGCTGCTGCTGCTAAGTCGCTTCAGTCGTGTCCAACTCTGTGGGACCCCAGAGACGGCAGCCCACCAGGCTCCCCCGTCCCTGGGATTCTCCAGGCAAGAACACTGGAGTGGGTTGCCATTTCCTTCTCCATGCTTATGGCTACCCATGACCATATAATTTAAATACAGTTTAAAGATGCATCTCTATACAATGTAATAGCAAAATAAAAGTCTGATTTAAAAATGGGCAGAGGAACTGAATAGACATTTTCCAAAGAAGACACACAAATGCGCAACAGGTATGTAAATGTACTCAACATCACTAATCGTCAAGGAAATGCAGATCAAAACTACAATGAGATATCATCTCACATCGGATAAGATAACTGTCATCAGAAAGACAAGAAATAGTTTTGGCAAAGACATGGAGGAAAGGGAATCCATGTGTACCATTGGTGGGAATGTAAATTTGAATAGCTGCTATGGAAAACATTATGAAGTTTCCTCAAAAAATTAAAAATAGAATGACTATATGATCCATCAGTTCTACTTCTGGGTATACATATGAAGGAAACAAAATCACAACCACTATCTTGAAGAAATATCTGCCCTCCCATGTTCATGGCAGCATTATTTACAATAACCAAGACATGGAAATGGATGAATGGACCTAGAAGATGTGGTGTATACATATATGGAGTACTATTCAGCCATAAAAAAATAAGGAAATTCTGCTATTTGCAACAACATGGGTATGCCTTGAGGGTATTATGCTAAGTGAAATGTATCAGACAAAGACAAATGATGCATGATATCATTTATACATGAAAACCAAGAGAAAATGAATTCATAGAAGCAGAAAACAGATCGGTCATTACCAGAGATAAGGGGCAGGGGGTTGGTGAAATGGAGGAAGGTGATAAAAAGATATAAATTTCCAGTTATATGATAATTAAGTTCTGTTGATATAATATACAGCATGTAAATTACTTAGAAATATACAATACTTAACTATATTATTGTATACAACTATAGTTAACACTTTGTATTATACATTTGAGCATTGCTAAGGAACAGATCTTAAAAGTTCTCATCACAAGAAAAAAGTTGTAACTATATGAGGGGATGGATATAGATAAACTTGAATATTATTTCACAATACTAAATAATTATGTTGTACCTTAAACTAATTGAATATTTATATCAATTATAGCTCAATAAAACTGAGAAAATCATAAAAATGCAATTCTATTCCCTTCAGATTATTTTCAACATTTCCTAATTATGAGTTTTATTTCACCAAGTCCATGATACCTAAGAGATAATTCCAAGTTAATTTATTGTCCATGGATCTGTGAAATATATAAAGAACTCCCAAATGAGATCAGTGGCTATTTTTTCAGAGCTGTCTATAGTAAGGGACTCACCACTTTCACTGGTGTTTAGCAGAGACTCAAAAACAGACCGGGAGTGGAAAAGTTCCATAGTCCAGAAAGGAGAAGGGCTGAGGTATGCTCTGATTGAAGACTGTTGACCTGAGGAGGCTGGAGGTAGGGCCTCCAGCTAACTAGAAGCAGGGCATCTCACATGATTGGTTTGGGGAGTATATTTGACTTTCTCTGAATGGTCCTGCATTGGAAGCAGGGATTAAACATAGGAAACCTGGTAGTCATTGTCCAAATTCTTAACCATTCTAGGCTCATTGCTACAGGGGTTGAAGTTTGGCTTCCTGGATTGGTTGCTACAGACCTGTGGTCAGAATCACCCTGGGGGCTGGTTAAAACCTGAAATGCTGGGCCCCACCCACAGGATTTCTGACTCAGTAGGTCTGGAGTGAGGCTGGATGATTTGCATTCCTAACAAGTTACCAGGTGATGCTATCAGGCCACAACATACACTTTGCGAATTCCTGCTCTAGCAAGGCATAAAAATAAAACAGTTAACTACACAATACTTTACTTATTATGTATGCCAAGGAGAAGTATAGGGTACTATAATCTAGGTTAGCCAAGGCCTCCTTGAGACATCATTGAGCAGAACCCTGGGAACGAACTCAAATGGGAAGGATGAACAAGGAGAGGGAGTAAGATCCTTCTAGGCAGAGGGCCATTGTGAAGATCTGATGCATTTGGAGGAACGAAAGAGGGCCTTGGTTGGAGGTCAGAACAAGAGAAAAGGCATGCTTTCAGATGAAGCTGGACTCATCTCCCTTTATTTAATAGGTGATGTTTACTGTTGATTAACTAAAAGAGCATGTCTCCACCCAGGGTGCACATTGGAATGACGAAGAGAAAGTTATAAAACTACTAATGCCCAGAAATTCTAATTTAACCAGTCTAGGATGGGACCTGGATTTTAATAATTTAAAAAAGTTTCCCCAAGTGTTTCTACTTTGCAGACAGGGTTGAGAATCTAATAAGATCGTAATTTCCATTTTTCTTCTCATCTCTCCAAAGGACTTGTTTCTTTTCTTCTTTTCCAGTGGGTTAACATTCCTATATTCTAATTCTCCACCCACCCTTTTAAAATATATCCTCTGGGATTCACTGTAAGATGAGAGAAACCAACACAAAATTCACTAGTAGTGTCTTCTTTTAAGAAATAGTCAAAGTAAAAATTGAAACAGGAGAGAAAAAGACTGATTTTAATCAGCTAGGAATCTTAGGTTGGGCCCATTGACTTTTAGGTGATAGAATTTCTGTTTGAAGCTGAATTTTTCACCATGCAATTTTATATTCTAAGTAAAGTGGAGTTTTTTTCACTCATATATGTAGAGCTATAAGCATCTAGATAGAAGGACTATGTCTTATATAGTGAGACATTTCCCACAGAACCTGGTTTGCAATGACTGAATAAAGAGCTAATGTAGAATTAGTCATTACTCTGTATTTTATCCCTATCTACCTATGGGCTCAGGCCTTCCTCATGGCTCAGTGACAAAGAATCCTCCTGCTAAGGAGACTTGGGTTTGATCCCTGGGTCAGGAATATCCCTGGGGAAGAAAAGAGCAACCTACTCCAGTATTCTTGCCTGGAGAATCTCATGGACAGAGGAGACTGGCAGGCTACAGTCCATGGGGGTCCCAAAAGTATCAGACACGATTTAGCGACTAAACGACCACCACCACCTATGGGCTCATGATTTTTCCCCATTACACTCCTTTAAAGGAAACCAATATTCTTCCACTCAGTATATGTATGTCTGATTCATTTTGTTGTACAGTTGAAACTAACACCACATTGTAAAGCAGCTAAACTCCAATAAATGTTAAGTTAAAAAATAATTCCACTCACCTTGTCACTCTAGTCAATGAATACTTATTAACGGAAAAGATAGAAGGAAGGAAGCCTGAGAGAATGGAGGCAGGGGGAGAAGAGGAAAAACACCAAGATCAAGACTGACCTCAGGAGTCTGCCCACAAAGCAGAAAAGGAGAAGCAAGGGGGCCATCTGTGGGTGGTGTGCACTCCACACACACTGCTTCATTTTATCCTCCCAAATACCCTGGACAATGGTACTATCATTCTTATTTTGCTCACAGGGAGCCAAGACCGAGAGATTTTAAGCTCACAGATTTTTTTACTCCATGTTATACACAGTGTTAAGCATTTTCTGTGAATTATTTTTTTCAAACAGTCACAACTACTTGAGTTTGGCATCGTGATTCCCTTTTTACAAAGAAACCACTGGGGAGAGACAAAATCACCTGCCTAGTCATACACGCCTAACCAGAGGGGCAAGTATGACCTGAACTCAGGCAGGACCTTCTCACCCCAGTTCTGGACTGTTCACACAAGGCTGCTTCACAAACTGAAGCAAGGAAGGAAGCGGTTCTCCATGACCCAAGTCCCTGGCTTTCACAGTGATCCCACACTGCCAAGGAAGAAGGCTATGTCTGCAGCATAGAAAAAGGAGAGTCAGTCAAGAATGGGCTTAGGAATGGGGAGATGAGACACTAGAAGACACTGGTTGAGGGACTCTCCTGGTGGGCCAGTGGTTAAGACTACACACTTGTGCTGCAGGAAGCCCAGGTTCAGTCCTTTGTTGGGGAACTAAGATACTGCATGCTGTGCTGTGCGGTCAAAAGTAAAATAGAAGACACTGGTTGATGCTTATTTGTGTTGTCTTCCTAGGACAACCCGTGTGGAACTCCATACCTGTATTTGAGCAGAGGACAAAAAGGGAGAAAAGTCATGACTTCTGTTCTTAAAGACTGAAGAGAGGATGTAAATAGATATGAGCATGAGGACACAAATGGAAAAGTGACACTGTGTAAACAGACCCAATTAAAAATACACATGTGCTAGGGGCTCTGCTAAAACTGGACCAAGGATCTGGAGCCAGGGAGGGTCAATCAGGGCAGCGAGGGCGAGCTGGAATGGAGGTGAGTTGGTGGGAAAGAAGGGGTGGGCAGGAGAAATGCTTTGAAGGTGACCGTGTGGGGAGCAGAGGATGTGGGCTTTGCCAGGATGGGACTTACCCATCGAGAATTGAGCCAGAATGTGACAAAAGATGAGGGCAGTGGGGTCACAGAGTTGAAGGACTGGCAAACCTCGCTAGAGTTCTTAGACCTGCTGAGTGTCAATGAAAAGTCCTACACAACAAGCCAAGCAAAGTTCTCCAGCCAGAGCTGGATAGGACCTTAGAGGTCATTGGGTCTGATGCTACTCAAATGTGGTCTGGAGAGCTTATTGGGCTGCCCTGGTGGCTCAGATGATAAAGAATCAACCAGCAGTGCAGGAAACCTGGGTTCAATCCCTGGGTCAGAAAGATCCTCTGGAGAAGGAAATGGCAACCCCCTCCTATATTCTTACCTGGAGAATTCCGTGGATAGAGGAGCTTGGAGAGCTACAGTCCATGGCGTCACAAAGAGCTGGACACAACTGAGTGACTAACACACACATACAGAGCTTATTAAACATGCAAACTCTCAGCACCCTCCCCACTCCTTAATTAGGATCTACATTTTAACAAGACCCTCCAGTAATTGTCTGCACATTGAAGTTTAACAAGCACTGAAGGAGAACGCATAAGGGATTAAGAGTCCTTGCCTCTTGTCAATGTTGGAAAGAACTAGATCCAAAATGCTAAGAAATGATCATTTCCTGGAAGAGGGATGTGGCTTTTTAATGCTTCCTATCATTTAATGCTTCCCTGGTCCTGCAAAAATATTGAACTTCTTGAGAGATAAAAGGTGAGGCCTCATGCCTTGGAACAGTAGAAGATGTGGTTTGGCCTCCTACAGGTCTAAGTCAGTAATCTCAGAATGCTTCAGTCAGCTGATCCTAGTTGCTGTAACTCTATTATCAGGTAAACCCCTACAATGTCCAGAGAGTCAAGGCCCCTGGGAAGAGTGGTCTGAGGAATGAGAAGGGAGCTTGGTGCGATGCAGGAGAGCCAGAGAGCCAGAAGTGATTTCCAGGTTCTCGGTGGCTGTCAAATATTTCAAGCTGGTGGTAGCTTGAAATCAGATGTGGCAGGAATCTTTATATCACAGAAGTCAACAAACAGTGCAAATCCAGGCTTTATTTTTTTCAGAGAGCCAGTTTAGCAGCACATGGTTGTGGGAAAGTACAGGTGGGAAGAGAGAAAGCCCAGGAGTCAGTATGTGTAAAGTGTGGAGGGAGAAATTCAGCGAAGAAGACAAGTGAAATCCTAGAAAATGATGCTTCTAGAGGACCCTCGTTTCAAATTCCTGGTAGTGACTGGGATTCATCAATAGACCCGCTTCTAAAAGTCCTTTTCAGAGGTCTATCTTAAGAGTGGGAATTCGCTGAAGCTTTGACAAACATGAAAAAGTGCGAACTAATGTGGAGAATAGCACCATGAACTGACTAGAGAAACATATAAAGATTACTGGCCAGCTGCTGCTCTATGGGGTGAAAGGTCCTGGTAAGTTTTCACCTGCTAGGGTATAAGCCTAGAGAAAGTGCCTGGCAGGTTCATCTGGGCTGGGGGCTTTTCATGAGACCCCTGGATATGTGTTTAATTCTTATTATGTTTGCACCCAAACCAATCTTTTCTGTGACTTACATTTATCCTTGTACTTCTGATATTATCACTACTTTTGGTTAAAAAACAAGTGTCTGAGAAAGAAGCATGTCATAAGAATGCATATCTCTCTCTTTTTTAATTAAACTGTCAAATGCATTTAATAAACTGTATCCCCCAACATCTCTGCTTCAGTCAGGTCATTTTTCTTAGTTTCCATGGAAAATGTCTTGAACTTTTCCACTTCTACGGCTTTGGTTTTTCCATGCCTCTTGTTTGGGATGCTATTCCTTTTCCTGTCCTCTTGGTCAACTCTACTCGAAGCTTAAGACCAAATACTACCTCTTCCAGGAAGTCTTCTTGGATCACTCCAGCCTGTAGTAACCTCTTTCCTCATTCTATGCTGATTGTCTGAACAACGTCCTTGGGATTGTGTCTTGTACTTTCCCAAGTGAATTTCAGGAGGTATGGTCTATCCGGGCTTCCATGGTAGCTCATCTGGTAAAGAATCTGCCTGGAATTCAGGAGATCCCAGTTTGATTCCTGGGTCAGGAATAACCCCTGGAGAAGGGATAGCTACCCACTGCAGTATTCTTGAGCTTCCCTGCTGGCTCAGCAAGTAAAGAATCTGCCTACAATGTGGGAGACTTGGGTTTGACTCCTGAGTTGGGAAGATCCCCTGAAGGAGGTCATGGCAACCCACTCCAGTTCTTGCCTGGAGAATCCCCATGGACAGAGGAGCCTGGTGGGCTGCAGTCCACGGTGTCGCAAAGTATCAGACACACCTGAGCGGCTAAGCACGGCACAGCACATAGTCTATCCATTGCAGAGTTCCAGCTATGGAGGGAGGGCACTTGATAAAAATAACACACAATTTTCCCTTCACACATCTTCTCTCCACTGTCAAGTTCCTCAGTAGTCTAAGCATGCCACCCTGGGCCAGTTAGCATTCTTCTCTGTCTCTTTGTTCTAAAACTGGACATTGTGACAGTACCAATGGCACCACGGCCCCTCCTTCCATCCTACCAGCCAGCTCGAGTCAGTAAAAAGGATCAACTGACTTTGGTTCTGATCTAAATCTTTGCTTTGAGATGATCATATTGCATAAGACCTAATTTAAGTAAACAAGAATTAGTGCTTTAATAATACAATAGGCTTACCCTTACTGGGGAAAAAAGAAAAAATAGATATCTTGATAATCCTAAATGAGTCTCTTATTAGCTAAGTAGAAAGGGATATACTTTTGCGAATGGGGAGAAGGGAGCAGGGCAAACGTTCCCAGCCTTCCTCCCTGGCACCCCAGGAGACCCATGGCAGCGCAGTTGGGTAGCAGGGTGGCCTGATCATGTGGGCACCTCTCTTACACATACACAGTATTTTCCTTGAAGAGAGGGTTTTTCTTTTTTCTTTTTTCACCTCCTGATGCCTTATGTAAAGCTTAGACTAGCTCTTGTCACACAGAGACGTGACCAGATCTCTAGAAGAGCTTCTAATTATAAACATGTTGTTTATTTTCCTGGCTTCGTGTCATCTGATTTTCTTCTCATTTATATGAAACAGGAGACATCAGCTTTGAAGACTTGCTGACACTTTAATGAAAAGAACTTTGGTTGTGAGTTGGGTGTTTTTCTTTGTTTCCACATAGTCCCTAAACTGAATATCTCAAATGCACTTTGGAGCTGAGATTCACATCCTACTTTCTACTAGAGAAAATCCATAAATTAGCACAAGATAGGAATCTGGCCTTGACTCCCAGTTATTATCCTCATACTTTTTCGTTTTACAATTTCATGTGATCCTTTTTCATAGGTTCCAATCCTTTGATGAAATTCTCTATTTTGCCATTTATTTTCTTGAATATGTTCATCATGTTTTAAAAAACATATCTCACATCTTTGTCAGATAACTTCAGTGTCTGGATCTCCTGGTGCTCTCTTTCCATTGTCAATTAGTTTTTCTCACAGATTTTTCAATTAGTTGGTCTTGCCAAGTGCTTCTTTATCATGTACTAAACAGTATGCATGAAAAAAAATGTAGATTTAATTTAAAGCTCTGTAGGATATATTTGGGCTTCCCAGGTGGCACAGCGGTAAAGAATCCACCTGCCAATGCAGGATACCCGGTTTTGATCCTGGGTCAGAAAGATCCATTGGAGAAGGAGATGGCAACCCACTCCAGTATTCCTGCCTAGAGAATCCCATGGACAGAGAAGCATCAGGGGATACAGTCCATGGGGTTGCAAAGAGTCCACATTGACTGAGCGTACACACATGCAAGATATCTTCCTCCAGAGGCAATTTACTTTTGATTTTGACAGACAGGGAAAGGCCAGTTACTCTAAATTATCCCAGAATTGAGCTGATTCAAATCCTGTTTACTGTCAGGCTGTCTTTATTCCTGGGGTGTAACCCACTTCAAACAAATGTTTTTATATAAATAAATGTTTTAAATAAATACCTTCAACTAAATGCCTTTTTTTAATGCTTGGGGCTTCCCTGGTAGTCCAGTGGTTAAGACTTTGCCTTCCAACGTAGGGAGTGAGGGTCAATCCCTGGTTGGGGAGCTAAAATTCTACATGCCTCATGGCCAAAAAACCAAAAAGAAAACAGAAGCAATATTGTAACAATAAAGAATTTTTTAAATGTCCCACATTAGGAAAAGCAACCTTAAATAAATAATTTTTAAAATAAAATCTTTACCCAACTTTCCTAGATAGTACTGGATGGGGGACATGTTAGTCCATCGTAGCCAGCAGAGGTTTATGTGAGTTAGTGATTCATCAGCAACTTAGTGTTCACCCACCACTTAGAATCAGAGGGATTTTTAATGTGGGAATGGTTTTCTATGAAATATCACTGTGACAATAAACTTTGTGTTAAGAAGTCTTAATTACTCATCTGTTTAAATTAAGAAAATACAACTCGAGGAGAACAAGATGGCGGAGGAGTAAGTGGACATGGAGTAAGTCTCTCTCTACAGATACATCAGGGATACACCCTCAGACACAGAAGTGTGTGAGAACAGCAGCTGAGAGCAGACAGGAGTACCTGACCAGAGGAAAAGAATATACAGACCCCCACAAACTCAGTAAGAAGAAACTAGGGGGGAAACAGGAGTGTTGGTAGAACTGGACCTGCACTCAGCGGGTGGGGGAACTGAAGCTGGGGTCCAATCTCCATATTGGGACAATTGTCTGAGTCAGAGGAGAAACATTTAAGGCTGAGAGTGAAACAACTAATCTGTGGCAACCTAAATGGAATGAGAGTCAGACAGGCCTTGCCGCAGCCGTACATGCCCCGGACAGGAACACTGGTCCCCTGGAAAGTGCAGTGGCTGGAGCTGGAGTAGAGGGTTTGTGGAGCAATCCCAGGGTGAGGGCTGCTGCTGACTGTGGAGAAATGGATTGAGGGAATGTGAGGGAGGAGACTGTGGTGGGAAATACTGGTGGAGGAAAGCCAGGCAGCCATGAAAACAAGGCAATACTGCTGAGTCAGGCATAGGACGTGGAGCCATCACTCACACCCCAGCATCGGGAGCTGAACAATAGAAAGGCAAGCCCATCAAACGCCGGATGCCCTGAACTACAGAGCAGGATCCCACCCAGGGTGCCCCTCTAAGTGCCCATCGCAGCAGAAAACAGAGAAGGACCCCAGGCAAGGGAGCCCTCTAAGTGCCTGCATGGGCAGAGCTATGGAGAGACTGGCTAAAGAGTCCTTCTGATCCCAGCTATAAGAGGCTCAAAAAAAGACTCCACTCAGTTCAGTTCAGTTCAGTTGCTCAGTTGTGTCTGATTCTTTGTGACCCCATGGACTGCATCACACCAGTCTTCCTTGTCCATCATTAACTCCTTGAGCCTGTTCAAACTCATGTCCATCAAGTCGGTGATGCCATCCAACCATCTCATCCTCTATCATCCCCTTTTCCTCCCACCTTCATCCTTTCCCAGCATCAGGGTCTTTTCAAATAAGTCAGTTCTTTGCATCAGGTGGCCAAAGTATTGGAGTTTCATCTTCAGCTTCAGTCCTTTCAATGAATATTCAGGACTGATCTCCTTTAGGATGGACTGGTTGGATCCCCTTGCAGTCCAAGGGACTCTCAAGAGTCTTCTCCAACAGCACAGTTCAAAAGCCTCAGTTCTTCAGTGCTCAACTTTCTTTATAGTCCAACTTTCAAATCTATACATGACTACTGGAAAAACCATAGCTTTGATTAGAAGGACTTTTGTTAGCAAAGTAATGACTCTGCTTTTTAATATGATGTCTAGGTTGGTCATAACTTTTCTTCCAAGTAGCAAGTGCCTTTTAATTTCATGCTGTAGTCACCATCTGCAGTGATTTTGGAGTCCCCACAAAATAAAGTTTGTCATTGTTCCCATAGTTTCCCCATCTATTTGCCATGAAGTGATGGGACCAGATGCCATGATCTTAGTTTTCTGAATGTTGAGTTTTAAGTGAACTTTTTGATTCTCCTCTTTTACTTTCAACAAGAGGCTCTTTAGTTCTTCTTTGCTTGCTGCCATAAGGGTGGTGTCATCTGCATATCTGAGGTTATTGATATTTCTCCCAGCAATTTGATTCCAGCTTGTGCTTCATCCAGCCCAGCATTTCTCATGATGTACTCTGCATTTAAGTTAAATTAACAGGGGGGGCAATATACAGCCTTGATGTATTTCTTTCCCGATTTGGAACCAGTCTGTTGTTCCATGCCCAGTTCTAATTTTTGCTTCCTGACCTGCATACATATTTCTCAGGAGGCAGGTCACATGGTCTGTTATTCCCATCTCTTGAAGAATTTTCTACAGTTTGTTGTGATCCACACAGTCAAAGGCTTTGGCATAGTCAATAAAGCAGAAGTAGATATTTTTCTCGAACTCTCTTGCTTTTTCGATGATCCAGCAGATGTTGGCAATTTGATCTCTGGTTCCTCTGCATTTTCTAAATCCAGCTTTAACATCTGGAAGTTCATGGTTCACATATTGTTGAAGCCTGGCTTGGAGAATTCTGAGCATTTCTTTACTAGCGTGTGAGATGAGTACAATTGTACAGTAGTTTGAGCATTCTTTGGCATTGCCTTTCTTTGGGATTGGAATGAAAACTGACCTTTTCCAGTCCTGTGGCCACTGCTGAGTTTTCCAAATTTGCTGGCATATTGAGTGCAACACTTTCACAGCATCATCTTTTAGGATTTGAAATAGTTCCATTGGAATTCCATTACCTTCACTTTGTTCATAGTGATGAGTCCTAAGGCCCACTTGACTTCACATTCCAGGATGACTGGCTCTACATGAGTGGTCACGCCATTGTGATTATCTGGGTCATGAAGATCTAGTTCTTCTGTGTATTCTTGCCACCTCTTCTTAATATCTTCTGCTTCTGTTAGGTCCATACCATTTCTGTCCTTTATTGAGCCCATCTTTGCATGAAATGTTCCCTTGGTATCTCTCATTTTCTTGAAGAGATCTCTAGTCTTTCCCATTCTGTTCTTTTCCTCTATGTCTTTGCATTGATCACTGAGGAAGGCTTTCTTATCCCTCCTTGCTATTCTTTGGAACTCTGCATTCAAATAGGTGTATCTTTCCTTTTCTCCTTTGCCTTTCTCTTCTCTGCTTTTTTTCTGCTTTTCTGTTACTTTTGTTTTCTGCTATTTGTAAGGTCTCCTCAGACAACCATTTTGCTTTTCTTCATTTCTTTTTCTTAGGGATGGTCTTGATCCCTGCCTCCTGTACAATGCCATGAACCTCCATCCATAGTTCTTTGGACACTCTGTCTATCAGATCTAATCCCTTGAGTCAATTTCTCACTTCCATTGTATAATTGTAAGGGATTTGACTTAGTGCATACCTGAATGGTCTAGTGGTTTTCCCTACTTTCTTCAATTTAAGTCTGAATTTGACAATAAGGAGTTCATGATCTGAGCCACTCTCAGCTCCTGGTCTTGTTTTTGCTGACTGTATAGAGCTTCTCCATCTTTGGCTGCAAAGAATATAATCAATCTGATTTTGGTATTAACCATCTGGTGATTTCCATGTATAGTCTTCTCTTGTGTTGGGTGTTTGCTATGACCAGTGCGTTCTCTTGGCAAAACTCTATTAGCCTTTGTCCTGCTTCATTCTATACTCCAAGGTCAAATTTGCCTGTTACTCCAGGTATTTCTTGACTTCCTGCAATGCGTTCCAGTCCCCTACAATGAAAAGGACATCTTTTGTGGGTGTTAGTTCTACAACATCTTGTAGGTCTTCATAGAACCATTCAACTTCAGCTTCTTCAGCATTACTGGTCGGGGCATAGACTTGGATTACTGTGATATTAAATGGTTTGCGTTGGAAACGAACAGAGATCACTCTCGTTTTTGAGACTGAATCCAAGTATTGCATTTTGGGCTCTTTTGTTGACTATGATGACTACTCCATTTCTTCTAAGGGATTCTTGTCCACAGCAGTAGGTATAATGGTCATCTGAGTTAAATTCACCCATTCCCGTCCATTTTAGTCCACTGATTCCTAAAATGTTGATGTTCACTCTTGCCATCTCCTGTTTGACCACTTCCAATTTGCCTTGATTCATGGACCTAGCATTCCAGGTTTCTTTGCAATATTGCTCTTTACAGCATCGGACTTTACTTCCATCACCAGTCACATCCACAACTGGGTGTTGTTTTTGCTTTGGCTCTGTCTCTTCATTCTTTCTGGAGTTATTTCTCCACTGATCTCCAGTAGCATATTGGGCAACTACCAACCTGGGGAGTTTATCTTTCAATGTCCTATTTTTTTGCCTTTTCATACTGTTCATGCGGTTCTCAAGGCAAGAATACTGAAGTGGTTTGCCATTCCCTTCTCCAGGAGACCACATCTTGTCAGAACTCTCCACCATGACCCGTCTGTCTTGGGTGGCCCTACATGGCATGGCTCATAGTTTCACTGAGTTAGACAAGGCTGTGGTACATGTGATAAGATTGGTTAGTTACCTGTGACTGTGATTTTCAGTCTGTCTGCCCTCTGATGGAGAAGGATAAGAGGCTTATGGAAGCTTCTTGATGGGAGAGACTGACTGAGGGGGAAACTGGGTCGGATAGGGCCATAACTCCTGTGGCAGAGGCAATCTACGTCCCTGCACACTTGGCACCACCAGGGGCACTGCAAGTGAAGCAGCTGTGCCACCTTCATGCTCAACTCTCACTGGAGTAGAGCTGCCATAGGCAAAAAATGTCTTGCACCTATGTGCTCAGGGTTGCTTCAGTAGTGTCCGAATTTTTGTGACCCTATAAACTATGGCCTACCAGGCTTCTCTGTCAGGAAGGGGGGTTCTCCAGGCAAGAATACTGGAGTGCATTGGCCAATACTAGTTGCCATACCCTTCTAGAGCTCTGTAGTTCCTTCTGCCCTAGCTGCCAACTCCCCGAGTACCTGGTGCTGCCAGAATCCCTGCGAAAGGAGAAGCTGCACCACCTCCACACCTCACAGGAGAAAACCCAAGTCCTCCACGGCAGCCTCAGGAGCAAACCCCAGTGGATGACCGACTTGCAGAGGTGGAGATAAAACCACAGTTGGAATCTAGGGGCAGAGTGGCTAAGGAAGAAGATCCAAAACCTTCCACCAGCTTTTGAGCTTTTCTCTCAGCCAATTTTTTTTTTACTGTCATTATAAACCTCTGCCTCTACTTTGTGCTTTTGCAGTTCTGGGGAGTTTTCTTTTTTTTCTCTCTCATCTTTTTTTAATTTTAATTTTTAAAACCTGTTGTTATTTTTTCTACATTTATTCCTTTATTTCCCTACTGCTCTTATGCCCTTGCAGTTAATCTTTAACATATATAAATCTTCGTCTACCTCTGTTTAACTTTGGATATCTATTCTTTTTTTCTTTTCTTTCTCTCCTTTCCTCTCAACATATTTGTTCATTTTATTTTCATTGTTTTATTCCTCATTTGGCACCTTGCTGTAGTTTTGTTTTCCAGTTTGTGCTTCAGTTAGTTTTGTTATGGTAGATATAATTTTTGGTTTCCTTTGTTTGCCAGGTCAGTCTACTATACTTTGCTTTTGTTAGACTGTTTTGATTTTGCTTACGGGTGTATACGTATATGTGTATATTCAGTCACACTTTTTATTTTTGTTATAAACCCCTGCCTCTACATTCGGTTTTTGCAGTTCTGTGGCATTTTCCTTTTTTTTTTCTTCTTCTTCTTCCTCCCCCCCTTTTTTCCTCTTCCTTCCTCCCCCCTTTTTTCTTCTTCCTGTTTTTTCTCTTTTTAATAATTTTAATTTTTTACACCTATTATATATTTTATACATTTACTCCTTTGTTTGCCTTTCCTACTGTTTTTTTCCCCTTGCAGTTAATCTTTAATGTATATAAATCTTCATCTACCTATATTTAACTTTGCATATATATTCTTTCTTTCATTTTTTTCTTTCCTTTCCTCTCAACATATTTGTTACTTTTGTTTTCATTGCTTTATTCCCCACTTGGCACCTTACTTTAGTTTTGCTTTCCAGTTTGTGCTTTAGTTAGTTTTATTCTTAAATAAAAATATTTATTTGCTTTGTTCACCTGTTTGATCTGCTGTACTTTATTTTTTTGGACTGTTTTGACTTTTCTCATGGATATATATGTATAGGTGTGTATATTCCATTATTTTAATTACTATTTGCCTGATTTTATAACTGCCATTTGTCTGGGGTTCATCTTTGGTTTCTCATTTTTAGATATTTGTTTTAATCTCACTTAATGTTATAACAAACCACTAGTGGAATCTTTGTTCCTGACCAGAGATCAAGCCCTGAACCTTTGGAGTGGGAGCACTGACTCCAAGACCCTAGACCACTAGAGAACTAACTCTGGGGAGTATCAGAAATGAGAACTGACACAAAGGAAACCACTTGAATACAAGACCCAGCATCACCAAACCGCCAGTAGCACCCTGTGCAGGATGCCTCATCTAAGCAACAAACAAATCAAAAAATACAAACCCAATCATCAGCAGACAGGATTACCACCTCACTCAGCCTTGCTCATCAGAGGAAAAACAAACAAACAAAAACTCAGCACAAATCTCACCCTATATGAAGGTGACACAAACCACTGGACCAAACTTAGGAGGGCAGAAACCAAAAGGAAGAAGGAATGCAACCTTCTTCAAGGAAAGAATTCAACTTTCCTTGAAGCCTGGGAAAAGGAGACCTCAAACAAGTTAAAAAAAAATAATGAAAAAGCAGAGAAATATTACACAAATGAAGGAACAAACTAGAAAGACAGAAGTCCAAATAAATGAAAAAGAAATAGGCAAACTACCTGAAAAAGAATTCAGAATAAGGATAGTAAAGAGGATCAAAAACCTTGAAAACAAAATGGAAAAAAATGCAAGAATCAATTAACAAAGACTTAGAAGAATTAAAGAATAAACATACAGAGAGAAACAACACAATGACTGAAATTAAAAATACTCTAGAAGGAATCAATAGCAGAATATCTGAAGCAAAAGAACAAATCAGTGAGCTGCAAGATAAAATGGTGGAAATAACTTCTGAAGAGGAGAGTAAAGTAAAATGAATGAAAAGAACTGAGGACAGTCTTGGAGACCTCTGGGACAATATCAAGTGCACCAACATTTGAATTATAGAGGTCCCAGAAGAAGAAGAGCAAAATAAAGAGTATAAGAAAAATTTTGAAGAGATTATAGTAGAAAATTTCCCCAACATGGAAAAGGAACTAGTCAATCAAGTCCAAGAGGTACAAAGAGTCCCATACAAGATAAACCCAAGGAGAAACACACCAAGACACATACTAATCACACTAACAAAGACTAAACACAAGGGAAGAATATTGAAAACAGCAAGGGTGAAGCAACAAGTAACATACAAGGGAAACCCCATATGCTTAACAGCTGATCTTTCAGCAGAAACTCCATAGGCCAGAGGGAATGGCAGGATATATTTAAAATGCTAAAAGGGAAAAAATCTGCAACCAAGATTACTGTACCCAGCAAAGATCTCATTCAAAATTGATGGAGAAATCAAAAGCTTTTCAGGCAAGCAAAAGTTAAGAGAATTCTGTACCACCAAACCAGCTTTACAACAAATGTTAAAGGGACTTATATAGTCAAGAAATACGAGGGAATAATAAAGATCTACCAAATCAACCCCAAACAATTAAGAAAATGGCAGTTGGAACATGTATATCAATAATTACTTTAAATGTAAATGGATTAAAATACTCCAACCAAAAGACACAGACTGGCTGAATGGATACAAAAACAAGACCCATATATATCATGTCTACAAGAAACTCACTTCAGACCTAAAGATACATATAGACTGAAAGTGAAAGGATGGAAAAATATATTACATGCAAATGGGAAGCAAAAGAAAGCTGGAGTAACAATCCTCATATCAAACAAAATAGACCTTAAAATAAAGAATATTACAAGAGATAAGGAAGGACACTACATAATGATCAAGGGCTCAATCAAAGAGGAAGACTTAGCAATTGTAAATATCTATACGCCCAGCACAGGAGCACCTCAATACATAAGACAAACACTAACAGACATAAAAGGAGAAATTGACAGCAACACAATAATAGTAGGAGACTTTAACACCCCACTCACACCAATGGACAGATCATCAAATAGAAAATTAATTAGGAAACACAAGTCTTAAATGACACATTAGATGAAATGGATGTTATTGATATCTTCAGGACATTCCATCCAAATGCAGAAGAATGCACCTTCTCAAGTGCACACGGAACATTCTCCAGGATATATCACATCTTGGGTCACAAATCAAACTCAGTAAATTTAAGAAAATTGAAATCATATCAAGCATCTTCTCTGACCACAAAGCCATGAGACTAGATATCAATTACAAGAAAAAACTATAAGAAACACAAACACATGGAGATTAAGCAACACATTTCTACATAACCAACAGATTACTGAAGAAATGAAAAGGGAAATAAAAAATTTTTAGAAACAAATGGCAATGAAAACAGGGCTACTCGAAACCTATGGGATGCACCAAAAGCAGTTCTAAAAGGGAAGTTTATAGCAATACAATCCTACCTCAAGAAACAAGAAAAACATTGAAAGGACAACCTAACTTTACACCTAAAACAGAAGAAGAACAAAAAAACCCCAAAATTAGTAGAAGGGAGAAAATCATAAAGATCCAAGCAGAAATGAAAAAGAAATGAAAGAAAAAATAGTAAAGATTAATAAAACTAAAAACTGATTCTTTGAGAGATAAACAAAATTGACAAACCTTTAGCCAGACTCATCAAGAAAAAAGAGAGAAGAATCAAATCAACAAAATTAGAAGGAAAAAGGAGAGGTTACAGTAGACAATGCAGAAATACAAAGGATTATGAGACTATTATGAACAACTATATGACAATAAAATGAACAACCTGGAAGAAATGGACAGATTCTTAGAAAAGTTCAATCTTCCAAGACTGAACCTGGAAGAAATAGAAATTATGAACAACCTAATTACAAGCCCTGAAATTGAAGTTGTGATAAAAAAAAAAAAAAATCTCCCAAAAAGCAAAAGCCCAGGACCAAATGGCTTCACAGGAGAATTCTATCAAATATTTAGAGAAAAGCTAATGCCCATCCTTCTAAAGATCTTTTAAAAATTGCAGAGGAAGGAACTCTTCCAAGCTCATTCTGAGGCTACCATCACCCTGATACCAAAACCGGACAAGGATAATACAAAAAAAAGAAAACTAAAGGCCAATATCACTGATGAACATAAGATGCAAAATTCCTCAGCAAAATTTCAGCAAAGGGAATTTAGCAACACATCAAAATGCTCATACATCATGATCAAGTTGGGTTTAATCCAGAAATGCAAGGATTCTTCAATATACACAAATCAATCAATGTGATACACCATATTAACAAATGGAAAGATAAAAACCATGTGATCATCTCAATAGATGCAGAAAAAGCCTTTGACAAAATTTAGTACCCATTTATGATTAAAACTCCTCAAAATATGTGCATAGAAGGAACCTACCTCAACATAGTAAAGGCCATATATGATAAGCTTATAGCAAACATTATTCTCAGTGGTGAAAAATTGAAAGCATTCCCCTGAAGATCAGGAGCAAGATAAGGGTGTCCACTTTTGCCACTATCATTCAGCATAGTTTGGAAGCCCTAGCTACAACAATCAGAGAAGAAAAAGAAACAAAAGGGATCTAGATCAGAAAATAAGAATTAAAGCTCTCACTGTCCACAGATGACATGATATCGTACATAGAAAACCCTAAAGATAGTATCAGAAAATTACTAGAGCAAATCAGTGAATCTAGCAAAGTTGCAAGATACAAAATCAATACACAGAAATCATTTGCATTTCTATATACTAACAATGAAAAATCAGAAAGAGAAATTAAGGAATCAATCCCATTCACCAACAAAAAGGATTAAATATCTAGAAATAAACTTACTCAAGGAAACAAAAAGAACTATACACAGAAAATTATAAGACACTAATGAAAGAAACCAAAGATGACATAAACTGATGGAGAGATATTCCATGTTCCTGGGTAGGAAGAATCAATATTGTGAAAATGACTATACTACCAAATGCAGTCTACAGATTCAATGTGATCCTTATCAAATTAAATCAGTGGCATTTTTCACAGAACTAGAATAAAAAATTTCACGATTCATGTGGAAACACAAAAGACCCCAAATAGCCAAAGCAGTCTTGAGAAAGAAGAATGGAGCCAGAGAAGTCAACCTTCCTGACTTCAGATTATACTACAAAGCTACAGTCAACAAGACAGTATGGTACTGATGCAAAAACAGAAGTATAGACCAACGGAACAAGATAGAAAGCCCAGAAATAAACCCATGCATCTATGGGCACCTTATATTTGACAAAGGAGGCAAGAATATATAATGGGGCGAAGACAGCCTCTTCAATAAATGGTGCTGGGAAAACTGGGCTTGCTTGCTAAGTCGTTTCAGTAGTGTCTGACTCTGTGAGATCCCATTGACAGCAGCCCACCAGGCTTCCCCATCCCTGGGATTCTCCAGGCAAGAACAGTGGAGTGGGTTGCCATTTCCTTCTCCAGTGCATGAAAGTGAAAGGGGAAAGTGAAGTTGCTCAGTTGTGTCCAACTCTTCAAAACCCCATGGACTGCAGCCCACCAGGCTTCTCCATCCATGGGATTTTCCAGGCAAGAGTACTGGAGTTGGGTGCCATCACCTTCTCTGGGGAAAACTGGACAGTTACATGTAAAAGAATGAAATTAGAACACTTCCTAACATCATAAACAAAGATAAACTCAAAATGGATCAAAGACCTAAATGTAAGACCAGAAACTATAAAACTCTTAGAGGACAAAACAGGCAGAACACTCAATGACATAAATCAAAGCAAGATCCTCTATGACCTCCTCCTAGAGTAATGGGAATAAAAACAAAAGTAAACAGGTGGGACCTGATTAAACTTAAAAGCTTTGCACAGCAAAGCTTTTAAGCAAAGTGAAAAGAACTTGTGTAAGCAAGGTGAAAAGACAACCCTCAGAATGGGAGAAAATAATAGCAAAAGAAACAACTGACAAAGGATTAATTTTAAAAATATACAGCTCATACAACTCAATAGAAAAACAAAGAAAAACAAACAACGCAATCAAAATGTGGGGAAAAGACCTAAACAGACATTTCTCCAAAGAAGACATACATATGGCTAACACATAAAAATATTCTTAACATTGCCCATTGTTAGAGAAGTGCAAATCAAAACTACAGTGAGATCTCACTTCACACCAGTCAGAATGGCCATCATCAAAAAGTCTACAAACAATAAACGCTGGAGAGGGTGTGGAGAAAAGGGAATGCTCTTGCACTGTTGGTGGGAATGTAAATTGATACAGTCAGTACGGAAGATGTTATGGAGATTCCTTTAAAAACTAGGAATAAAATCACCATATGACCCAGCAATCTCATTCCTAGCCATATACCCTGAAGAAACCAAGATTGAAAGAGACACATGTATCATGTTGTTCATTGGAGCACTCTTTACAATAGCTAGAACATGGAAGCAACCTAGATATCCATCGACAGATGAATGGATAAAAAAATCGTGGTACATATACACATGGAATAATAGTCATGAAAAGGAACACATTTGAGTCAGTTCTAATGGCGTGGATGAACCTAGAACCTATTATACAGAGTGAAATAAGTAAGGAGAAAGATAAATATCATACTCTAATGCGTATATACAGAATCTAGAAAAATGATACTGAAGAATTTATTTATAGGGCAACAGTGGAGAAACAGACATAGGGAATAGACTTATGGACATAGGGAGGGGGGAGGGGAGGGGGAGATGTGTGGAAAGAGTAACATGGAAACTTACATTACCATATGTAAAATAGATAGCCAGTGGGAATTTGCCATATGGCTCAGGAAACTCAAACAGGGGCTCTATATCAACCTAGAGGAGTGGGACGGGGAGGGAGATGGGAGGAAGGTTCAAAAGGGAGGGGATATATGTATATCTATGGCTGATTCACTTTGAGATTTGACAGAAGACAGCAAAATTCTGTAAAGGAATTACCCTTCAATAAAAATAATTTAAAAAACCAAGAAATTACAACTCATCTGTTTAAATTAACCTATTAAATTAAATTAAGAAAGTCAGAAATGTAGCCATGCTTTGAAAACAAATGATGTGCTTATTTGTCAAGTTGGGTTCTCAAGTCACCACAGATGGCAATGCTCTAGCTTTTAAACCACACATTTCATGCATTGTTTTGTTTGCACACTTATGAAAGCTTAAATGAGAGACTTCATATTTTTCTCAGACTATAGCCCATTCTATCTGAGCTGCCCCAAATAGTATATTATAAATTCATAAAAAGTAGCAATGAGAGGAACACTAGATCAGTTTCAGGAATTGGAAAAGAGTAAGATCATGGCATCTGGTCTCATCACTTCATGGGAAATAGGTGGGAAAACAGTGGAAACAGTATCAGACTTTATTTTTCTGGGCTCCAAAATCACTGCAGATGGTGACTACAGCCATGAAATTAAAAGATACTTACTCCTTGGAAGAAAAGTTATGACCAACCTAGAGAGCATATTGAAAAGCAGAGACATTACTTTGCCAGCAAAGGTCCGTCTAGTCAAGGCTATGGTTTTTCCAGTGGTCATGTATGGATGTGAGAGTTGGACTGTGAAGAAAGCTGAAGCCGAAGAATTGATGCTTTTGAACTGTGGTATTGGAGAAGACTCTTGAGAGTCCCTTGGACTGCAAGGAGATCCAACCAGTCCATTCTGAAGGAGATTGGCCCTGGGATTTCTTTGTAAGGAATGATGCTAAAGCTGAAACTCCAGTACTTTGGCCACCTCATGCGAAGAGTTGACTCATTGGAAAAGACCCTGATGCTGGGAGGGATTGGGGGCAGGAGGAGAAGGGGACGACAGAGGATGAGCTGGCTGGATGGCATCACTGACTCGATGGATGAGTCTGAGTGAACTCCGGGAGTTGGTGATGGACAGGGANCCAGTACTTTGGCCACCTCATGTGAAGAGTTGACTCATTGGAAAAGACCCTGATGCTGGGAGGGATTGGGGGCAGGAGGAGAAGGGGACGACAGAGGATGAGATGGCTGGATGGCATCACTGACTCGATGGGCGTGAGTCTGAGTGAATTCTGGGAGTTAGTGATGGACAGGGAGGCCTGGTGTGCTGTGATTCACGGGGTCACAAAGATCGGACACGACTGAGTGACTGAACTGAACTGAGCTGGAATGACTATTTTATGGCAAATGTTATGAATATATGTCACACTTGTCAGAGAGATTATGTCTCAAGCTGAAAGTAAAGTGAAAGTGTTAGTCACTCAGTCGTGTCCAACTCTTTGCGACCCCATGGACTGTAGTCCACTGTGTCCATGGAATTCTCCAGGCAAGAATACTGGAGTGGGTAGCCATTTCCTTCTCCAGGAAATCTTTCCAACCCAGGGATTATACCCAGGTCTGCTGCAATGCAGGCAGATTCTTTACCATCTGAGCCACCAGGGAATATGCAAATTTAAGAGTAATATGAATTGTTTTGCAAAATATTCCTCAACTGCCATGAAAAACTGCCAGAAATCCATACTAATTCAGAACCACTTCCAGAGTCATGAATTAGAGCATGAAGAGAAGTGAGAAAATGGACACTCAGCACTACTTTCTTATTAAGGGTCTATTACATTTATGCCATCTGAGAGGAAGGATGTGACAAGGTAATTAATTGTTTAATTTCTCCTACCTAAGTGCTTAACTATTCAAATCTTCCCTGTTCTCCTAAGCAGGATGTATTTGTGAAGTTGATCATGACACAACCCTCAAATTCCACAACATCCAGACAGAATTGCCCGTTGTTTCAAGGATACAGGGCAAAAGATCTGAAGATCTGGGGACCTGAATGATGTTTGTCACAGGAGCTGATGTTTTTGGTTGGTTTTTGCTGTGTCAGCTCTGAGCAACAAATTCTGAATGACAGAAGAGCCCATTCCTACGTTATCAGTTTTATTTGTTTTCATGTTTGTAATATGTCATAATATCTTTCCTTGAAGGTAAACCTGTGGCCTTCTTTCCTGTCAAGAGTCACATGGATGTGATAAGTAACATGGTTAAGAGACATTGATAGCAAGGCTGGCAGACCTTTAGTAGATACAATTGATGGAGCGTCTCAATGTGCTGCAAATCAGGCCCTCTTCAAGGAAACCAGCAAGGAAGGCATTATTGTCCTTCAAGCCCATTTCACAAAGTGCAAAATGAGACTTTAGAAGAGGGAAATAATTTGCTCAAAATAACAGAGTTGACAAGAGGTGGTGGTGGTGTAGTCTCTAAATTGTGTCCAGCTCTTATGAGCCCATGGACTGTAGCACACCAGTTTCCTCTGTCCATGAGATTCTCCAGGCAAGAATGTTGGAATGGATTGCCATTTCCTCTTCCAGGAGATCTTTTAGACCCAAGGATTGAACCCATGGCTCTACCAGGGAAGCCCAAATAAGAGGCCGTGGAACTTTTTAAGACCAGGGCTGTCTGAGGCCAAAGCTCTTAGCCTTGCACTCTGCATTCCACCCTAGACAGATGGCTGGGCCTCTAGCACCCTGCAGTTGGTCATCTGAAGAGAGGCTCATTCTTGGAAGGGGCTGGTGCTGAAAGCTGCCTTATTTGATGACTGAGAAGAGTGGGGCCGAATGTTGATGAAATGAAACCTGAGAGTGTGAACCTCGGCAGGAAGATGATTGGGGAAGAGAATTGCTGCCATTGCCCTGTGGATCTTCTCACATCTCTCCCTTGGCCAAAAATCTCTTTTTGATGCAGTGCTGCCTTCAGGACAGGCCTCACACCTCAGCAAGATGTTAAAAACATCCCCAGGGACTTCCCTGATGGTCCAGTGGCTAAGACTCCTCTCTCCCAGTGCAGGGTTTGACCTGCATGCGGCAACTAAGACTGGGTGCAGCCAAATAAATAAATAAATACTTTTTTAAAATAAAATAAAAACATCCACAATTTTGCTCCAACCAACTTATTCAGGGACATTGCCCCATTTCCACCCACCCCCAGCATAGACCTGATTTTAGTCTTCGTGAATATCATATTCTCAGAGAACAATCTCCTCTCTCAGCCCTCCCACCTGTGAATTCACTGCTCCTCTTCCTAGAATGCACTGTTTCCTCCCTCCTGTCTGGAGTAACCTTAATCATCCTTCATGTTATAATTCAAGTGTCGCTTCCTCAGTTATTGGATCCTAGACACTGCTTGTCTTTCCTGGCGGCTCAGATGGTAAAGAATCTGCCTACAATGCAGGAGATATGGGTTTGATCCCTGGATCAGGAAGATCCCCTGGAGAATAGAATGGCAATCCACTCCAGTGTTCTTGCCTGGGAAATTCTATGGAGAATTTGTCTGGGGAATTCAATGACAGAGGAGCCTGATGGCTTACAGTCTATGGGGCTGCAAAGAGTCAGACACGACTGAACAGCTAACACTTTCACACTTTCAGACCCTCACAAGGGGTTGGTCATATCTTCCCCCAAGGCTTCTAGAACTTTATTCAGGCCTAAGTCAGACTGTGATGCTTGTCAGCATGTTCAGATATCTCATTAGGCAGTGAGCTCCTGCAGAACAGAAGCCATTTTACATTCCTTTCTGGGTCCTCCTTGCCCCCTCCCCTGGCTCTAAGCACATTCCGTAAAATATATCGCTCTTCATAAGTCAGACTGGTTCCAAATTAAGAAAGGAGTACGTCAAGGCTGTATATTATCACCCTGCTTATTTAACTTATATGCAGAGTACATCATGCAAAATGCCAGGCTGGATGAAGTACAAGCTGGAATCAAGATGGCCAGGAGAAATTTCAATCACCTTAGCTATGCAGATGACACCACCCTTATGGCAGAAAGTAAAGAGGAATTGAAGAGCCTCGTGATGAAAGTGAAGGAGGAGAGTGAAAAAGTTGGCTTAAAGCTCAACATAGAGAAAACTAAGATCATGGCATACTGTCCTATCACTTCATGGCAAATAGATGGTTGGAAACAGTGTCAGACTTTATTTTCTTGGGCTCCAAAATCATTGAGGATAGTGACTGCAGCCATAAAATTAAAAGACACTTCTCCTTGGAAGAAAAGTTATGACAAACCTAGACAGCATATTAAAAACAGAGATATTACTTTGCCAATAAAGATCCATCTAGTCAAAGCTATGATTTTTCCAGGAGTTATGTATGGATGTGAGAACTGGACTATAAAGAAAGCTGAGCACCGAAAAACTGATGCTTTTGAACTGTGGTGTTGCAGAAGACTCTTGAGGGTCCCTTGGACTGCAAAGAGATCCAACCAGTCCATCCCAAAGGAAATCAGTTCTGAATATTCACTGGAGGACTGATGCTGCAGCTGAAACTCCAATACTTTGGTCACCTGATGCAAAGAAGACGCTGATACTGGGCAAGATTGAAGGCAGGAGTAGAAGGGGACGACAGAGGATTAGATAGTTGGATGGCATCACCGACTCGATGGACATGAGTCTGAGCAAGCTCCAGGAGTTGGTGATGGACAGGGAAGCCTGGTGTGCTGCAGTCCATGGGGTGGCAAAGAGTCAGACGTGACTGAGTGACTGAACTGAGTTGAATTCTCAAATGTTGAGTGTTGAATAAGTACACCTTCAAGGGAGGGTGACTTCGAGGGCTTGGTTTCCTGGGAGGAGACTTTGCCTTCTGCACCCACAGACCTCTTTGAGCAATGTCCCATCCGAGGCATTGAGCCACTTCTAGGGCCATTGCAGCAGCAGGAGCCTAGGGTGGGGCTGGTGCAAAAACAAACAGGGAAGACAAAAACAGGGGTATGTTGAAATCTTGAAAAAGCTCTATTCCTTGGTATTCAGGCTTGCCGCACCTTCTAAGTCAAGTGGGTTCTCAGTTCAGGGACTCTAAGAGGATCCATTGTAGGTACAAAGGCTTTGGGATCACGGCCGAGAGGCAGGGAGAGACAGGGGATGTGAAATCGGCTTCCTTGTTTAGCCTTTCTCTTTGTGAGCCTATTTGTCTTTCCAGACAAAAGAAACCCTGACCTCCCTCTGCTTAAATTACTTAATTGCTTTGACACCTTCTGCTGTTGCATCAGCGCAACACACTGTTTTGTCAGGGCTCCTTCACTGGGGTTGATCTAGGCTAGAGAGAGGCAAGGGGCAGCAAACAAGTCCTAATAGCCAGGGAAATGTTGGGCAGAGGAAGGAATCTAGGCAAGGGAAGGCAGGGTGGGACAAAGAAGGAAAAAAGGAAATGCTGGGATGGTGGGAAGAAGAGATCTTGGGAAAGGTGGCAATTAGGTTAGCAAAACTAAATGTCTCTGTCTGGAAGATTTCCCAGACAAGGCCTCAGGGAGATTGTGCCCAAGCGGGCAAACCTGTCTGCTACAGGTCCCCGAAAGGAACAAAATGAGACAGCCCGGATTGCTGTGCTCCGGACTACATCTGGCTGAGACGTTTTCTTCACTCTGTGTCTCAGTGTCTCTCCTCAGAAATGGACCAGATTTGAGATCTTTCTCACAAGCCCCCAGATACTGCTTTTTGTTGTTGTTTAGTTGCCAAGTCATGTCCCACTCTTTGCAACCCCATGGACTGCAGCACATCAGGCTTCCCAGTCCTTCACTAGCTGCCAGCATTTGCTCAAACTTATGTCCTTTGAGTCAGTGATACCATCCAACCATTTCATCCTCTGTTCACTCCCTTGTCCTCATGCCTTCAATCTTTCCTAGCATAAGGATCTCTTCCAATGAGTTGGCTCTTCGCATCAGTTGGCCAAAGGATTGGAGATTCAGTTTCAACATCAGTCCTTCCAGTAAATATTCAGGATTGATTTCCTTTAGGATTGACTGGCTTGATCTCCTTGCTGTCTAAGATGCTCCTTACTGAAATACGTTTGAGACAAAAATGGAAGAAACCCACAAAACTGTCATAAAGCCCTTTACAAATATTCAAATAATTAGTATGAGGGATTCTGGAAACAAACATGATCAAACAGAGTGTCTGTCAAAATAATGAAACACAGTCCCAGCAAAAGACACCTCCAGTAAATTTGCCTTGGCCTATATGGAAAAGTCAGAGAAGTAAATGTAGGGAAACCAAAACCTCGAAGTTCTTGAAACAGGAGGATGAAGGATTGTTGCATGAGCCTGGGTTAGGGATCAGGATACCTGGGTTTTAGACCAGTTTGGCTTATGGTTGTACAGATGTGAACCTAGATTTCTCAACTGTAGGATAAAAGGCTAAATCTCTCTAGGGCTCATGTTCCTCAGGGTGGGTGTGCAGGGCTATGCAAACAGATGCTGGAGGCCACCATCAAGCATAATACATCTTTCTGAAACATCAGTTTTACCTGAAGGGAAACATTTGAAAACATTATTTTTTAATTCAAAAATTAATTCATTTTTTTGGCCAATGCTTATTGAGCCTTGGCTATATGCCAGCTACTGTTTTAAACACTGTTTTAATAGCAAAGTAAACACGGATATATTATAGAATAATGTACATAATTTATGTGATCTAAGGTAAATGACAATTCCTAAAACCATTTTTCACACACAGGTTCATTTCTGGTCATGTCCATTAACTCTCAGCTCCAACCAAATAACACCTATTTGTTTTCCTTTGCCCCTAGGCAAATACCAATAGATAAGTAGGCCAGTAGTCGTAGGCCCCTTTCCAGTTCTACAGCCTATCTCATCAGGACCACCAGACATTCAGCAAATCCTTATTGTTGACAACAGGCTTGATATTGATATCTACCAGANTAAGAATTAAAGCTCTCACTGTCCACAGATGACATGATATCGTACATAGAAAACCCTAAAGATAGTATCAGAAAATTACTAGAGCAAATCAGTGAATCTAGCAAAGTTGCAAGATACAAAATCAATACACAGAAATCATTTGCATTTCTATATACTAACAATGAAAAATCAGAAAGAGAAATTAAGGAATCAATCCCATTCACCAACAAAAAGGATTAAATATCTAGAAATAAACTTACTCAAGGAAACAAAAAGAACTATACACAGAAAATTATAAGACACTAATGAAAGAAACCAAAGATGACATAAACTGATGGAGAGATATTCCATGTTCCTGGGTAGGAAGAATCAATATTGTGAAAATGACTATACTACCAAATGCAGTCTACAGATTCAATGTGATCCTTATCAAATTAAATCAGTGGCATTTTTCACAGAACTAGAATAAAAAATTTCACGATTCATGTGGAAACACAAAAGACCCCAAATAGCCAAAGCAGTCTTGAGAAAGAAGAATGGAGCCAGAGAAGTCAACCTTCCTGACTTCAGATTATACTACAAAGCTACAGTCAACAAGACAGTATGGTACTGATGCAAAAACAGAAGTATAGACCAACGGAACAAGATAGAAAGCCCAGAAATAAACCCATGCATCTATGGGCACCTTATATTTGACAAAGGAGGCAAGAATATATAATGGGGCGAAGACAGCCTCTTCAATAAATGGTGCTGGGAAAACTGGGCTTGCTTGCTAAGTCGTTTCAGTAGTGTCTGACTCTGTGAGATCCCATTGACAGCAGCCCACCAGGCTTCCCCATCCCTGGGATTCTCCAGGCAAGAACAGTGGAGTGGGTTGCCATTTCCTTCTCCAGTGCATGAAAGTGAAAGGGGAAAGTGAAGTTGCTCAGTTGTGTCCAACTCTTCAAAACCCCATGGACTGCAGCCCACCAGGCTTCTCCATCCATGGGATTTTCCAGGCAAGAGTACTGGAGTTGGGTGCCATCACCTTCTCTGGGGAAAACTGGACAGTTACATGTAAAAGAATGAAATTAGAACACTTCCTAACATCATAAACAAAGATAAACTCAAAATGGATCAAAGACCTAAATGTAAGACCAGAAACTATAAAACTCTTAGAGGACAAAACAGGCAGAACACTCAATGACATAAATCAAAGCAAGATCCTCTATGACCTCCTCCTAGAGTAATGGGAATAAAAACAAAAGTAAACAGGTGGGACCTGATTAAACTTAAAAGCTTTGCACAGCAAAGCTTTTAAGCAAAGTGAAAAGAACTTGTGTAAGCAAGGTGAAAAGACAACCCTCAGAATGGGAGAAAATAATAGCAAAAGAAACAACTGACAAAGGATTAATTTTAAAAATATACAGCTCATACAACTCAATAGAAAAACAAAGAAAAACAAACAACGCAATCAAAATGTGGGGAAAAGACCTAAACAGACATTTCTCCAAAGAAGACATACATATGGCTAACACATAAAAATATTCTTAACATTGCCCATTGTTAGAGAAGTGCAAATCAAAACTACAGTGAGATCTCACTTCACACCAGTCAGAATGGCCATCATCAAAAAGTCTACAAACAATAAACGCTGGAGAGGGTGTGGAGAAAAGGGAATGCTCTTGCACTGTTGGTGGGAATGTAAATTGATACAGTCAGTACGGAAGATGTTATGGAGATTCCTTTAAAAACTAGGAATAAAATCACCATATGACCCAGCAATCTCATTCCTAGCCATATACCCTGAAGAAACCAAGATTGAAAGAGACACATGTATCATGTTGTTCATTGGAGCACTCTTTACAATAGCTAGAACATGGAAGCAACCTAGATATCCATCGACAGATGAATGGATAAAAAAATCGTGGTACATATACACATGGAATAATAGTCATGAAAAGGAACACATTTGAGTCAGTTCTAATGGCGTGGATGAACCTAGAACCTATTATACAGAGTGAAATAAGTAAGGAGAAAGATAAATATCATACTCTAATGCGTATATACAGAATCTAGAAAAATGATACTGAAGAATTTATTTATAGGGCAACAGTGGAGAAACAGACATAGGGAATAGACTTATGGACATAGGGAGGGGGGAGGGGAGGGGGAGATGTGTGGAAAGAGTAACATGGAAACTTACATTACCATATGTAAAATAGATAGCCAGTGGGAATTTGCCATATGGCTCAGGAAACTCAAACAGGGGCTCTATATCAACCTAGAGGAGTGGGACGGGGAGGGAGATGGGAGGAAGGTTCAAAAGGGAGGGGATATATGTATATCTATGGCTGATTCACTTTGAGATTTGACAGAAGACAGCAAAATTCTGTAAAGGAATTACCCTTCAATAAAAATAATTTAAAAAACCAAGAAATTACAACTCATCTGTTTAAATTAACCTATTAAATTAAATTAAGAAAGTCAGAAATGTAGCCATGCTTTGAAAACAAATGATGTGCTTATTTGTCAAGTTGGGTTCTCAAGTCACCACAGATGGCAATGCTCTAGCTTTTAAACCACACATTTCATGCATTGTTTTGTTTGCACACTTATGAAAGCTTAAATGAGAGACTTCATATTTTTCTCAGACTATAGCCCATTCTATCTGAGCTGCCCCAAATAGTATATTATAAATTCATAAAAAGTAGCAATGAGAGGAACACTAGATCAGTTTCAGGAATTGGAAAAGAGTAAGATCATGGCATCTGGTCTCATCACTTCATGGGAAATAGGTGGGAAAACAGTGGAAACAGTATCAGACTTTATTTTTCTGGGCTCCAAAATCACTGCAGATGGTGACTACAGCCATGAAATTAAAAGATACTTACTCCTTGGAAGAAAAGTTATGACCAACCTAGAGAGCATATTGAAAAGCAGAGACATTACTTTGCCAGCAAAGGTCCGTCTAGTCAAGGCTATGGTTTTTCCAGTGGTCATGTATGGATGTGAGAGTTGGACTGTGAAGAAAGCTGAAGCCGAAGAATTGATGCTTTTGAACTGTGGTATTGGAGAAGACTCTTGAGAGTCCCTTGGACTGCAAGGAGATCCAACCAGTCCATTCTGAAGGAGATTGGCCCTGGGATTTCTTTGTAAGGAATGATGCTAAAGCTGAAACTCCAGTACTTTGGCCACCTCATGCGAAGAGTTGACTCATTGGAAAAGACCCTGATGCTGGGAGGGATTGGGGGCAGGAGGAGAAGGGGACGACAGAGGATGAGCTGGCTGGATGGCATCACTGACTCGATGGATGAGTCTGAGTGAACTCCGGGAGTTGGTGATGGACAGGGAGGCCTGGCTGTGATTCATGGGGTCGCAAAGAGTTGGACACGACTGAGTGACTGAACTGAACTGAATGACAAACTATGTTCGATTTAAAGCATGTATCAGACCGCTCCTCCAAGAGCCTGTGACTCCTTAGATTTGAGGAAGAAAATTTCCAGATTATTCCTTTGCAGATAATCTGAGAAACACTAGTTAATAGATTTGATTTCAGCAATTCCCAATATCTATTCTGACTCAATTGTATCTGTATTTCATGAAAACCAGAAAGTGATCTGAAGTTTTTGGAGTTCCATGTACATTTAATTTTTAATAAATTATATCCATGACAACCATTAAAAAAACCTACAAATAACAAATACCAGAGAGGGTGTGGGCAAAAGGGAACCCTACCACACTGTTGATGGATTTGTAAATTCATATAGCCTCTGTGGAGAGCTGCATGGAGTATGAGGTGCCTAAAAATCTAAAATTAGAACTACCATATGACCCAGCAACCCCACTCCCGAGCATATACTCAGAGAAACCATAATTTGAAAAGATACATGCAACTCAATGTTCATTGCAGCACTGATTTCAACAGCCAAGACATGGAAGCAACCTAAGTATCCATCAACAGAGGAATGGATAAATAGTATGTGGGACATATATACAATGGAATATTATTCAGCCATAAAAAGGAACAAAATGTTAATAGTGCCATTTGCAGCAACATGCATGGACCTAGAGACTGTCATATTGTGTGAAATAAGTCAAACACAGAAAGACAAATATCATATAATATCGCTTAGATGTAGAATCTAAAAAAAATGGGTACAAGTGAACTTACTTACAAAACAGAAATAGAGTCACAGATGTAGAAAACAAACATGATTTCCAGGGGATGGGGTGGGGGAGGATAAATTGGGAGATTGTGACTGACATGTCACATGATAGATAACCCATAAGAGCCTGCTGTATAGCACGGGAGACTCAGTGCTCTGTAATGGCCTATTTGGGAAAAGAATCTAAAAGAAAACAGTGAATATATGTTTATGTATAACTAATTCACTTTGCTGTTCACCTGAAAAGAATACAACATTGTAAATCAACTGTACTCCAGTTGTTGAACCCAACGGTTCCTCGCCGTGAATCCATCGCCCCAAAGACCGCTGAGACCAGGTTTCCATGCAAACAGCAAGAGGATTTTATTGTACCGGCGCGCCGGGGTTCCCTCTCCTTAAGCAAGGAACGAGAACCCTGAGTGTTGTTACATGGCAGCTTTTAAGCACAAGCAAGCGGAAACAGATTGATTGGTTACAGGTGTTGACCTTTTCAAGGATTGGTTCATTGATAACAGGTTACAACTGTTGACCAGGTGGCGCCCCTGTGGCGGGCAGTTTCTCGGAACAACAGCTCTTCTGGAAAAGTCCCGAAGAAGTTTCATAGGTTACAGAGATATGCGTGAGCTCGGGATGGGGTGCCTATGCATAGTCCTTTCCCAGTTACAGCCGAGAGAGTAAATGAGGGTTGCCCCCTCGTTTTGCCACCTGCAGGTTGTATGGGGCTGAGAAATGTAATCAGAGATTAAACAGGCCACGTTTCCATGAGTCAGAGATAACCCTGGGGCAGTTTGGAAAGTCTCTTATACTAAAAAATACATTCTTACACAATAAAGATTTTAAAAATTATATGTAACTACTATCCAAAGCAGTGACTATTTATTGCATTGGGGTAGTGTAATACTTAAGTGTATGAGTTTGGGAGTCTCCCTAATATTCAAATTCTAATCTCATCCTAACTAGCTATGTGACTTGGAAAAGTAATTTAACTTCTCTGAACCCTGTGCAGGGATTAAATTGTTATAATGTATGAAATGTGTTTATCAGTGATAAAAAGCACTTTTAAAATACTAATTATTACAGCCTTCCGAGTAGATGGCATAAGTGAAAGTGAAGTGAAGTCGCTCAGTTGTGTCCGACTCTTTGTGACCCCACGGACTGTAGCCCACCAGGCTCCTCTGTCCATGGGATTTTCCAGGCAACAGTACTGAACTGGATTGACATTTCCTTCTCCAGGGGATCTTCCCGACCCAGGGATCGAACCCGGGTCTCTCGCATTGTAGACAGAGGCTTTACAGGGGAGCCAACAGGGGAGTCCTAGACGGCTTAAGGTCTTTTTTTTTTTCTTTCCTGAAGGGGAAGTCTAAGTCTAGAAAATATGAGTAAACTATTTAAGATCACGTAGTTGCTGAGAGGCAGAGGGAGTGGTGAGGCTCAGGTCTTTTTGAGCGGATTCATTGGCTCTTACTCTAAACTACTTCCCACTCTCCAATGTCGCCAGCACCCTCACCACCTGGTGGGTATAAATGTTATCTCAGCCAACATTTACCCTAGGTCGGCACCACTCGGAGTGTGTTCCTTCAGCATCAGCATCTTGCAGGAACATCTCAGAAATGCAAATTATCATGCCCTCTTCAGACCTACTGAATCAGAAACTCCAGGGGTGGGGCCCACCAATTTGAGGCTGACCAAGCTCTCCAGGTGATTCTGCTATAAGTTTAAGTCGGAGAAGCACACAGTTAGATTGATGATTCTCTAGGGACTTCCCTGGTGGTTCAGTGGTTAAGAACCCGTCTTCCTAATGCAGGGAATGCAGATTCGATCCCTGGTTAGGGAACTAAGGTCCCACATTCCACAGGGCAGCTGGGCCAGAGCACCACAGCTACGAAGGCCACTTACTGTAGAGCCTGTGATCGACAAGACAAACCAGCACGCGGCAACTAGGGAAAAACTGTGCGCCGTCACAGAGAGCCTGCTGCAACACAGACCCAGCGCAGGCAAGAACAAGTAAATGAATGAATGAAGAGTGCTGAATTATTCCCATTAAAAAGTTCCCAAATGCCAGGTGTACCCAGACCAATCAAGTCAGAATCTATGGAGGCACGACCCAGCTATCAGCTGCCCAGTTGAATCAACTATGTGTGGCCGAGATCGAGAACAACTGGCCTAGATTTTTGTCTGCTAGATGCCCCCATCTGCACAACCGATGGTTCCCATCCCCGTCCCTCAGACACTCCTGCCTTTTTGAGGTTCCCAAGAGTCCCTGGGGATACTTCATGGATGCTCAGGGTAAAGTGTGGGCTGTGCCCTTTGGCTGCCACCATGCCTCGTCCACTCTGCCATTATTTGAGCATCCCGTGCCACTTGCTCCTTACTGCCAGGATTCCAGCCCCACTGACGCCTTCTCCTGGTGCTACATCTCAGGCTAAACACCCTTCACCGCTCTGCTGTGGATCTGGACCAGCTCAGGAAACTGAATTCCCATCCTTGAAGTTCTGCTTTTTTACTCTGGGATGGCTCTCTTTGTTGGCAAAATAGGCCTTCCAGTTCAAGTGTTTACCTGCAGCCCGGTAGCTCAGCTGGGATGTTTTAAAGAGCTACCATGCTATTAATCAGGAGCATCACCCCTCTCCAGTCTTCCAAGTCTGCTGAGTCTGTTTATTGTACCAGATTCCACCTTCAGTAGGCGTAAACTCTCTCTCTAGGGTTCTTCCATCACACTGTGGTTTGTCTGCTGTCATCAGGAGCTGATTCGTCAGACTTGCCCATGGACACTGGAACGTCTTCAGCCTCAGTGGCGCCTAATTGCACCTGCCAGATCTAAATTGGGCCAGCCAGTATTCTTGCTATAAATATAGAAAATGAGATATATTTAATATGACTAGTATTTAAATTTCATAACTATGGTAACCTGAACATAGGAACTAATTCATTAGAATCAGACTGAATGGAAAACTGAAAACACTGGATTTTAGGGAGTGTACCTTGTGTTTTATTTTCAATAATTTTATATTTTGAGATAATTGTAGATTCATATGAAACTATAAAAAACAATCCAGAGATCCTGTATACCCTCCTTTCAGATAGAACTACGAAACCCTTCATTCTTGTTTAACTATGAAACCATATCATAGCTAAGAAACTGGCACCGGTGAAATCCATCAACAGCATTCAAATTATCACCAGTTTTAGTTTTACATGCAGCCATGTGTGTGTGTATATGTGTATTTGTTGTTGTTTACTCATTAAGTAATATCCAATTATTTTGCAACCCCCATGGACTGTAGCCCACCAGGCTCCTCTGTCCATGGGAATTCTCAGGCAATAATACTGGAGTGGGTTGCCTTTTCCTTCTCCAGGGCATCTTCTCAACCCAGGGACTGAACCTGCATCTGCTACATTGGCAGGGGGATTCTTTAACACTGAACCATCTGGGAAGGGCATGCGTGTATTCAGTGCTATGTAATTTTATCACATGCAGAGATTCATATGGCCACCAAAATACAGAACAGTTCCATCACAAGGATCCCTTATGCCATCCTGCTGACACCACCCTGGTGGGAGAATAGGAGCATTGCCCATTGATAACAGGCAGGAAAGATTAGATCAGCTCCCAGATCATCCTACCAATACCACCAGGCAAGAGAATTAGAGCACCACCACCTGCCTCTGCAGAGCTGGGGTGGGGAGAAAGATCAACTCCCCATTCTGCCCCACTGAAATGAAGGGATATTGGGATGTAATTTCCTTAGTGTTTGGCTGGAGTGGGGTAGGTATTGCCGCAAAGGCTTTCCACTGTGAGGCCTCTCTTTTGTTGGTCCCTTGACCAGAGCCCTGATGGTTCAGATGGTAAAGAATCTGCCTGCAATGCAGGAGACCTGGGTTCCATCCCTGGGTTGGGAAGATCCCTTCTAGAAGGAACAACTACCCACTCCAGTGTTCTTGCCTGGAGAATTCCATGGACAGATGAGCCTGGCAGGCCTCAGTCTATGTGGTTGCAAAGAGTTGGACACGATGGAGCAAATTTCACTTCACACTGACCAAAGGAACTTTTTGTAAAGCTTCCTTAGAGCTTTTCNTTCTAGAAGGAACAACTACCCACTCCAGTGTTCTTGCCTGGAGAATTCCATGGACAGATGAGCCTGGCAGGCCTCAGTCTATGTGGTTGCAAAGAGTTGGACACGATGGAGCAAATTTCACTTCACACTGACCAAAGGAACTTTTTGTAAAGCTTCCTTAGAGCTTTTCTTGGGCTTCCCTGGCAGCTCAGTGGTAAAGAATCTGCCTGCCAATGTAGGAGAGGTGGGTTATATCCCTGGGATGGGAAGATCCCCTGGAGAAGGAAATGGCAACCCACTCCGATATTCTTGCCTGGGAAATCCCATGAACAGAGGAGCCTAGCAGGCTACAGTGCCTGGGGTCTCGGAAGAGTCGGACACAGCTGAGTGACTAAAGAACAACAACAGACCTTTACTTAATGCTTCATCTCTGCCCATTGGCAGTTCAGGAGGGAGGCCGCTGGAGTTCCTGTCTGGGGTCTAAGGAAGGAGACGGGATACTATAGAACTCATCACCGTCTCAAGGTCCCTATGAGTCCACCTCTTCTTTTCTCCTTTGAGTCTTCCTCTGCTTGCAGAGGAGCCTAGTGGGCTGCCGTCTATGGGGTCGCACAGAGTCGGACAAGACTGAAGCGACTTAGCAGTAGCAGCTGCTCGCTTTTTATGTAATGTCCACAGTTATAAGAGGGAGGAACTGGGAAGAATAGTATGCTTTATCTTGGCCAGAACTAGAAGTCAGATCTATACTTGATTTTTTTTTTAAGTCTTTACTAAATTTGTTACAATGTTGCTTTTGTTTTATGTTTTGGTTTTTCAACTACAAGGCGTGTGGGATCTTAGCTTCCTGACCAGGGATGGAATCTGCACTCCCTGCACTGAAAGGCAAAGTCTTAACCACTGGACCACCAGGGGAGTCCCTATACTTGATTTTTAAGAGGAATAAACATGAATAGATAACAGATATGTTGATACCAACAATTATTTCATGGTTACAATTTTAGTTCAGCTCAATATTCTGCATCTGTCATATATATTATGCCACAGTATTTAACAAGAATTCATTTTCAAAATGAGACCATTCTATAAATAACTCCTGAAACATCAAAGAAAATTAAATTATCTTCTCTGTAGTTTTGTGTAGATGTACTTAGATGAGTTTAATTCTCCGAACAATGGTTGTTTTCCACTTAACAAGAAACTCAATACCTAACCAATTTCACTAAAAGAGATTTTATTGCACATGGAAAACTTGGAGCAGAGTGAGATAATTGACCAAATATGAGGACAGTTTTAAAAATAGCATTACTGGAGAAAACGATCCTAAACAACACTCAGAGATGCAATATCTTTCTTCAAGTATGTGGAGGCTATTATGTAGAAATCTCCACTGGCTAAGCAAGACAAAGCATTGATTGAATCAACAATATCTTGATTTTGATGGCTAACCCCATTTAGCCACAAAATTGGACTCTTCCTCTTGTTCATGTCTATATTTGCAAAATAAGCATCATTCTTTTGATCCTGCTTAGTTAGAAATAATGCTTTTTCAAATCAGAGGGTTTATTCATTTAAAAGATTTTGCTCAGTGACTTGCAAAATGACACACTAAGAACACATTTGAGCTTCCACATAGGTGAAAGTAAGCCCGAATGTCTCAAAGAAATTATTTGAAGCCCTTTGTTCAAAATCAGTCACTGAGAACTGAATATCTTCTTGGTTGATGCTGAGAATTTAAATAGTATTCAGAGATACTAGGAGGGTAAAAAATACTGTATTAGAAATGACACAAACTCTGAGAACAGGGTACCAAATTTTCCTAGCATGACACTTTTTTTTGCATGAAAGGTCTATTGCCACATATCAGTTTCAGAGTGGTGACGTTATAAAATGTTATCTAGCCCTTCTACTCACACAAATACCTGAGGAAATAAAGAGCATTAGTTCATTCTTAGCCACTGCCCAACACCAACCTTTTAAAAAATTTATTTTTTTAATTGAAGTATAGTTGATTTACAACACTGTGTTAGTTTTAGATGTACAGCAAAAAGATAAAGTTGTACACATATTAATCTTCAGATTCTTTTCTTTTATAAGTTATTACAAAGTATTGAATACAGTTGCCTGTGCTATAATACAGTAGGTCTTTGTTTTTCTGTTTTACATATAGTAGTGTGTATATGTTAATCCCAAATGCCTAATTTATCCCTCCCTGTCACCCTTTCCCCTTTGGTAACCATACATTTGTTTTCCATGTTTGTGAGTCTATTTCTGTTTTGTGTATAGCACCAACTTTTTAAAAATTCTGTCTATGTGACTGTGGTAAAGCAGATGCTTTGGGAAGGTGTGCTTGGTCTCGCTACAGCAATCTTTTTTATGAAATAGAGGAAACAGGAGCAAAAAGATTTTTACTCAGTCTCTCAGATTCACACAAATATGTTCCAGGTTAGCAAGGAGGCAAGCTTAACATTTAAGCTTTCACATTTAGGCAGAATAAAGGTTAGTTTCCAGGCAGATCAAAGAAAACTCTTGAGTACACAAAGATATAAACTATGAAACAATATTTTAGGATCTTTTCTTTAGGCCTGAGGGGCTTCCCTGGTGGCTCAGTGGTAAAGAAGGTAAAGAACCTGCCTGTCGATGCAGGAGACCTGGGTTCAATCCCGACCCGTTGGAGAAAGAAATGGCAATCCATTCCAGTAAACTTGCCTGGAGAATCCCATGGACAGAGGAGCCTGGTGGGCTGCAGTCCACAGGATTGCAAAGAGTTGGTCAACGCTTAGTGACTAAAGAACAACAACTTCAGATCTGAAGTGTGGGTACTTCTAGACCGTTGCAGCAGTTCTAATAAACGTTTCCTGCCTCTTAGGATCACTTTTACCATTTCCATTACCATTCTGGGGTGCACATCCCTGAGCAGGACAGGATGAGCACAGTTTACCTAAAATTTTCCACTGCCCAGTGTGAAAGCAAAGCATCACAGTATATACAATGTGTTTCCAATTTATCACTTTTCATTTCCTATTCAGACAGAAACTAATGGGGACGGTGGAGGGGACATAGGTCTGTACCCCCACCACCATCTCCTCACTTGTTTCCCTCTTTCTCCACCACCACCTTTGGCAATACTTGAGTGAACACAGATGGAACTGGTTGTGCCTATCCCTTTCTGCACCCTCAGCAGTAGGGCTCTGAGCAGAGGATACAGAAAGAAGATAGCTATACCCACGATGGAGAGGGGAGCCCAGCATAAATCTACAGATGTTGAGCTACAAAGTTATATAGCAACTGTGAACTCCCTGGAAAACAGCATATTTAAATAGAGTTTACAAAAGGGTTAACTGAACAGAGGGCACCCTTCCTGTTCACCCATAAAGAATATTCTCACTTGAGGGCTATCTAGTCCTTGCAAGTATTTCTTGGTTGATGTGATACTTTACATGGTTACCCCCTGAGGGTCATGCTCAAGATTGTTCTGATCACTTTTCAAAGTTACATCAGGGCTCAATGGTGGATTCTTTTCTCAGCTCTCAAAGCCTGGCTCATCTCTCTGAAATGCCATACACGTGGAGAGTGCCCGCATCTTCATTCAAGTAACAACTCAAGAAGACTTTTCAATTGTTTTTTTAATTGAGTTGGCCAAAAAGTTCATGCATTTAGTGAATACATTGTTCGATAAAGTTCTTGGCAAAAATAAAGAGTATGTCTTTTATTTGTACTTAAAACTGAACAAACTTTTTTGTCAATCCAATATTTTGGAGGCACAACCTCAGTTTCCTATCTCTGGTGAACACAGCTTTAGGCAAAGACTTTATTTTTATTACTTTTTAATTTATAAAATTAAGTTGGAGACTATAAAGGAAAGAGTTGGTTATTTGTAGTCCTAAGAAGAGTCTGGAAATATTGATCATAAATTAGCTATAAATATGTTCCCTAAAAACAATTGTTTTCAGACTCTTCACAGAAAGACAAAGCCTTCAGCAATATAGTTACACCATTTAGTTTTATGCCCTCTTTTAAGACTAATTTTGAAACAGTTCAACAGCTGGCTTGGCAATGAAAACCCACCCTTGAAAACATAAAACTGAAATGCAGATTCTGTAATCCTAAGGGCAGAGCCTGTTCCCGGTTTGGCATTCTTTGGTTCCAGCTGTTGACTAGAGATAATTTAGATTAATATAGTAAAACCAAAAAAATGCTTTTAATGCAAATTCCTTGCATTGCTTGTCTCTCTTTACAGAGCAAGTGGACATTCTTGCAAACGATCAGAATAGGAGGAATAGATATAGAAGCCAAGGCCTCATGAATTTTATGTCACATTTAATTTTATTTTAGGGAAGTTAAAATGGAAGGCTTTAAAAACTCAACCAGACATGTCATTTTCTTTGTCCTTCTCTGTTCAGTGTTTCCTAGTTTACCACAATAAGCATTTATTATTTTTATAGTGAGGGAAAGGTTATTTTAAATTGCCAAGTAAATTTACCATGATGTTAAGAGGAAAATAAAAAAGATACAATCCCTCATAGGCAAAGGATATTTCCATGAAGTATATATGCTTGCATTTGGAAGGAAGAAACCAGCAGACATATGCAAGCTATCTTGGATTCTTGGTTACTTGATCACCCCAATTTCAATTTCAAATATCTCTCCATGGTCCCATGAATTTATTTTTATCTATTTATCCATTCATCCTTTGTTATCTCTCATAAAAGATGCATAGCAGCTTAGCTTATAAAGATAGATGGACATAGAAAATTTAAAAGTGGAAGAAAAAGAAAATGAAAAATAGAAGTGGATGTGCAAGATAGATCTAAATGAACAATTGGGGCACAAGTACAGTCTTCTGAGGCTTTTCTTGTGCTGTGCTTAGTTGCTCAGTCATGTCCAGCTCTTGGTGACCCCATGGACAGAGTCCATTCTTCAGGCAAGAGTACTGGAGTGGGTTGCCATGCCCTCCTCCATGGGATCTTCCCAACCCAGAGATCAACCCAAGTCTTCCACACTGCAAGTGGATTCTTTACCATCTGAGCCACCAGGCAAGCCCAAGAATATTGGGGTGGGTAGCCTATCCCTTCTCCAGTGGATCTTGCCAACTCAGGAATCAAACTGGATCACCTGCATTGCAGGTGGATTCTTTACCAGCTGAGCTTCCAGGGAAGCCCTGAGGGTTTTCTTGGCCACTGCCGAGAGAAAAATCTGATCAGTCATTGGATTCAGGGTCTACAGGATCAAAACAAAGCAGTTACTTGGTAGAAATCCTTTGTCATTGGTATAAGAACCAGACAGGAAATTCTTCTAAGAGGCTCATAAAGACCATATTTTATGTATTATTGATGATTTGCATTGTTTATGGCAGAAAACAACAACATGGTAAAGCAATTTTCCTCCAATTAAAAAATAAAAAAGACCATATCCTATGAAGAATACCAATGACAACATCCTTGCAATGGTATGACTTGTTTCCTCACAGCCTCTTAATATAGGCTCAGTTCAGTTCAGTCAGTCACTCAGTCATGTCCGACACTTTGCAACCCCATGAATCGTAGCACATCAGGCCNATGGCATCACTGACTCAATGGACATGAGTCTGAGTGAACTCCGGGAGTTGGTGATGGATAGGGAGGCCTTGGGTGCTGCGATTCATGGGGTTGCAAAGAGTCGGACACGACTGAGCGACTGAACTGAACTGGTGACTTTGTAAAGAATTACCTACAACTAGATTGTAGAGTAGAAAATCTGGTTCTCATTTATGGATGGATCAGTTTAACATGTTGCTGTGAGTCAAAATGGACTGTTGTTATAGTAAATACAACTTTATTTAGAAATGACCATAAAAGACACTGATTAGAAGGGAAAATGTCAATGGTCAGAAGTTTGAGTAGTTTTCATCATCATAAAGCTTGTGTTGAAAGAGAAGTGGCCAAAGTCAGTGGAATCCTGAGCAGTGTCTAATGGCTTAGCAGCAAAATTGAGAAGGCACTCAATAAACCTGTACACAGGATGAATCATCCAGTAGAAGTAAGAAAACCTTTGTCATTTGCCACTACAATGTTTGCACAATGGGCGCATCCATAAGGAGCTGTGATAGAAGGGGTATACATGGGCCCAGGAATAGAATCCTTTTCACCAAACTTGATCAAGCTTCACTGCTGCTAAACGTTCAGCCTGTTAAGAGAAGACTGAAACAAACCTCTGAGACCAAGCATCCCTCTTTTATAAGCATTGACATGAGACACAAAAGATTTGTGTACTTCAACACTGAACTTAGGAAAGCTATTTTCCCTTACAGGGATTGGTATATTTTCTACACATGAACTTGCCCATCAGGCTCAGAGTGCCTGCACAAACAAACAAACATAAATTCTGAGTAACAGCAAATACTGCCTTGAACCAGGGGTCAGATTTACAGGAAAGACCTGTGACCCTGAGCACACAGCCACAAGACTGAAAATGTGTAGCTTATACTTCATCACTATCTAGTTGTTTACCTGATAGAGCATTGAAGTGGATTTGAAAGGCGCAGTTAAATTTTGATTACGTATGGCAGTCTATAGGGTTGAGACATTTTTATTCAAGACAAAGTGTGTACTCTGAGTCCACGGTCGTGGCACCATGCAATAACCCAGATAGAACACATAGGCTTGGAAATCAAGAGGTGAAAAGAATTGTGGCTCCTCACACCATCATTCTCAGGGACCCACTGAAAAAAACTTTTCTTTTCTCAGTGGCCTTAGATTCTGCTAAACTAGAAGTACAGATCCCAGGCGGAGGGTGGGAGAAACTTTTGGGACTCTTTTACCAAGAGAAATAATAAAGATTTAGGTTAAAGTAATAAGGTTTAAACTTCCAAATTACTAATTCTACTTGAGCATTTTGGGCTCTTCATGGGGGGAGAAGTTATTATACTGGCAGTTATCATCAACACAATTATTGTGAGGAAACTTCGACTGCTGTTAAAAAAAAAATAGAAGTATAAATATCAGGGGATTCACCAAGGCATGTGTAGATACACTTTAATGCACTGACAACACCACTTGGGCAAGGTGGGAAGCCCCGTTCTACAAGAAATCAGTAACCAGGAATTCACTCAAGGATGAAGATCTCCTCATGGAAAGATTTCACATCACTGCTTCTGAAGCCTGTGTTCAATGAACCTAAAGCGTGTGTCTTAGTCAGCTCAAGCCTCTATAACAAAATGCCAGTTCCTGGGTGCCTTAAACAACAGACATTCATTTCTCATAGCTATGGAAACTGCAGAGTCTAAGAACAAGGTGTCAGAAGACTTGGTTTTGGGTGACAGCCCCCTTCTTGTCTTCCAGATGGCCATCTTTTGACTTTTCACTCATGTGGCAGAGAGTAACATCCTTGTTACTTCCTTTTCTTATAAGGGCATTAATCCCATGATGGGGCTCTACTCTCGTAACTTCATCTAAACCTAATTACCTGTCAAAGGCCACACCTCCTAATATCACCAACTTTGGTATTAGAACTTTAATATCTGAACTGAGGGTGATGGGGATGACACAAACATCCATTGCATAGTAGTGTGACAGCCTTTCATCTGTAGCTTTTACCCACACGTTCATCTGGCTCATGAGGCAAGTATTTTCTTTCTCTGTGGGGTCATTGTAAAGTCCCTCCCTATAACTCAAAGAAAAGATTTAAAAAAAAGGAAAGACAAAAGTACAACATAGGTACAGAGCATGGAAATCATGCCCTCTGTACTTGTCTGATCTTACCTAGATTCCCTGGTCAATGCTATAGGCAAGCAAATTGGACAAACAGAAGTGCTGTCAGAGGATAACAAAATCTAGAATGGAAAGTAAGAAGAGAAAAATCATGATGGTGGGGTCAACTGCAGTAGTGGGCAGTATAGTTTATTTTATTCAATCTTTCTGCAAGGCTTTCATTTTGACTGGCCACTACTAAAAACTCTCACAATCCTGTATGTCAGAACTCAAGGAAGGCTATCAAAATTTAGGTGTTGGCCAGCTTGGTCATTTATTTGGAGGTTCTGGTGGAAGAATGTCTTCTGAGCTTATCTAGGTTTTTGTGGCAGTCTCTAGTTCCTTGCTTCCCCAGTGGCTCAGATGTTAAAGAATTTGCCTGCAAGGCAGGAGATGCAGGTTTTATCCCTGGGTTGGAAAGATTCCCTGGAGAAGGTAATGGCAACCCACTCCAGTATTATTGCCTGGAACTAGGCAGGCTATAGTCCATGGGGTTGCAAAGAGTCAGACACAACTGAGTAACAATTTTCTAGTTCCTTGCAAGTGTAGGACTGACATCCCCATTTTCTTGATAGACAATTTAGGCATGCTCCACCTTGCTTTCATAATTTTCCTCAAATGTACCAGACTCTCCCCATTTGACTCCAAAGCCCCCCTCACATTTTTAGTTATTTGTTATGGCAGCAACCACTGCCAACTACCAAAATTGTCTATACAAGTCAGAATATAAGCAAAGATATAGAACCTGTAGAGGATATGTGTGTGCATGCCAGAAATAGGTGATGATAGAAAGATAGATAAATAGATGGTGTGGGAACTGACTAGCAAAACCTGAAATCCATAGATTAGGTGGTTAGGAAGCTTTGTAACCATGGTACAGGCTGAAATTTTCATCCATGAGAAGGAAGATAGCAAGCAGCGTGGAACTCCATGGGAAGAGGTCTAAGTTCTTCTGTGTGTCTTGGAGAAATTTCAGCCATCTCTTTTAAGGTTTTACAGCTGATTGACTCTGTCCCATTCAGATTATCCAGGATAATTCTGTTTACTTACAGACACTTTATCAGAAGCTTTAATTACATGGTCAAATTACCTTCACTGCAATACCTAGATTCATGTTTGATGGAAAAACGGGGAACTGGAGCCCAGTCAAGTTGACTCATCACAAAAGCCATCACAATATTAGTTCTTTCCGTGTAAGCTCTTAGTACTCACCCTTCCCACATGGGCAGTAAGAAAGAGACAGTGATTCTTGTACTAAATTTTAGCTAGTGACCAATCTCTTGTTCTTCCTTCTCTATGTAAACTAACATTGAAGAAAACTCATCCGCAGCAATAAATTGCTTCAGGAGTTGTATGTAACTGGTTGAAGTTGCTAGGACATCTTAGATCTCTCCAAATGAACTAGCAGCATTTGAGTCTTACTTGCCAAACTAACACATATCAGCAAAAATAGCATAAATAAAGGATGCAGGCAGAGCTGTAGTTGAGAACTGTTCAGGTCACAGTTAGGTTAAATCAGGGGTGAGGCCAAGGGAAGGGACACAAAGAGTGTAAGTGGATCTTTTAAAAACAGATTCCTATGCTGAAATCACCCTAAACAAGCTGCTGACAACAGTGACTTATGGTAACTTTCAAGCATATTATTTTAGAAGGGAAAAAGGAAGAGAGAGATAGAGAGAGAAGGAGCTAGGGAGAAAGAAGGAAGAAAGAAAAAAGAGAATTAAGGAAAAAGAGAAAAGAACACAGCCTGTAATTCAAACACACAGAAATTCTGGACAAGCATATGTTATTGAAAAAATGTTTATGTATTTCTTTCACCAAAAGCTCACATGCTTTCCAGGTAGTCAGGGCAACTTCCTGCTTTATCATAAAACCTAATACTTCTCTTTAATTTTCCCATATCCCCCAAGCAATGCATTAGGCCAAAGTTCTCATGAATTATTAAATCCCCCAGCACATTTAAACTAATCCCTTTTTATAATTTGAAAGGGTTTCAAAAGCCTCTTGCTCATGAATTCACCAAACCAAAATATGAGGCTTTATTATTCAAAATGCACTTTGTGCTAAGGACTCAGTTAAATGCTGGAGACATAAAATCAAATAAGACATGTCTTTAAGAAACTCACGCTTTCGAAAAACACATACACAGATGATGACAACACAGTGCAATAGATGTTGTTACAGAGCCAAGGCTGGCCAGGGTTATGTTAGGAGAAACAACGAAGCTCATGGAATGTGAATGAGAGCAAGCAAACCACAAGCAAGAAACTGAGTCCTGTGATGTGTAACGGGAAGTTGTAAAATGCATGGCTAAAGAAATAGAGACAAGGTCATATGAAACGTGAGAGAATTTGTGCTCATAGGCAATGGGGAAGCATTAAAAAGCTTAACTGTAGGAACGGTATTTTTCACTTTGCATGGAACCCCAGGGAATGTATTTGGGAGCGGAGAACAGAGGCCATTGCAGCTGTTCAAGTGAGAATAAATGATACCTGAATTTTTACTGCAAAGAGATCAAACCTGACAATCCTAAAGGAAATCAGTCCTGACTATTCATTGGAAGGACTGAAGGTGAAGGTGAAGCTCTAATACTTTGGCCACCTGATGCAAAGAGCTGACTCACTGGAAAAGACCCTGATGCTGAGAAAGACTGAAAGCAGGAGGAGAAGGGGGATGACAGAGAATGAGATGGTTAGATGGCATCACTGAAGTGAAGGACATGAGTTTGAGCAAGCTCTGGAAGTTTGTGATGGACAGGGAGGTGTGGCGTGCTGCAGTCCACGAGGTCGCAGAGTCGGACAGACCACTGAGCGACTGAACTGAACTGAACTGGAGTGTCAGATTCTTTTCGACACCGTGGACTATAGCCTGCCAGACTCCTCAGTCCATGGAATTCTCCAGACAAGAATGCAGAGGTGGGTTGCCATTTCTGTCTCCAGGGGATCTTCCCGACGCAGGGATTGAACCCTGTCTCCTGCATTACAGGCAGATTCTTTACCATCAGGGCTAACATATTTTGTATACATAAACACACACACATATTTCGAACTTAGATCCAAAATGCAAAGAAAGGATAGAAAGGAATAAAATGAACATAAAAGAGGTAGTTACTTTTCATGTGATATTTCCTCACATCCATTTAATGGGGGGGGGCAATTATTTTTTCTTAAAGGAGAAATTACTTGATTTGACACTCATTTTTTCTTTTTAAATTAAACGGAAACAAAACCAAAAAAATAACCACAAAACAAACTTAGCAAATACTCCTGGATGCAGCTTAAGGGATCATAGACTATTGAGCTGTGTTTCCTCAATTGGAAAAGTACAAGGGGTAGGTTACCCCGAGGAAAAATGAATGACTTCCCTCTAGGGCATTCTGTCCCTGCCCAAGAGTCTATATTTAAATAAATATTCTCTGTTAAGTAAAGGTCAGAAATCTGTGGTTGTGGCTGCAATGTTAGGAATCGCTGGCCCTAACAAGTGAATGTGTGAAAGAACGTCATGTGAAAAGAAACTAAAGACACAAAACATTTCTCAACAATTTTTCTCCTGTTGCTTTGGTTGAATCCAAATATTTTACCATCTTCTGCCAGCTTAGGATTCAAACATGCACTGTGAGCATCTGAAGAGCAAAATCTCAAGAGGCCAAGAAAAGCATGAGCTAATCCTGTAGGTTTCCCAGTCACTTGCAAAATAGCCTTTCATAGTAAGAAACATCCAGGAAGGTGAAAGACTGAGCTGGCATTTTCAGCAACAGGCTCAGAATGAAGACATACGATCTTTTTTCTTAAGACTGATGTTTACTCATTGATGATTTTTTTTTTCTAGCTCCAAAAAAAATTTAATTAAGCTTTTTTTTCTAATACGATCAAGTCACTGAGATTTTTATAGGGCAGAGAAGTTATTGGGGGGAGTTATGTAGAACTCCAAAAGTCTCGTCCTTGGTTGGTCTCTTCATCCAGTCCTCTAGCTAGTCCTTCACTCTACCAATAAGGTATGATTTGAACCTCTTCACACTGTTCCACTTCTCACGGCTTTGTACGTTCTGTCTGCTTCAGTGAGGTATCCCTGATTTTCTCCAGTAGGGAGAATTAGTCCTTTTATTAATCTAGACCTGCTCAGTCCCATATGGTAGCCGCTAGTGACACACTGCTAAAAAGCACTTGAATTTTGGCTGGTCTAAATTGAGATGAACTGCCTAAGTGTAAGGAGAAGACAATGGCACCCCACTCCAGTACTCTTGCCTGGAAAATCCCATGGACGGAGGAGCCTGGTGGGCTGCAGTCCATGGGGTCGCTAAGAGTCGNTGTCTCCTGTACAATATCACAAACCTCATTCCATAGTTCATCAGGCACTCTATCTATCAGATCTAGGCTACTTACACCATATTAAAGAGTAGGTCTGTAAAAATGGATTCTTCAGCTAGCAGTCAGTCCAGCTTCATCTAAAAGCTTATTATGTTGATCAGGTACACATATGAAGTCTCAGTATAGTGCATGGACCCAGTATACACTTTAAAAATGTTAGCAATTAGTCTTACTGCTACTTCTGTTGCATGTCAGATGTGTGCCTACTTTTAAAAAATTTTATTTGTAGTATAGGTGATTTACAACATTGTGTTAGTTTCAGGTGTAAAGTGAATCTGTTATACATATACACATATGTATTACAGAGCATTGAGTAGAGCTCTTTGTGCTATAAAGTTCTTATTATCTATTTTATATAAAGTAGTGTGTTTATGTCAATTCCAGTCTCCCAATTTATTCCTCCCCTACTTATCCCCTGATAACCATAAGTCTATTTTCCATATCTATGACTCTATTCAGGTTTTGTAGATAAGTTCATTCATACCCTATTTTTAGGATTCCACATATAGCAATATCATATGATATTTGTCTGTGTCTGACTTATTTCACTCAATATGACAATCTCTAGATCATCCATGTTGCTGCAAATGGCACTATTTCATTCCTTTTGATGGCTGAGTAATATTCCATTGTGTATATGTACCACATCTTCTTGAGAGACATGAGTGTTGGACCATAAATAAATCTGAGCACCAAAGAATTGATGGTTTTGAATTGTGGTGTNCTTATTTCACTCAATATGACAATCTCTAGATCATCCATGTTGCTGCAAATGGCACTATTTCATTCCTTTTGATGGCTGAGTAATATTCCATTGTGTATATGTACCACATCTTCTTGAGAGACATGAGTGTTGGACCATAAATAAATCTGAGCACCAAAGAATTGATGGTTTTGAATTGTGGTGTTCAAGAAGACTCTTGAGAGTCCCTTGGACAGCAAGGAGATCAAACCAGTCAATCCTAAAGGAAATCAGCCCTGAATATTCATTGGAAGGACTGATGCTGAAGCTGATGCTCTAATACTTTGGCCACCTGATGCAAAAGACTGACACTTTGGAAAAGACCCTGATGTTGAGAAAGACTGAAGACAGAAGAAGAGGATGACAGAGGATGAGATGGTTGGATGGCATCATCAACTCCATAGACATGAGCAAGCTTCAAGAGTTGGTGATGGGCAGAGAAGCCTGGTGTGCTGCAGTCCATGGGGTTGCAAAGAGTTGGACGTGACTGAGCAACTAAACTTGACTGACCACATCTTCTTTCTCCACTCCTGTATTGATGGACATTTAGGTTGCTTCCATGTTCTGGCTATTGTAAACAGTGCTGCAATGAACACTGGGGTGCATGTATGTTTTTCAATTAGTTTACTCTGAGTATATGCCCAGGAGTGGGATTTCTGGGTCACATGGTAGATCTATTTTTATTTTTTAAGGAACCTTCATACTGTTCTCCATAGTAACTATACCAGTTTACAGTCCTACCCAGTTGTGCCTACTTTTGACAAGGCAGAGATGGACTCACACACACAGCTGAGGGAATGTGGCTGCCAGGAGGACTGCTGTGATCACAGCTCTCACTTCCCACACAGGCCCCCTAGCTCTTGTGTGATCTCAACGCTTAGGCCTGGGTTTGGGTGATGCCACATTTGGGCTCTCTGGGGAAGACAGGATTGCTCCAGGTAACACTTGAAAAGTCGAAACTCCATAAATAGTTACTGCCAGTGTGGGGAGCAAGCCAAATCTGAGCTAAGAGGAATACCTTCCAAGCAGAAACCTGCGAGCTTCAGCACTTCATTCTAGAAGGATTCAAACTCCTTTTAAGGAATTCAGATTAGAAATCCTTTGTGATTTCCCAGGATAGAAGAGAGTAAAGATTTGGCTTTTCAAGCATTAGTCCCAGGTGACTGAGACTCAGGACACCCTTCTACCTGATGCTCCCCTTCACTCATCCTCCTTGTCTTTTCTCTAAATTTCATTAAATGGTTCATCACAGTTGCTCCTATCATGTCAGAAGGCAGTGACTGCCAGAATCTGCCTAGAACAGAATCCATTTGGAGTTGAAATACCCTCCCCCTAGGTTAATCTTCTCGGCGGTTGCATGTAAAACATGGGGCAGCATGTGGCGGAGATTAGGCATGCGCCGGTATTGAATTCTGAGCGCCAGGATGTGTGGGGGCCTGCCTCCCTCACAGTCCTGTCACTTTCCTCTTTTAATGAAAACTGAAGCCCAGCTCCTGCCAGAGGAGTGAACGAATGTGTAGGAAAAGAAAATAGAAATGGTTAGGAAGGGTGGCTCCCTGACCCCTGGTCTGGGCTAGAAAAAGCACCTCCCCACACTGCCTCCTAGCACGTGGAATGCAGGAGGGGCTACAGGAGGAGCTAGGAGGGCTCCTGGGGAGGAATTAAGTGTGGCTCAGTCTGTTTCTGGCTTCTCTGTAAATACTGTGACACCTCCGAATGGAGGAACAGCTGAGATAAGTGACTGCTAATCCCCCAGTGCCGGGAGGAGGCCGGCCGCTCCCTTGCAGATCCCGGCAGATGGTGGATGAAACAGGCTTCCCTCGAGGCAAGGGCAGAGGGAACTGTCCCACCTTCTGTTCCTTCAGCCAGCCCTGCACGTCTCCCTCATGGCCTGTCCCTGCCCAGAAGGGCCTTGCTGGCCCTCAAGAGCCTGGGGACATGCCCGAGTTTCGGTTTTGCCATCCCGTTGGGATGTTCAAGGTCAGCCAAGCTGGATTCAGGCCGGTGCTGGCAGCTTGGGCAGCCTTCAGCACAGCTCCTCGAGCCTGGGGAAGAAGAGCCAGGCAGTGCCTGCAAGTTTGTCTGTGAAGTACCTGGGGAAGAGGGGTGGTGACTTATTTAAAATGCAGATTCACTCTTCCAGGGTGAAGCCTGGGGATCTGCATTGCTATTAGGCAGTCCAGGTAATTTGGCTACAAGTGGTTGCAGCATTCCACTTGGAGAAACAGCAGTCTGAGTGGACTAGATGGCATTTGAGGTGGTGGTTAGGATTAGGGAGTGGTCTGATGCCTGGATTTGAAGCCTCACTCTTCCATTTGTTCACCCATGTGATCTTGGGCAAAGCAGGCACAACAATGGTTCTCTACCATGTAAAAGACAGTCTTTCTCAAACTGCAGGGCACAGCCATTCCTGGATTTTTGAAGTCAATTTATTCACAAGTTGCATCAAAAACTGGGAGTTTGGCTGGCTGCACAGTGATGTGAAGGTACTTAACACTATTGAACTGTGCAGTTTTAGAGGGTTAAAGTGGTACATTTTGTGGTATATATATTTTACCAAAATTTTTTTAAAAGTCCAGAATGTACCACAAAAGGTAAGTCACTTTTCTATACTTAAGTAGACATTCTCAATTTTCAAATTAAATGGATCCCTGAAAAATGGTGTCAAAGGAAAATCAATCTTGGAATCTTATATTCCCATTGACTTAAATTTTAAAATATATAAAAATAGGGTTTAGAGTTTTAAAATGTGGAAATTGAACAGTATTACAATGAACAAAGATAGAACCATCATGTCTTCAATGGGAAAAAGTGTTCTTACCATAAGTATAATGCATAAGAAAATATGTTTTGTTCTAAATGGGAAAACATGAAATCATTTTTTAAACATTTTAAGGGTGATGATTCTGAAACTGGTTTCAGTACTCCACCGACCTACTCCCAGGGCAGACTGATCCCTAGGTGGGTGGGCTGGAATTGGCGTCCTGAGCCTTGGAAAAATTTACAAAGGATTCAGAAATAACCATGGTGTTTGGTGATCTGCTAAACTTTCCAGGAGTTCCCTTTATACAAATGGCAGTGAACGTGGGAATGTGCCATCAGCCACTCCCAAGGAGAAACTGTTTCTTTCACACAAATGGTCATACTTCAGTCCTACTCTACTTTAAAAAATAAGGAAATATTTCCTCAGGAAGCCTTTCTCCGAAAGGCTTCTTTTGGTGGGGGAAGCGTACCACAAGGCATGCAGAACTTTCCCTGTCCAGGGACTGAACTCACCCTCTGAAGTGGAAGCTTGGAGTCTTAACCACTGGACTACCAGGGAAGTCCTGAACCTCTTTTGAATCCCCCTTTTTGTGATTATCCCAGTGATTCTCTCCTTGTCCTTCCCAGCATGTCCATAAATAGCTGCCTCTGACCCCTTTGCAGTTGCTCTGCAGTATGAGCCCTGCTCTGTTTCATTGCTCACTCTTTCCCAGTGAAAAGCACGGTTCTTGTCCCCAAAATATTTGCTGAATCAATAAGTGAATGAAATTGACCCAAAATTTCAAAAGGGAGAACTACAGCTGCCTGTGTCCTTATTACTGAATTGTAATAGTTGCTATTTACTTTCTATCTTCTGTGTGGCTTATATCACTTGTCTCTAGTTATTAGTATAACTAGTAGCCCCTGCCGGAAGAGAGTTGTATCCTTTTTCAGAGGGTAAAATTGGGGCTTAGGACAGTGAAGTGATTTGCCCAAGAGCAAAAGAGGTAATAAGTGATAGAGGCAAGGGTCAAACCCAGGGATGTTGGCCTGTATCACCAGTCACATTTTTGTTTTTCTTGGTTCTTCTGCATCTGCCTGAGCCCAAGCAGCTCTGCTCTTTGCCTCCTGTCTATGGCCATTTTCACTGAAAAAAGGCTTACCTCATGGCAAAACAAGCCCAGCTGGCAAGACTCTCACCTGGCTCCATCACCCAGCTGCCCTCAGGCTTTCTTCTCCAGATCAACCCAAACATGGTTGGGGAGCTCAGAGGGGAGGACCCAGCATTCCCCAGTCTGGACAAGTATCTAATCAGCAGGCCTCCTTAACATATCAATCCAAGACCACTCCAGAGATAGATGCCTGTGCCCAGTTTTCTATTTTTAACTGGTGTGAACGGGAGGAAAAACACAAGCATTAAAAATCAAAGTGCCGGTCAAGAACTGAGAATACAGGGCACCCCAGGGCAAACCAGGGATCTGTGTCCTTCTTCTATCTCTCTGTTCCTTTCTCGCCTCCTTGATTCATGTCATCCCTTTCTCCCAAATCCCAAGATCCTCCACAAAGGAACTGATATCATTTATACCTGGGTTTTTTACACATCGACATACAAATGAATCAACTAAGCATCTTGCTAGAAAGCAGCTTCTGCTTCAGTAGTTCTAGGGTGGGGCCTGAGCCTCTGCTTTTCTAATTCATGCCTGGTTATGATGATATCTCTTTTGTATGCTCATAGGTTGAAGTTGCTGTTATCTTCTTGACAAGAATAGTTCTCTTTCAGTCTTATCTTCACCTGGAGTCAAGGCCTTGGCCCTCAGTTTATGGATGTTCCCCTGTGTGTATGTGTTAGTCACTTAGTGGTGTCCGAGTCTTTCTGACCCCGTGGACTAAAGCCCACTAGGCTTCTCTGTCCATGGAATTCTCCCAGCAAGAATACTGGATTGGGTTGCCATTTCCTTCTCCAGGGCATCTTCCCAACCCAGGGATTGAACCCAGGTCTCCTATATTATAGGCCGACTCTTTACCATCTGAGCCACCAGGGAAACCTTCATCCACCAGCTAATGGACAAGCCACCTTTGGCATCTGTTCCTTCATTCACGTTTACAGCAAGGAGTCCTTTTCTGGCCTAAAGACAGGAGTCTGAGTTTGAGCAAAACCCTGGAGACATGGAGGAAAGCCACCTGATGTCTGGGCCGGGGTACACCTGCTCTGTCCCCCAGCAAGGCTGGGCAAGCTCTCTGAGCAGCTCTGTCTGGCCTCTTCCCTAACCAGCCCCTGGAACCAAGCATAAATCGGGGACCATGGTGGCCTTGGATAATCCCGGCTTTCTGCCACAGAAGAGTACAGATCTCTGAGCTGTCATGCAGGTTGGTGGGGACTAGCCCAGGAGGGTGTTCTGCGCCATGAGCCCCTTTTCTGGCCCCCAGGTGTGCTGCTGGGGAGCCGTTAGGGCCCATGAGGATTCCCAGGGCCCGGCTCCTCCAGCTCCCAGAGCGGGAGGATGAGAAGCTGCCGTCACTCCCCCGCTGCCCTGGCCCAGCTGTCAGGACCCCTCAGCAGAGGGCAGGGCGCCAAGCCTTCCCACTTGTATGTGGCTTATTGTCTCTTAGGCTGGCGGGGCTGCGGAGTAACCAGCTCGGAGCACACTCAGGGAGCACCCCCACCGAAGAAGGGGGAGGTGGTCTGGCGTCACTCAGTCTTCCCCTGCCCCCTACTCTTCACGTCTGCCCCTCCCTAGCTCCCTATTTGGCCATCCCCCTGGTTGCCCCCTCCCCTTCCTTACATGGTCTGGGGGCCCTCTGGCTGATACTCTCCCCTGCCCTTGGCTCCATGAATGGCTTCGGCGCTCCTCAGTGGTGCGAAGGCGACCAAATAAGGCAAGGTGGCCGACCGGGCCCCCCACACCTGCCCCCGGTCGCTGCAACTGACCCCGTCCATCAGCGCGCTATAAAGCCGCCCGCCGCGCGCGGGGCACCAGCGCCTGCCGCCGTCTGAGCTGCCGAGCAGATCCCGCCCCGCGGACCGTGAGTCAGCGCCGCCCGCCTCCGCGCTTCCCTCCGCCCCGCGCCCGGAGCCGGTGCCCTGCGCTCCCGCTGCTCCGTCACTTTTCTTCTTTTAAGATCAAACTTTCCATTTGGTTCTGACTTTTTTTGTCCTGGGTCTCGATCTGCACAGGAGAGGGGCTCGCAGAGGCGGGGACTTGCGCCCCATTGGGGGTCCCTGTTACCTTGTGCTTTTCTCTGCCCTGGGGCTGGAGCATGGATGGGAGTGTGGATGAAGCCGTTGTGGGTTCCCAGTTTGTGAAAAGGCGAAAGTGTGAAGGGCTGGGGAGGACCTTCTAAGGGATGACTGTCCCTTTTGCCCTGGGGCAGAGGGTGAGCCCGCGGGCCGGGGAGCCTGTCCGGGTCCTCTCCCCCTGCTCTGCAGCTTCTTCTCACTCTTTTTCTGCCCCCGGGGAAGGGAGATGGCAGGCGTCCCCCGCCCCCAACTCCCGCCCGCGGACCCCCATCTGCTCTGTCCCCTCCTCCGGGGGAGCGGACCAGGCCAGCGCCGCAGGCATTGAACTTGGGCCGCCTTGCTCTGCTCCACCTGCAGACCCCGCTGAAGCTGTGCCAAGATGTGCGACGATGAGGAGACCACCGCCCTGGTGTGCGACAACGGTTCCGGGCTGGTGAAGGCCGGCTTCGCGGGCGACGACGCGCCCCGCGCCGTCTTCCCTTCCATCGTGGGCCGCCCGCGCCACCAGGTAACCTGCACCCCCGCTTCGTAGTCCCCAGCCCCACTGCACACCCCTCTCCTGCCACCTCTTCAGCCCAGCAACCCTCCTGTTTCCTGAACTCTTTAGCTTAGATAGGAAAAGATGAATTAGCTTCAAATCCGAGCTGACAAGTAACAACTTACACCCGCCAACATACCAGGAAATGTGCATTCCACACCCCACCCCAGTCCACTTCAAGGACACAGCTCACCAAGGGTCCAACTCCCTGGTGTGAAAAGGCAGCAGCTTCTCTCAGTCTTCTCTTCCTCTTATACATTGCACCTTACTCCTTGGCCTTTTTTTTTTGGTTTTTTCAGTCCTGTTCAAAGCTCATAATAATACAACTTCTCCCAACCAACCAGGGGCCAAGCCACATTGCTCCCTTTTGTTCACAGCCAGTGTATAGGGCTCCCCAAAGATGTAATCTATCTGCTTCCTGGCCATTGGATTTTTAGAAGCCAGGTGTGACAGAGGCAGTAAGTGATAGTGATAGTGACATACCACCTTGTTTATTACAAGAGACTCCATGCTCTCTGGCTGCCCCACAATGCCTGGCCAGACAGACTGCCAGGGAGGAGAGCGGTGCGCCTCAGTACGGGTGACCGTGGGTACTCCAGGACACTCTGGGTAGGCTGGATTTCACAGACACAATGATAATGGCGTATCTGTCCTTCTTTTTAGGTTCACTTGATGAATGCCAAAGTCTTTTCTGAGGAGACATACAATGTGTCATTAATGCAGTCGTTCCACAGTGTAGTCATTTATATTCCAGTTGACATAGGTGATAAGCTTAATAATTTAATGAAGACATTATGGCAATTTAAAAATGAGATGAAGCTCTGCTTCTTGTGTGAATAGCTTCATTCCTCCTGACCCCCAGTTATATTCTAAACAATAGAATTATGCCTCCTGAGGGTGGGGTGGAGAAAAGGTACAGGACTGATTTTAAATGATATTTCTGAATTGGGGCAAACTATTGTTTATTATTTCTGGTATTCATAAGATGCCCCTTGATTTGGGCAGTTAGACAAATTAATTAGGCATTGAATACATTCCTGACACGGAGGAAGCTTGATTTTCTAATCTCTTTCTTCTTGTAGGGAGTCATGGTGGGTATGGGTCAGAAGGATTCCTATGTAGGTGATGAAGCCCAGAGCAAGCGAGGTATCCTGACTCTCAAGTACCCCATTGAACACGGCATCATCACCAACTGGGATGACATGGAGAAGATCTGGCACCATACTTTCTACAATGAGCTCCGTGTAGCCCCAGAGGAGCACCCCACTCTGCTCACTGAGGCTCCACTGAACCCCAAGGCCAACCGTGAGAAGATGACTCAGATCATGTTTGAGACCTTCAATGTCCCCGCCATGTATGTGGCCATCCAGGCGGTGCTGTCCCTGTATGCTTCTGGCCGTACCACAGGTGTGTTTGGATTGTAAGGTGTGTGATTATGAGGTAGTCTCTGGTTAATTGCACTCTTAATTACACTCCCAAATCACTGACCTTGCTGTGAATCAGTTTCCTCAATGAAAAAAGAATGATCTCTTTCCTTACACTCTCTGGGAAGGTGTCTGTTGCGAGAGAGAGAGGTAACAACAGTACCCTGAGCACACTTATTTCTAAGAGTGGAAAGAATATGGAGTTAGTGCCTTTCCTTGCCTAAAATATGTGATGTCAGATACTGAGGCTGTGCACAAACTAGTAACCTGGAACACAGCAGTCGGTATGTGTTCACACTATCGCAGCCCCTGGGCAGACATCTCCAGCAGAGATGAACTCAGAGAGAACTACATTCCCTACAAGGTCTGAGTCACAAAAGAGAGAAACGTGTAAGTTAGATGTGAGGAAAAACAAAAACGAAAAAACATACCTGGAGCCTTGTATGATGTGCTAATGACTGGTAAGAGGGATGGTCATTTGAAACTCTCCTAGGGAAATTCTTCTATCACAATATTTAAAAGGGTGAGCTGTTGCCGGCTTTAGGCTTAGCATTCATTATGCTCATTTTCATTCTTCACGTCTAAGGGATCTAATTTTATCTGGATCTTTGCCCAGTGCTTGTATCACTTAGCCAAGTGTGGAAGTAAGCTTTGGCGTGGCAAAAGCAGTGGTGTCCTCAGAGATTTACCTTGTTTTTGCCTACTTCCTCTGACAGGCATTGTTCTGGACTCTGGGGATGGTGTGACCCACAACGTCCCCATCTATGAGGGCTATGCCTTGCCCCACGCCATCATGCGTCTGGATCTAGCTGGTCGGGATCTTACGGATTACCTCATGAAGATCCTCACTGAGCGCGGCTACTCCTTTGTCACCACCGGTGAGTCTGTGTGTGTTTCAACTGCTACAGTAGGTGTCTGGTTTTCCCCTCCACCAGTGAACCCACCTACCTCTCCAAAGCTGATGTCATTCTTCAGAGCTTACTTGTGACCCCCTTTATTTCTGCAGCTGAACGTGAGATTGTTCGTGACATTAAAGAGAAGCTGTGCTATGTTGCTCTGGATTTTGAGAATGAAATGGCTACAGCTGCTTCTTCCTCCTCTCTGGAGAAGAGCTATGAACTGCCTGATGGCCAAGTCATCACTATTGGCAATGAGCGCTTCCGCTGCCCTGAGACGCTCTTCCAGCCCTCCTTCATTGGTGAGTTGTATGGTCTGGTGCAGAAACACAGCTCGGGGCTTCCAGAGAAAAATCTATTATAATCAACAATGATTAACGGGCCCTTGTGTTGAAAGTAGTCATAGCTTGGAGACCCACACAGTTCAGCCTCAGGTCCCAATGGCTTTTGCAGGGATGGCCATTCCTCCTCTGCAGCAATGATATGATAAAGGATGACACACCGGCTTCATCTTGAAACAAGGAATGAGATAGAGTAGTAACTGAATAATCCATATCTGCAAGGAAGAGACGATGACTCAAGAGCACTGACTTATTCTGGTATATTCCATCCGCAAGTAGCTAGACCTTACTTCCAAGTCACTCATTATTAAGTGTGACAACAATCCTACTTATAGTAATAACTGGACACTCATGTGTCACTGAACATCTTTCCTAAGCAGGGATGTCCAGGAGGAAGCTTGTCAGTATCTTATTTTAGTCCATAAATAAGAATGGCATTCATTTCACCTGAATGTGTGTTACATCTCTGTAGGTCTGATGCGTACAGCGAGTGTTCCCTCCAAACAGGTGCTAAAAGCAGTTGTTTGTGTCTTGGCAGTCTGTTGTAGATTACTCTCAGCACTTTTAAGACACCTGTTCCACAAAACTCTGCAGTGTATCTTATAGAGGAACATATGTTTCAGAGACAAACGGTGACAGTTTACCAACACAGAGGAATCTTGTTCTCTTCCCTCCACCCTGGCCCTGTGGCCTGAATGCACTGTAACTTTTTTAAACTTGTTCATAGGTATGGAATCAGCTGGCATCCATGAAACGACTTACAACAGCATCATGAAATGTGACATTGATATTCGCAAGGACCTGTATGCCAACAATGTCTTATCTGGAGGTACCACCATGTACCCTGGTATTGCTGATCGTATGCAAAAGGAAATCACTGCCCTGGCTCCCAGCACCATGAAAATCAAGGTAAAGAACTTCTGTGGTGGGGTGGGGGGAACCAAGCAGAATTCCTAACTCCTTTCCCCTCACACAAATAGCTTCCTGTCTCACAGAAACCTTTTGCTTTTATAGCACCTTTTCTGACTTTTCTGGCACTTTTCCCAAGATAGGAGATTTTAAAACACTTTAAAGCAGTGGATAAAAATAAATCTTTAAGGAAAAAAAAATCTAAATCTTTGAACATATTTTAAAAGACCCCAACTTTCAGGCTAGGCTTCACCATACCTATAGCTTATTGCTACATATTCTCTGGTTCAGAGAAGTGGGGAAGTTCTATTTTACAGAGTCTCTGATCATGGAAATGATGAAATAGAGAAAAATGCATTCATCGTGAGTCAACCATATTCATTTGTAGGATTACTAGGCTTAGTCATTTCTATCACCTTAGAGTGACTTGATCACCGGTGTATTTTCCGTGAATCTCCCCACCATGTTGGTTACTCTGTTGCTTGGAACCTCAGAGTTCACTGGCAGTTTTCGCTTTCCTTCTGCAGATTATTGCTCCCCCTGAGCGTAAGTACTCTGTCTGGATTGGGGGCTCTATCCTGGCCTCCCTGTCCACCTTCCAGCAGATGTGGATCAGCAAGCAAGAGTATGATGAGGCAGGCCCCTCCATCGTTCACCGCAAGTGCTTCTAAGGTGTCTTCTCTCTTAGTCTACCTTACATTCAGGATGATGGTATGATGCTTTTTGGAGTCTTCTGAACCGCCCTCCCTCATCTCTCATCAATCATTGTACAGTTTGTTTACACCCGTGCAATTTATTTGTGCTTCTAATATTTATTGCTTTATAAATAAACCAGATCAGGACTTGCAACCTACAAAAGCAAGCATTTCTTATTTCTGTTTGGGGTTTGGGGAAGGAGTGGGATGGGGCCAGTGTTTGCTTACTCAGTCTGTGAGCTCGTATACGGATGGCCTTGATACCATGAGCTTTGTAATATCACAGCACCACATCAGTTCATCAGCATGACTTTTAGCTGGGAGCTACAATATTAAATTTTGATTTTACCCTTTGGGACAGAATCATGAAGATAATTTAAATCTGAAAACCAGATCAGGTTTTCCGTTCAGTTCAGTTGCTCAATTATGTCTGACTCTGTGACCCCATCATGAACTGCAGCATGTCCATCACCAGCTCCCAGAGATTGCTCAAACTCATGTCCACTGAGTGTTGGTCATGCCATCCAACCATCTCATCCTCTGTCATTTCACTAGTGTGATAAGGTGTAGGTCCACATTAGTGAGAAATGGATTGGAGAATACAGCTTGTGAAGATTAGTTTCTATGATAACACTGAAAACTGTGGTTTTAGCACATGTTCCAGTTATGTTTGTGACTTTGCCGAAGCCACAAATATATTAGTAATGAGAAAGTCAAAGGTTATTTAAAATAGATTAGTATAAATTCTCAATTCACAGTCTCTTCAGTTGTCTTCCTGAGGGCCATGCATGTTAACAGCGAAACAGTGAGGCCCGCTGACAGAAAAGCCCAGCCATACCCCATTCCAAATACTCCCTAAGCAAATCAAGACCACTGTGAATATCCAAAACAAATGTGAGGATGGGGAATTCTCTGGAGGCCCAGCAGTTAGCACTCCGAGCTTTTACTGCTGTGGGTGCAGATTCAGTCCCTGGAACTAAGATCACACAAGCCACATGGTGTGGCCGAAAGCAAACACTGAAAGAAATGCGAGGAAACAGGCCCCAGATGCCTCCGCCTGGTCAGTGACTAACTTGTGGGACAGATCTCTTCAGGCTCTTCAGTGCTTTGAAATGCTGGGATCTTGGGTTGAGTCAAATGAAGGCTCTAAAGTCCTGAGGGGCTAAGGGGGGCAGAAAGGCACAACATTCGCTTCGCTCTGTGCTGTACTCTTTGCAAAGGACGTTGGGGATAGCACCTCTATTATACTCTGTCTTTGGGGGGTTCACATACACACTACTCAGAAGCTTCCAGTGTATGTGGTTTGGGAGGCTTCAAGGAAATGGACATGTGAGTATGGGTCGTGAAGGGTGGTTAAGAATTAAAGAGGTGGGAAAAGGAGGGAGAAAATCTCAGAAGGAGACAGGGCAGACGCCATCACACAAAGCATGAGGCAGGCTGGTNTATGATATCATACATGTTACAATGCCATATTCCCAAATCCTCCCACCCTCTCCCTCTCCCACAGAGTCTTAAAAAAAAAAAAAGCATGTTTTGGCACAACCAGAAAATTAGGAAAGAATATGCAAGACTGATCAAATGATAAAAGTGCTCCATTTCTCTACTCTTTCCTAAGTCCATTAATCTGTCTGTCATGATACTACCTATGATATTTATGTCTGCCTAGAAACAATGAAAGCTCACTTTTCCCTTTTCTAAAAAAGTTGCTATGCTCTGTTGACATTTTAACCCTGGAGAAAAGCCACGCTGCACTGAACAGATGCTGCACACTAGTTCATTCATGCTAATTCTGCATAAATATGCTTACCTGCTGTGCTCAAAAATAGAATCACAGCAATATATTTTGAGGTATAAATATATAAAAAAAAACCCCAAAAAAGTTTAAATGCAAATAGAATTGAAAAAAGTTTCCATTTGATTTGTTGATATAATTGAAAATAGATTTCATTAATTCTTTTCTGATATTTTGAAATTATGTCTTTTTTATTGGGAGATACTGAGGTCTTAGGAACAAATAACATGTGTTTTTACCCTTACATGGTATGAGTCTGTGAGTCTGATCCAAATTGAATGCTCATGTCCATAGAGCTGGTGTTACCATCCAACCATCTCATCCTCTGTTGTCCCTTTCTCCTCCTGCCTGCAATCTTTCCCAGCATCAGTGTCTTTTCCAGTTAGTAAGTTCTTCAAATCAGGTGGCCAAAGTATTGGAGTTTCAGTTTCAGCATCAGTCTTTCCAATGAATATTCAGGACTCATCTTCTATAAGACAGACTGGTTGGATCTCCTTGCAGCCCAAGGGACTCTCAAGAGTCTTCCCCAACACCACAGTTCAAAAGCATCAATTTTTCAGTGCTCAGCTTTCTTTATAGTCCAACTCTCACATCCATACCAGACTACTGTANTCTTGGAGTTTCAGTTTCAGCATCAGTCTTTCCAATGAATATTCAGGACTCATCTTCTATAAGACAGACTGGTTGGATCTCCTTGCAGCCCAAGGGACTCTCAAGAGTCTTCCCCAACACCACAGTTCAAAAGCATCAATTTTTCAGTGCTCAGCTTTCTTTATAGTCCAACTCTCACATCCATACCAGACTACTGTAAAAACCATAGCTTTGACTAGATGGACCTTTGTTGGGAAAGTAATGTCTCTCTTTTTTAATATTCTGTCTAGGTTGATCATAGCTTTTCTTCCAAGGAACAAACCTCTATTAATATCATGGCTGTAGTCACCATCTGCAGTGATTTTGGAGCCCAAGAAAATAAAGTCTCTCACTGTTTCCCCTGTGTCCCCATCTATTTGTCATGAAGTGATGGGACCAGATGCCATGATCTTCATTTTCTGAATGTTGAGTTTTAGGCCAACTTTTTCACTCTCCTCTTTCACTTTCATCAAGAGGCTTTATAGTTCTTCACTTTCTGCCATAAGAGTGGTGTCATCTGAATATCTGAGGTTATTGATATTTCTCCCATCAATCTTGATTCCAGCTTGTGCTTCATCCAGTCCAGCATTTCTCATGATTACTCTGAGTATAATTTAAACAGGGTGACAATATACAGCCTTGATGTACCCCTTTCCCGATTTGGAACCAGTCTGTTGTTCTATGTCCAGTTCTAACTGTTGCTTCTTGACATGCATACAAATTTCTCAGGAGGCAGGTCAGGTGGTCTGGCATTCCAATCTGTTTAAGAATTTTCCACAGTTTGTTGTGATCCACTTGGTTTTTGATTCAAACTGTGGTGATGGAGAAGACTCCTGAGAGTCCCTTGGACAACAAGGAGATCAAATCAGTCAATCTTAAAGGAAATGAACCCTGAATACTCATTGGAAGGACTGATGCTGAAACTGAAGCTCCAGTATTTTGATCATCTGATGCAAAGAGCTGACTCATTGTAAAAGTCACTGATGCTGGGAAAAATTGAGGGTAGAAGGACAAGAGGGTGTCAGAGGATGAAATGGTGGATGGCATCACCAATGCAATGGACATGGACTTGGGAATACTTAGGGAGTAGGTGAGGGACAGGAAGGCTTGGCATGCTACAGTCCATGGGATCACAAAGAGTCAGACATGACTAGGCAACTGAACAACCAAGAACAAAGACATTAAAAGGGGCAGTGAATAAGATGACAACTTCATATCTAATATACCTAGTGATACTGCCTCAGACAGTCAAGAATCTGCCTGGAATGCAGGAGACGCAAGTTCAATCCTTGGGTTTGGAGTATTCCCTGGAAAAGGGAATGGCAACCCACTCCAGTATTCTTGCCTGGATAATTCCATGGACAGAGGAGCCTGGCAGGCTACAGTCCACGGGGTCACAAAGAGTCAGACACAATTGAGCAACTAAAACTCATATCCAATATAAAAAATTATTTTTGTCAGCAACTGAGGCTCATCTTAAAAAATAAATTTTAACATTTTAAGATAATCTTGAATTTTGGGATAAATCTCACCTAGTCACAAAAAACTATACTTTTTTTAATATATTTAGATTCCATTTGGTCCATTTTGATGAAAATCTGTATAGCTTTATTCATGAACCTGTGGTTTTCTCTCCTGCTAGTGTTCCTTGACTGATTGTACCACAGGGTAATGCATGTTGACAAGAATGAATTGAGAAGTATTTCTTCATTTTCTGTTTCTGAAAAAATTTACATAGATTTGGTATTATTTCCTTTTTAGATTTTTTATTCAATTTGCCAGCATAGCCATCTGGTCCTGTCATAGTACTCTTGCTTTGTTTGTATGTGTGTGCGTGTGTTTTGGTTTTCTGAGGGAAAGATATATAACTGTGATTGTGATTTCTTAAGATGATGCACAGTATTTCTCCAGCACTTTGCCTCACAAGTTCTACCTTTCTTGTCTGCTTCAAATTAGGAACTCTTGGGACTTCCCTGGTGGTTTAGTGGTTAAGAATTCTTGAAATGGAAGGAATGAGAGTCCCACTCCTGGTCAGGGAACTAAGATCCCACGTGCCTCAGAGCAACTAAGCCTGTGCACTGCAACTAGTGAAGGTCTGGTGTTTTGGAGCCCACGTACCCCAGCTAAAGAGGCCCTGGCACCCCCACAAAAGATCCCGCATGATGGAGTGAAGATCCCACAAGCAGCAACCAAGACCTGACACAGCCAAATAAATAAGTAAACAATGGATGAACTACTGTTCATCTACTGCTCAACTCAAGAACATTGCTAGTCTCTGTCCAGGTGCCCTCCCACACTGCACCCTGGAAAGTCTAGCTAGGCTACAAGCTTGGCCAACAGAAGCCTCATTTTATTCATTTTCTTCCTTTAAGAATCACTGTCTTCTGTTGCTCATGGTCCAATGCCTGGCATATGTGTGTTTTGTATATTTTTTCTTTTCAAAAGTCATTTAACATGTGGGAATATATCTAGTTTCTCTTAAATATAATCAGAAGCAGAAGCACTATAGCATTTTTAACCTGTTACATATTTTCAATCAATTTTATAAAATACCAGTTATTATCATTTTAAGTACTTTATCTGCTCCATTTATTTCTTTTAAAACTGGATAACAAATTATACATTAGGTACACTTCTTAACATGCTCTACAGAACACACTTGTTTCTCTATATTTCCCTTTTGACGTTTTATGCTTCCCTTTGAATATTTTCTACTAATCTATCTTCCAGTTACCTAATTTTCCTTTTAACTCCATGTAACTTTGGCATTAAACCCATTTATTTGCTCTTAAACTTTAGCCCTCATATTTTATTTTACACAGTATCCATATGTAGGCTGCGATGGCACATGAGCACAGCGGCTTCCGACAGCACACGAGCGCGGACGAGAGGAGCTACCCTGCACCCGAGGGCAGGGGTGACTGGCCAAGAGGAGCTACCCCATGACCAAGGTAATGAGTGGCCATGAAGAGATACCCCACGTCCAAGGTAAGAGAAACACAAGTAAGATGGTAAGTGCTGAGAGAGGGCATCAGAGGGCAGATAGACTGAAACCACAATCACAGACAAATAGCCAGTCTGATCACATGGACAACAACTTTTTCTAACTCAGTGAAACTGAGCCATGCCATTCGGGGCCACCCAAGATGGATGGGTCATGGTGGAGAGGTCTGACAGAATGTCATCCACTGGAGAAGGGATTGGAAAACCACTTCAGTATTGTTGCCTTGAGAACCCCATGAACAGTATGAAAAGGCAAAAAGATAGAACACTGAAAGATGAACTCCCCAGGTTGGTAGGGGCCTAATATGCTGCTGCTGCTGCTAAGTTGCTTCAGTCTTGTCCGACTCTGTGTGACCCCATAGCTGGAAGCCCACCAGGCTCTGCCGTCCCTGGGAATCTCCAGGCAAGAACACTGGAGTGGGTTGCCATTTCCTTCTCCAATGCACGAAAGTGAAAAGTGAATGTGAAGTAGCTCAGTCATATCTGACTCTACCGACCCCATGGACTGCAGCCTACCAGGCTCCTCCATCCATGGGATTTTCCAGGCAAAAGTACTGGAGTAGGGTGCCATTGCCTTCTCCGGCCCAATATGCTACTAGAGATCAATGGAGAAATAACTCCAGAGAGATTGAAGGGATAGAATTAAAGCAAAAATAACACCCAGTTGTGGATGTGACTGGTGTTAAAAGCAAGGTCTGATGCTGTAAAGAGCAATATTGCATAGACCTGGAATGTTAGGTCCATGAATCAAGGCAAATTGGAAGTGGTCAAACAGGAGATGGCAAGAGTGAACATTGACATTCTAGGAATCAGCAAACTAAGGTAGACTGAATGGGTTAATTTAACTCAGATGATCATTATATCTACTAATGTGGGCAGGAATCACTTAGAAGAAATGGAACAGCCATCATAGTCAACAAAAGAGTCTGAAATGCAGTACTTGGATGCATCTCAAAACCGACAGAATAATCTCTGTTCGTTTCCAAGGCAAACCGTTCAATATCACGATAACCCAAGTCTAGATCCCCACCAGTAATGCAGAAGAAGCAAAGTTGAACAGTTCTATGAAGACCTACAAGACCTTCTAGAATTAACACCCCCAAAAAGACATCCTTTTCATTATAGGGGACTGGAATGCAAAAGTAGGAAGTAAAAGAACACCTGGAGTAACAGGCAAATTTGATCTTGGAGTACAGAATTAAGCATGGCAAAGGCTAACAGAGTTCTCTCAAGAGAACGCATGCGTCATAGCAAACACTCTCTTCCAAAAACACAAGAGAAGACTCTACAGATGGACACCACCAGGTGGTCAACACTGAGATCATTGATTATATTCTTTGCAGCCAAAGATGGAGAAGGTCTATACAGTCAGCAAAAACAAGACTGGGAGCAGACTGTGGCTCAGATCATGAACTCATTATTACCAAATTCAGACTTAAACTGAAGAGAGTGAGGAAAACCACCAGATCATTCAGGTATGACCTAAGTCAAATCCCATATGACTGTACAGTGGAAGTGAGAAATAGATTTAAGGGACTAGATCTGATAGACAGAGTGCCTGAAGAACTATGGACAAAGATTCGTAACATTGCATATGAGACAGGGATCAAGACCATCCCCAAGAAAAAGAAATGCAAAAAAGCAAAATGACTATATGAGGAGGGCTTACAAATAGCTGTAAAAAGAAGAGAAGTGAAAAGCAAAGGAGAAAAGGAAAGATATACCCATTTGAATGCAGAGTTCCAAGGAATAGCAAGGAGAGATAAGAAAGCCTTCCTCAGCGATAAATGCAAAGAAATGAGGAAAACAATAGAATGGGAAAGACTAGAGATGTCTTCAAGAAAATTAGAGACACCAGGGGAACATAGCATGCAAAGATGGGCTCAATAAAGGACAGAAACGGTATGGACCTAACAGAAGCAGAAGATATTAAGAAGAGGTGGCAAGAATACACAGAACTATACAAAAAAGATCTTCACGACCCAGATAATCATGATGATGTGATCACTCACACTCATCTAGAGCCACATCCTGGAATGTGAAGTAATTGGGCCTTAGAAAGCATCACTACAAAGAAAGCTAGTGGAGGTGATAGAATTCCAGTTGAGCTACTTCAAACCGTAAAAGATGATGCTGTGAAAGTGCTGCACTCAATATGTCAGCAAATTTGGAAAACTCAGCAGTGGCCACAGGACTGGAAAAGGTCAGTTTTCATTCCAATCCCAAAGAAAGGTAATGCCAAAGAATGCTTAAACTACCACACAATTGCACTCATCTCACACACTAGGAAAGTAATGCTCAAAATTCTCCAAGCCAGGCTTCAGCAATACATGAACCACGAAATTCTAGATGTTCAAGCTGGTTTTAGAAAAGGCAGAGGAACCAGAGATCAAATTGTCAACATCCACTGGATCATTGAAAAAGCAAGAGAGTTCCAGAGAAACATCTATTTCTGCTTGATTGACTATGCCAAAGCCATTGACTGTGTGGATCACAATAAACTGTGGAAAATTCTGAAAGAGATGGGAATATCAGACCACCTGACCTGTCTCTTGAGAAACCTGCTTACAGGTCAGGAAGCTGTGTTAAGAATTGGACATGGAACAACAGACTGGTTCTAAATAGGAAAAGGAGTATGTAAAGATTGTATATTGACATCCTGCTTATTTAACTTATATGCAGAGTACATCATGAGAAATGCTGGGTGGAGGAAGCACAAGCTGGAGTCAAGATTGCCCGGAGAAATAGCAATAAGCTCATATATGCAGATGACACCACCCTCATGGAAGAAAGTGAAGAAGAACAAAAGAGCCTCTTGATGAAAGTGAAAGAGGATAGTGAAAACGTTGGCTGAAAACTCAACATTCAGAAAATGAAGAGCATAGCATCCAGTCCTATCACTTTATGGCAAATAGATGGAGAAACAGTGGACACAGTGGCTGACTTTATTATTGGGGGCTCCAAAATCACTGTAGATAGTGATTTCAGCCATGAAATTAAAAGATGCTTACTCCTTGGAAGGAAAGTTATGACCAACCTAGACAGCATATTAAAAAGCAGAGGCATTATGTTGCCAACAAAGGTCTGGCTATGGTTTTTCCAGTGGTCATGTATGGATGTGAGAGTTGGACTATAAAGAAAGTGAGCCCTGAAGAACTGATGCTTTTGAACTGTGGTGTTGGAGAAGACTCTTGAGAGTCCCTTGGATTGCAAGGAGATCCAACCATTCCGTCCTAAAGGAGATCAGTCCTGGGTGTTCATTGGACGGACTGATGTGCAGCTGAAACTCCAATACTTTGGCCACTGGATGCAACAAGCTGACTCATTTGGAAAGACCCTGATGCTGGGAAAATTGGGGGCAGGAGGAGAAGGGGATGACAGAGGATGAGATGCCTGGATGGCATCACCAACACAATGAACATGGGCTTGGGTGGACTCCAGGAGTTGGTGATGGACAGGGAGGCCTGGCATGCTGTGGTTCATGGGGTCGCAAAGAGTCAGACATGACTGAGCGACTGAATTGAACTTTGCTAGTAAGCCCATTCATTTGCTTTTAAATTTTAGCTCTTATATTTTATTTTATACAGTATCCATATGACATATCTGTTAACAGTTTCCAGTTTTCAGTAAAGCTAATTCTTAACATTTAACATATCAATCACAATTATTAAAATTTTGCCTCTAGTAACAGCATAGACTGAATTGCCTATGGGTTTCTTCTTTTGTTTTTCTCTTGGCATGCATGAACATATTGAACATTACTTATTTTATGCAGAAATTATCATAAAACCTAGTATCTAAGTTGTGCATTACTAATCAAGAAAGCATGTACTTCTGATTCTGACAAGAAGTTAGATAGAAAGTAAATCATCTGTACAAACATATGACACTGAACTTTTTGAAAGATTAATTTTAGACTTCATGAACCCTTTCCTTTCACCCAAGATTTCAGAGGTTACAGAGATACTAATATGTGTATGTCTATCTCTCTAGATAGAAAGAGAGAGAATTTAATTTCTGATTTGTTCTTAGAATAATAATTGATCCAACAAAACTAGTTCCTTATAGCTGAAAAGGGAAATAGAATACCAAATTTAAAGTTTTTTATGCTTTCATCTTTAGTTTATACAAATGATATATCTAATTCAAAATGTGATGTCCTTCGTATATAGTAGCTCAATGTTATACAGGATAAATTTATATGCTCCTGAAGAAATTATAGAAAATAACCAAGTGTATTTGATTTAAAAAGGAGGACAAATGTAATTTCAAATATTTTAAACCATTCATGTGAAAGTAATTAGATTTCTGTAGCTCAAGATAAAACCATGTAAGAAAAGTTACATGAAAATATATTTGTAATCAAAATAAGGTCTAACTTTCTAAAATGCTAAGTAACTAAAATTTTCCAATCTTGTCATAAGTAGATGACTGGTCGATTAGTTTAACCAGATATTAAACAACAATTTATAAAGCTCATGGGAAGGGTTGCTGCTTTGATTAGAAACTGAATATGAAACATAGGTCATTTGGAGACAAAGGAGCCTTCTGATTGTGAGTTTCTCAGATCTAGTTCACTGTAAACATTAAATAGGAGAATTTTATAAAGATCTCTCTCACCTGGATGGTGTGGTTACTCCATAACTCACTAAAAAGACATGCCAATGTCCTCTGCTACAGAGAATTTTAAATTCCCTCTCTCACTTAAATTTTCTCTGTGGTCCTTTGTTCTTTTCTCTTCTATACCCCTTAATTCCATTTTCCATTCTCTACCATCAAATATAAATATAAAATATAAAGAAAGCTGAGTGGCGAAGAATTGATGCTTTTGGACTGTGGTGCTCAAGAGGACCTTTGAAAATCCCTGGGACTGCAAGGAGATCCAACCAGTCCTAAAGGAAATCAGTCCTGAATATTCATTGGAAGGACTGATGAAGAAGCTGAAACTCCAATAGTTTGGCCACCTGATATGAAGAACTGACTCACTAGAAAAGACTCTGATTCTGGGAAAGATTGAAGGCAGGAGGAGAAGGGGAAGACAGAGGATGAGATGGTTGAATGGCATCACCGACTCTATGGACATGAGTTTGAGTAAGTTCTGGGAGTTGATGATGGACAGGGAGGCCTGGCGTGCTACAGTCCATGGGGTCACAAAGAGTTGGAAAAAACTGAGTGAACTGAACTGAATCATAAAATATGTGATGTAAATAACTGTCATCTCAGCTAGGTGTATAGGTTCAATATATGGAAATGACATTTTGTAGTCTGTATGAGTCATCAAGGAGTTCTTTAAAAAAATGGATATGTGAAAAAACAAAAAAGGACAAAACTTCTGACTGTTTCTATCATATTACAAAATAATCTATCAGAATCCTCAAAGTATATGCTAAATTCCCTCTCTGATATAGGCTTTTCAAGTGCATATATCTAATATTATCTTAATAATTGGGGTCTAGAAAGTCTGCAATCTCCTTGCCATCGTTCACATTCAAATAATGGATGTGTTGTGATTTGTGCTTGAATTTTAATTTTTCCTTTAATCTCCTTCCTTATTTTTAATGAAAATTGGCTGGAAGTTTGTATAGTTTGTCTTGCCTGCTTGAAGTAATTCTCAGTCTTTTATTTTTCAAACAGGGGTGTTTTCTTGTTTCTATTCCTTTTTTTGTGTGTGTTGAAACAAACTAAATTATCTCTTCTCTTAGCATGGCTTTTAATCTTCACAATAAAACACTTCTTGATACATAGTCTTTATCATTGTTCTTTTGATAATCCTCAATTTCAATTTTAATAAAATTTCTCTTGGCAGTAATGAATTATTTATTGATAGAGTCAGTGTCAGTTTTATTTTTAATACTTAACTGTGTACTGATAATTCAGTTGTTAAAACAGTAAAATCTCTTTCTGTTCTCTTCTCAGAGTAAAGTATTTCTAATCCTCATAATTTCTGATGGGACTAATAGAGAGTGTGTTTCGGTCTTTTAAAAAATTCTCTTATGAAATAACTCTTTTCATGCCTGGCATTTAGTTGATGTATGGTAATCACTTAAAATCACCAGGTAAATGTTAGCAGATAAATGTTACCTGGACAGTTGGATGAGGAAATACTTCTCCAATATCAATATTAACTTCTGATCAGGAGCACTGCAACTTTTTCTTTACACAATGGCATGGTTAAACATCTACTTTTAGCCCACAAACATCTTTTGTTTAATTTTCATGTTTCATTTCATTAAGGAGACTGAAAATATCAATGCGTTACCCTAACAAATTTTCTACTAACAACCTTAACTTCTGTTGAAAAAATTTCTACCGAAAAAGAAAAAAAGGACTTTAGGAATTCTTGTTAGTGATATGAAATTTTCCAACCCTACTTTTACAGTTATAGGCCAGGCATTTTAAAAGTTTTCAGAGAAGACTTATTATTTGACTTACTAAGGGTGAAAAGTTATGTTCAAGCCAGGCTAAATCTGTGTGAGGTAAATTTTGAGGTAAAACCTCCCTTTGCTCTTTCCACTAGGTGACTGAACAGTAACATCTCTCAACTCCTATGTGATGCAAGACACATTGCCTGTTATGATGCCTGTTTACTCAACATTCCCCAAATAGTCAGGTGGCCCTCTACAGCACAAAAATATCCTAGTGCATTTGCAGGCTGTGTTGTCAGGAGATAAAGTATCTTATGTAATGACCCAAGAGCTTTCAGACTCTTTGCCTTTCTTCTCTGAACCTTTTCTTTCATGGTGTCATACCATTCTTCACAGTCTAGCCTACATTTGGAGGCAGTGAAAGTGTTAGTCGCTTACTCATGCTCTAACTATTTGTGACTTCATGCATTGTGGCCTACCAGGCTCCTCTGTTCGTCGAATTCTCCAGGCAAGAATACTGGAGTGGGTAGCCATTCCCTCCTCCAGAGGATCTTTCCAACCCAGGGATCAAACCTGGGTCTCCTGCATTGCAGCCAGATTCTTTACTATCTGAGCCATGAGGGAAGTCCAGCTATGTGTAACTCTGTTAGCAATATCATCACAAGGACACCAGGATTCTTCCTGTGATTCACAGTCTATTATTTTACAGATCTCAGGATTGACAAATCCACTTTCACAGACCTTCTTGGGAGGGTTGATATTAAGAGGAATTGCAATCCTTCTAGGGATTATGAGTACTTTTCTCCATTTATCTTTGGATCATTTTGATTCCTCACATTGTGCTTCAACACTTGTATTATGGAAGACTAGATTCTAAATTATGAACAATAACAAACAAACAGAACTACAAATTGCTAACAAGTGCCTGAAGTTCATTGTCCATTCAGTACTGGATTGTAACTTAAATCACAGTTTCCGAACCAGTACACATTTTTCTTACTATTTTGATATTTAAAGTACAGGCATGGTGTCATCACAAAGACCGATGACATGGCCTTTCACCATGCAGTCTCTTTAAATCTCCATGAGGAAAACAATATAAAAAAGACAGCCTGTGTGAAAGTGGAGGAAAAGCCTCTCACAATATGACAGATAGGTAGCTTGTGAAAACAGACTGACAGAGTCAGGTGCACTTACCAAGTGTAAACCGCCAGCAAACGTCAAATGCCAAAATGAATTAGACTTTCATACTCAGGAGGTCTCAATTCTTAAATGTTTAAGCATTCATAAACCTCACTAAGACATCTAGTCATGCTATGTTTCCATGGATGTCCCTGCCACACCTGTTCAGAAAAAGAATAATAATAATAAAGACATACTCTTTATCTTACATGAATATTTTACCAATATTCTTCTTACTCAGAAGAGAGTGAGAGAAATAGAGATTCCTTGGAAGACTGTCAATGTGTCATATAGACATATCTACTTTCATTTTGATTACATATTTCTGTTGACCTTTTCCAACATGTCTGTTTTTAACTGTGTGGGCATCTTTTGTAATATGTCCTATTTTTGTTTCCAGTACTATTAACATAACACAAGTTCAGGCTGGCTTATTTCAGAGCTTGTTAGCTAATGACACGTAATTGTCGTCCTTCTTTTCCTGCCTCTGTGCCACAATCACGTATTTGTTACTTCAAATTAATAATAATGTCAGACCGAGAAAGTCAAATACCATATGTTTAAACTTATATGTAGATTCTAAACTCATAGAAACAGAGAACGGTTTGGTGCTTGTCAGAGCAGGAGGTGTGGGAGTGAAATGGGCAACGGTGGGCAAAAGGGACAAACTTTCAGGTGTAAGATAAATAATTTCTGGGGAGGGGGGTAATGTACAGCATGGTGCGCATGCTCAGTTGCTCAGATGTGGCCGACTCTTTGAGACCTCATGGACTATAGCCCACCAGGCTCCTCTGTCCATGGAGTTTTCCAGGCAAGAATACTGGAGTGGGTTGCCATTTCCTACTCCAGGAGATCTTCCCAATCCAGGAACTTAACCTGTGTCTCCTGCATCTTCTACACTGGCAGCTGGATTCTCTACCACTGTGCCACCTGGGAAGCCCTGTGAGTATAGTTAACAATATTATATATTTGAGAGAGAATAAAGGAGTAAATCTTAAATGTTTCTATTGTGATAATAATTGCACAATATTGGCATATATCATGAAGCCATTATGTCGTACATCTTAAACTTACACAATATTATATGTCAACCAAACTGGAAAAAGAAAATAATGCCTGAAGTATTCCAAATGCGTGTTATTTCCTATCTTCCTGTTCCTCTTATTTCTCTCTTTTTTTCTCATTTATTCTTATGAAATTTATAGAAGGCAGCTATATATCAACACTCTCTTATGGAATGAGCAAGTTCAGGACACACTCATTTGGGCACTGAATAATCAGTCTGCATTTTCTTCTGCCACAGAAAATCAGCTGAATATCCTAATTGGGAAAGTAGCCTCATCATTTTCTTTTTCACCAAGTAGCAAGAAATATCATTTGTGAACTCCTGCCAAATATCTGTTGAGGAAAATTATCCATAAGCTTAACACAGTTCTTCTGTCATTGTTGCAGTGATAAACAGGAATAATATATTCTCTTTCACTTTTCACTTAAAACATGTGGCATTCATTGATTCCCTTTTCAACTGGTGTTACAAGGACCTTCTGTAACCTAAAAGACTGGAAGGGTTGAGGAGCTCCTTTGGTCTGCCACACAAGTGGGTTACTTATGGATCTCTTTAATTTCTCCTAAGTGCTTTCTTTTAAAGTCATAAAGAATATATTTCACTATTGTTTAGTACTTGAAAGTGCGACAATATTTTAAATTCCATCAACATAAAAGAAACTATACTATAAAGGAACTATGAAATAAAATGCTGTTTCTAAGCACAAAACTACTTCGGCCAGGTGCAACCAAACATTTTAACATATTGTTGCAAACTTTCTTTTTACTCTTTTTGGTGATGGGCACCTGTCCTTTTTTTTTTTCAATCAGCATAGCACACTATGATAATACAGTTTCATCTTGAATAACATCTTTCTTTCATTGCCACCATAAATAATTTCCTTCTTTCAGAGTATTCTTCATAACTTATAATATGCAATTATTTGTATGTTTATATTGCATTGTCTCTCCCTAGACAATAAGCTTTTAGAAGATATTAACAATGCTTATTTTCAATATACACAAACCTCATATGAGTCATTAAAGAGCTGCTCAATAAACAACTGATTATTGGATGAGTGGATGGTTGGAGATATATTCTATTAGCTTATTTTCGGCTTAGTTACACTGTTTAGTTCAGTTCAGTTCACTAGCTCAGTTGTGTCCGACTCTTTGCGACCCTATGAATCGCAGCACGCCAGGCCTCCCCGTCCATCACCAACTCCCAGAGTTCACTCAGACTCACATCCATTGAGTCAGTGATGCCATCCACCAATCTCATCCTCTGTCATCCCCTTCTCCTCCTGCCCCCAATCCCTCCCAGCATCAGAGTGTTTTCCAATGAGTCAACTCTTTGCCAGAAGCGGCCAAAGTACTGGAGTTTCAGCNGCCCATCGAGTCAGTGATGCCATCCAGTCATCTCATCCTCTGTCATCCCCTCTTCCTCCTGCCCCCAATCCCTCCCAGCATCAGAGTCTTTTCCAGCGAGTTTGGAGGGAGGGCATAGAATTTTGTTTTTCTTTGGCATGTGAATGAAATAGAAAATGTATCTGAAGTTACCCCACATACATCTTGTTGGTTCAACATGTGAGTAGGAGGCTAAAAATGAAGAGTTTCATCTAGGTTACTTTGCTTCATCTATGTTTAAAGTTTGCACCTGAACTGGCTTCATCATGGAATTATATAACCTTATTGTTTTATAGCTTCAAAATATCATTCACGTATACAATTCACTAAGATTTGGACACGACTGAGCAACTGAACAACAACAAAAAAATACAATTAACTGTTCTTTAGTAGTTTCACATGAAAGTGCTACCATGGCCACAGCCAACTTTAGAATGTTTTCATCACCTTAAAAAGAAAACTCAGTACTAAAAAATAAAAAGGGAAAAGAGAAGAAAAGAAAGAAGCCTCAGATTCTATACCTCTTACTCCATTGTAACCCATCCCTCTGCTCTCGCCTCCACAAGGAACTAGTGGGATGATCTGCTTGCATATATCTTCTCTCCACGGGAGAGCAAAATTAGGATTCTTGTCTTAATAAAGTCCTCTATTGCAACAGACATAAAAGGAATGATCAGGGTTTTTGCTCATGTGATTCTTTCTGCATCAGCCTCTTTCCTCCTGGTGGCCAAGAACCTCCCCTGCAGAGAAGCCTTCTTGAGACACTCTTCTCAGTTGCACTCCTGCTTCATCTCCACTTTTTGTTTGCTTGTTTTATATCTCATATTATGTTTGTTTCAACTTAACTTGATTAATGTGTCATTTAAATAAAATAAAATGTGCCATCCTAAGCATGCAATTCATTTTGCCAAATGCTTATAATCCAGTAACCACCTCAATCAAAATATAGTACATTCCATCAGCCCCTAAATTCCCCCTCCTCTTCCAGATTTAACCCTCTCCATCTCAACTCCAGAGAACCCTTTTTGTCACTATAGATTAGTTTTGTCTGTTCTCAAATTTCATAATAATCATAATGTAAATTGTTCATTTCTTTTCAGTTTCTACAACTAGATCTTTTTATACAATTCTTTTTTATTGAAGCATAGTTGATTTACAGTGTGTTAGCTTCAAGTGTATAAAAGGTGAATCAGGGGATATATGTACGTGTGTGTGTATATATATATATATATACTTTTTCAGATCCTTTTCCCTTATAATTTATTATAAAATTTTAAGTATAGTTATCTGTGCTACACAGTAGGTCCTTGTTGATTATCTATTTTTTCCCGTAAATTGATATTACAGTACAGTTGCTTTACAGCATACATTATTTTTTTACCCACAATTTTCTAGCACAAGGCCAGGCAATGCCAGAATGAATAAATGCCAAATCATTCTATTTATCAGCTTTAAGTTAAAAAAATTGAAGCAGCTAAATATTTGAGAGTGACAGTGAGGATTTGATCACAAGGGTTAAGGAGCAGGAGTCTTATTCATCTTGTTTGCTTTCTGTCTTTCCCTGCCTTTCCCGTTTTCATCACAACAACGACAAAGGAAGCCTCGGATGGGAGAGAAAGCTGTGTTAGGAGTCACATTCCTTTGCCTTTGGGCAAAATGTGTTACCGCTTTGAATGAACAGGTAGAAATAGTTTCATTCATTTGTTTCGTAACTTTCGACTCTGAGCTTTCAATTTCCTTGATGAAGACATTTTAAATCTGTGCCCTTGATAAGATACCAGATTCACTCAAGTGGGATCTCAGTTTCTGAAAATACAGCTGAGATTTGTGTTCTATCAGCAAAATCACAGCAGCTCTGTTAATTTTTGGCAAGATCTCTCTCTCACTACAACGTAGTCAAGCCTCATCACCTGTGAGCTGGCCTCTCTCATTCAGGCACCGGAGCGGAAGGGGTCACGCTCAGCGTCTCTTCCTCACGGAGGCAGGAGCTGAGGTAGCGACTCTCCTAAGGGCCGCTTTTCCGTGCTTCTTTGCGTGCGTTCATTTCCGGGTTGGCAGTGTGTGCGTCCCCCTTCCGCCCAAGTTCTAAATCTCTTTCTCTCTCACTATCTAGGACACATGAGAATTAACCTACTCATGTAGATTACAGGGCCCCAGCCCTCATTAACCTTAATATTGAAAGAAATACAGCTTTTGCAGGAGAAGTGAAAACGCCCTTCCTCGCAGCATGCATAGTGGCACCAGTGTGAGCCAAGGCGATGGGCTTTTTAGGTGGTAGGTCATCCCACACACGCATTTGCGTCCAGTCACTGACAATCTCACACGGGTGATATTTCTGGATTTGTGGGCACCTTGACGCAGCATTGTACAATCGCAGCCCTGAGGTGATTTTGGAGTAGCTCGAGATGCTGTCTATTCTGTATTTTCTTCGTGTCCTTTGAATTAACAATTCTGTCCTGAAATTCTCATCTTCCTTCCCAGTGGGTACTCAACTGGTACCTGCTGCAGGACAGAAGAGCTGACATTTCTCTCTTAAACACTGTAGTCAGTGTTCCCTTGACCTCTTCTTTCCAGACATCAGGTGCTCCGTCTGTCCCCTGCTTGCCGGGCCTGACCTTCGCTTTAATGAGATTTGAGTGCTGAGCAGATCTCAGACATATCCTCACCCCTCCTCTATGGAAGATGCAGCTTTGGTTGATGACCCTTGAGTTTGGGGAGGACGGTAATCATTCGGGGATGGGGAAGGGGCAAGAGGGGACAGGATATAAATTCATAACTCAGACAAGGTTAGAGGAATGCCAAGGATGGGCTTGAACCTCAGAGAAGGCAAACCCAGAAGACAGGTGGAATGAAAAGCTGTTCAGAGCAGCCCAGGCCATGACCTCTGGCTAGCAGTACAGTTTCTAGAATCAAATAGAGAAGTTGGGCAATGGGCTGATGTACAAAGAAGTGGGAGCTTGTCAAACTCTTTCATTTCTAAGCCCGATGACACCAGAGGAGGGTCAGGCTTTCCCAAGAACACTGGGCAAATTTTCATTCATTCTCTTCCATTGCTTCCACTTTTCTCTTGATTCAGGCCAACAGGAAAATACTGAATTGCTTCCAGAATGATCTAACACCATGTAGAACTGTGTTCTTCAAACTGTGGATCAAGATCTATTAAATGAGTTCTAAATCAGTTGAGTAGGTTTCAGCTAGCACATACACACCCAAAACAAGCAGGGCAGAGAACAGAAAATATCAGATTTCAGCTAGCACATACACACCCAAAACAAGCAGGGCAGAGAACAGAAAATATCAGAGTATACTGTATGTAGTGAGAGTAAATAATATTTTGTGAAACTGTTTTAGTCTCTATGTGTATGTATTAAGCTGCAATATGGAATGTATTTTGTGTATCATGGTGAAAAAAAAAGTTTAAAATCAATGGTTTACAATGATCAATTTTCATATATCATCAAAAAAATTTTATTAGTAAAATATAGATAAATCATAACAATAGCAAATTTACCTAAAATAGTAATATAGTAAGATAGACCCTGTACATCATCATCTAGTTTCCAAATTGTCTTTTGTAGACAGTACAATTCTATTTTATTTCCTTCAGTAATTAAAAAACTTTTTTTCCCTCCATACTACTAAATTAGGGGGAGATTTTGGGTAGAACTGAAGTTATCCTTCCTCAAGTTTCAAGCTGTGAATATTTCAGGTCAGTTGGGAGCCTTCCTGAGAGGCTATGGGAAATTACTGGGGAAAACAAGTTTGGAAGAAAAACGGAGGCAAATTTCACAGATGCTGCGTGTACCCAGGGCTCTGTGCGTTTCCTAGAGTCAGGGATGTCTCTTGGTTTAGTTCAATGTTCTCCTTTGTCCCCAGTCCCCTTACAGAATAGAGAAAAGTAGAACTGAGTGGGACTGGAGAACACTCAGTCCAACTTTTGTGTCTTATGGATGAAGAAACTGAAGTCTAGGAGTGGGAACTGGATTATTACCCAAGAGAGCCTCTCATCTCAAGGCCCTTATCCCCCATGCCAGGAGCCATGTATATTTCAGATACAATGAAAAGTTTTTTTTTTAATACTCAGCCTTAACCTCTTTCTCTGTTTTTCCTCCAATCTCCTGAAATGGGTTCTTGATCTTCTAATCCATAAATTGGTATTCTTTATACATTTGTCAACTATCCATATACCTACTAAATATCCATGTAGAAAGTATAGGCTATTGCTTCCTGTATTTTACATTTATACAAATGGAGTTATAGTCTACTTACTATACAGCATCTTGCTTTTTTCACATAATGTTTAGTTTTTGAAATCTAACTTTGTGGCGATATATAGATCAGTTTCATTCATTTTTCACTTCTGAGTATTATGCCGTGAGATGACTAAATCACAGGTTGATACTTCTTTCACTGGGTTTTTTGTTTTTCACTTACTATGTTTTTTGCTTTGCTTTGTTTCTTTTTCTTCTTTTACTGAAAGTTATGGGTTGAATGTATCTTCACAAAATTCATATGTTGAAGCCTTTAACTTCACTGTGATGGAGGCTAGGCCTTTGTGAGTAATTAGAGTTAGATGAGCTCATGAGAGTGGGAACTTTATGATAAGATTGACTTAGACAGTAAAGAATCTGCCTGCAGTGCAGGTGACACCAGTTTGATCCCTAGGTCAGGAAGATTCTCTTCAGAAGGAAATGGCAATCCACTCAAGTATTATTGCCCACAAATCTCATGGACAGAGGAGCCTGGTGGCTACAGTCCATGGGGTTGCAAAGAATCAGACATGACTGAATGATTAACACTTTCACTTTCAAGAACAGACACCAGAAAAACTTGCTTTCTCTTTTCTCTATTTGAGAACATGGCAAGAAGGTAGCCATCTGCAGTTCCTCGAATGCAGGACAAGATCCCTCAGAGAAATCAGCTGGCATCTTGATCTTAGACTTTCAAAAACTGTGAGAAAATACATTTCTGTTGTTTAAGCCACCCAGTTTATGGTATTTTGTTTTGGCAGTTTGAGCAGACTAAAACACTGACCTCTACTGAGTTGATGTTTTCTCTACTAGTCTGGAAGTTTTTACATTCCATTTCTATTCTTTCTTAAATTTTCTCTAAAGCTTTTAATATACATTAAAATAAACACAACCTAAAATTAATTTCTATGCTTCTCCTATTATGTGCGCATTCTTAGTCAGTCAACTGTGCCCGACTCTTTGAAACCCCATGGACTGTAGCCCACCAGGCTCTTCTGGCCCTGAGTTCTCCAGGTAAGAATACTGGAGTAGGTTGTCATGCCTTCCTCCAGGGGATCTTCCCAACCCAGGGATCAAATCCAGGTCTCCTGCATTTCAGGCAGTTTCTTTACTGTCTGAGCCACCAAGGGAAGCCCCTCCCACATTGATTTATCCCCATTCTGCCCACATTATTTACAGTAGATACTTAACTTTATAAGCAAGACTATCTTTCTTTTTTCATATTTTTTTTTCCTCATACCCCGCTCTGGGTTTAATTTCTTTCTTGACTGTTAGTTCTTCACTATTCTTTCAGTGCAGATATGTGTATCCGAAACTCTTTCATTATTTGTCTGAAAAAAATATTTTGTTCTCCCTCTTTAAGACAGTTGGGCATATAGGCAAAGAAAAATAACTGCAAGGTAGTGCTTATATCTGAATGGAAAAAACACTGGCAGTTTTCTTCAGTTACTTGTGTATTCTAATTTTTCTAGGTTGAATATTTGTGTAATTTCTCAAAAGTTAAAAAATACACACTAAGATGCAGTAGGATGTGAAAATCCTTTGACTGGTGCCTCATCCAATCAATGCCAAATCTTCAAGTATTCTGATCCTGTTTCTGCAAGATTTTCTTCAGGAGAACTATTGAAGGTGATGCTGTTGCCATGGCACCATAGAAGTAGTCCCCTGAGATATTGAAATGGAGGAGTCTCCTCATTCTAGGCTCAGGTTTCTGCTGCTCTGGGCTGCTTTTATTTGCATACCTTCAATGCAAATGTGCCTTTAATCTTGCTTTCTACTTGACATTAGAAATTCTTCACAGTGATGGAATGCAATGTCTGTCTTCATGCAAGACTTGAAGATAGAGTGTAAAAGAATTTAGACCAGCACCCACTATACCTGGAAAGTGTGGCTACATCCCCTCTCTGCTTTCAAAGCAGGTTTTTTTTTTTTCTTTTTTTAAATGCAAATGATGCTCCATTTGGCCTTGAGAGCAGCATCTGTGCATGAGATGGAAACCCAGAGCACAATCCAGGTCCTCTCCAAAGTCACCANACAGTGATGGAATGCAATGTCTGTCTTCACGCAAGACTTGAAGATAGAGTGTAAAAGAATTTAGACCAGCACCCACTATACCTGGAAAGTGTGGCTATATCCCCTCTCTGCTTTCAAAGCAGGTTTTTTTTTTTTCTTTTTTTTAAATGCAAATGATGCTCCATTCGGCCTTGAGAGCAGCATCTGTGCATGAGATGGAAACCCAGAGCACAATCCAGGTCCTCTCCAAAGTCACCAAATTTCAAAGGACAATAGTGAAAATTAGATTTCTAGGGAGCAACAAATCTTGAGTGACCTTGAGCTAAGATCATTTTCCAGCTGCTCAAGGAGCTGGTCAGCTGGAGAAATCTGAATTCTTTTCACACAGAACTTCAGTTAGTCAATTAGTCCACACTGCTATTTTATTTTTAGTAAATTATGTTTGGATTCTTGTTTTCTCTTGGGTTTAGGTTTAAAAAAATGTTTTTTCCTGGCTCCTATCACACTGCATCCTGCAGATTAAATGGGCTCCAAATTAGCTTCTCCTCACATTTAGTCAGTAGATTTTTTTAAAGAAAGAAACCACATGCATTTACTTTCATTTGCTGTCTGTCCCTTCAGAAGTCTCACTAATAAGATACTAGAAGGACTTTTAAGAAGTCGTAGTCTATAAAGGCAAAGAGAATAGGAAACTGGAAAGCAGATATACAGTGATAATAATTAAGCTCAGATACAGAAAAAGCTAAGCAACAAGTATTTTGTTTAGTAGAAACCCACCTCTGCCCCCAATGAAGGTTTAGAAACTGGGCATGAAGGGGAGGTAAGAATGTAGCTAAAATCAGGATGATTGCTTAAAAATCTATTTAAGAAACTAAAATTCTATGTTTCCATTTCCCATTTCATACAGCCAAGTAACTCCCTTTCCTCCACCCTAGAAGAAAACTGGATGCTTAGCCTCTGGAGGGAGGTTCTCTGGATTGGGGAAGCAGTGGGTATAGCTGATGATAAGGAGACAATATTGTCAACAGAGTGATTGCTCATCAGCTGTTAAAATCATAAGCCCACTGGAATATTGGAAGACTGGGCTGTCCCCACCAGGCAGGAGGCTGGTAGGTTCTTGTCTGCAGAATCTGACCAGACCAAGAGGAAAAAAAAAAAAATCAGGAATTTTCCTAACTAATTGGTCCAATGAGATACTCTATATTAGGATTTCTCAACCAAAACTAGACATTCAGGACNTCATAAGCCCACTGGAATATTGGAAGACTGGGCTGTCCCCACCAGGCAGGAGGCTGGTAGGTTCTTGTCTGCAGAATCTGACCAGACCAAGAGGAAAAAAAAAAAAATCAGGAATTTTCCTAACTAATTGGTCCAATGAGATACTCTATATTAGGATTTCTCAACCAAAACTAGACATTCAGGACAGGGTAACTCTGTTGTGGAGGCAGTCCTGTGCATTATAGGATGTTTAACAGCACCCCTGGCCTCTACCCACTGGATGCTAAAAGCACCACTCTGCACTGAAGCCCACAGTTAGCAGGCCCAACTCATGCACTTGATCTTCGATCACTTCCTTAGGGCTTCATTCACTTTCCAATGTGAGCTGACAAATCAAAAGTCAGAAGACACCTGAAGAGGAAAGCCTCTAATGTGAAATATGGACATGAAAACAATGGAAATGATTTTCCGTTGGAGGACAATGGACTGGGAAAGTGCACAGAGATCTGCAGGGCTGGAGTGCAGACGTTGTGTGGGAAGAGCACAGGCCTTTAAACTGGAGAGGCAGGTGCAAACCAGGTCTGAGGAAGTCTCATGGGTTTGTGTGTGGTCAGGCCACTAAGACGGCTGTTCTCTTGCTCTCTGTACATCCCCTACTTGGCCAGTGCCTTCTTTACCTGCGCTCCGTTCACGTGAATGTGTTTACCCCCAGCTCCAGCTAGTGCTTGTTCTAATCCTAAGGCCAGAATGGTTCCACCAGCTAATTTATTAAAAGGAAATATCTGCCCTGTGATGATCGTTAATCTGAGGGGCTGTGCAGGTTTCCCTGCCCCAGCTACTGGTTTCCCTGGTAACAGATAAGCCAATCTGAGGTCATGCTACATGCTCAGAGGCTTCAGTCGTGTCCGACTCTTTGCGACACTACAGACTGTAGCCCTCCAGGCTCCTCTGTCCATGGGATTCTCCAGGCAAGGATACTGGAGTGGGTTGCCATGTCCTCCACCGGGGGATCTTCTTAACCCAGAGATCAAACTTGCATCTCTTATGTCTCCTGCACTGGCAGGTGGGTTCTTTACTACTAGCGCCTGCTGGGAAGCCCAACCTGAAGTCAAGTCCCGCTAAAAACAGTGGCCTCATTCTCTCCAAGGAGTGAAGACTGTTGTCATATCCTGCCTGTTCTTGCCATACATGGTGGGGTGTCACTCCAGGACTCTGTTTCAGACATGTAAAATCCCCTCTCTGATGCACCACTTATATCACCATCACCATATCCAGGCTTTTTCTTGGGACTTGAGGCTGGGTGATTGCAAGACTTGCAGGCCCACAGGGTGGAACCCAAGAGTTTGTTAAAGAGTCTGACCTACCCAGAAGGCCACAGGAAGTACTGTAGAACTGTCAGTAGTTGGCTTGTTATTGTAATAATATTCCCAGTAAACACACTTTGAAAGGTTAATCCAGTATGACCTATCCATTCATCAAAAAAGCTACACAGTCTCTCACCTCATATTATCAACACACAAACTTGACAGTGTGAACTGTAACATATTTCAAAGTACCTCCTCTGTACACTACTTGGAAGGTCCCATGTATGCTTCACAGCATGCCCCTAGTACACAGAATATTTCAGGAACTTGCTTGATGTTATTTGCTCTGGAGCTGGCAAATACATGTATGAATATTTTCAGAGATGGCAAACCCACACTTCGAAGGGGAGTTTGATTTTGTAAGTAGCTAAAAGTCATTAATGGACAACACAAGGAAATCTTCCAACTTGAATGCTGAAGAAGCAGAAGGAACCTGAATCCCAGCTTACAGTTGGCAAGAAACTCTATATGGTGCAGCTGCAAATCATTTTGTCTCCCTCTCTTAAATTTCATTCATTAAAGTATGTATTTTAGAAGCTACTAATGCAAATAAATTGGGTAATCAAAGTGGCTCATATACCTTGTAGTATAAAACAAGAGGTGATTTTTCAAATATGATTTTCTTACATGTTAACAAAGGGGATGATTCAAGTGCATTATGTTTATTGTGCACTTTTATTATTACCTCAGCTCCACCTCAGATCATCAGGCATTAGATCCTGGAGATTGGGGTCCCCTGCCCTATATTATTTCACTGAGAGCAGACAAGCTTAGATACTGGAGGCACTTCCCTGGAATAGCCACCCCCTCCCATAGGAAGGCAGGCAAATGCATAAGGGTTTTACTGAGTGTAGTCCATCAGTAGTGGTGCTGTGGTCATTGGTTTCCCTGCATCCAGCCTTGCCCAGCCCCTCCAAACTATTCTGTCTACAATACAAATAGACTGAGCTTTCAAAAACAAGCCTAATTATGTCAATCTCTTAAGCCTTCAAAAGTGGCACATTATTTTTATGGAAAAAGGCAACTGCTTTTTCCTGGCCTGTTACCCTGGCCTGTGGGTCTTTCTTGGTGGCTCAGAGAGTAAACAATCTGCCTGCAATGCAGGAGACCTGAGTTCAATCCCTGGGTTGGGAAGATCACCTGGAGAAGGAAATGGCAACCAACTCCAGTCTAATTGCTTGGGAAATCCCATGGACAAAGGAGCCTGGCGGGCTACAGTACGTGGGGTCACAAAGAGTCGGACACAGCTGAGTAACTAACAACAATCTTACTTTGGCCTATAAGGTTCTGCTTGATCTGATTCCTGCCAGTATCTCCAGCCTCCCCACTCCCCACCCTCTTGCTCTGTGAACCACCATATTAGCTCTTGCAGTTCTTTGGAGATGCTACTTTTCTCCTGCCTCAGGGCCTGTTCACTCCTGTTCCCCCAGCTGAGAAGCAACTCTTTCACCCTTTGCACTTGGTTCACTCCTCCTCCTTTAGATCTCAGCTATAGAATACCTTTTACCCCTACCCTTTACCACAAAGTAGGTCAGCCCCTCCCTGCTCCATTCTTTTTTAAAAAATTATTTATTTATTTGACTATTTCAGATCTTTGGTGAGGCACTTGGGATCTTCATTGCTACACTCCAGCTCAGTTGTTCTGTGGCCTGTAGGACCTTAGTTCCCCAATCAGGGATTGAACCTGTGCCCTACACATTTCAAGGTGGATTCTTAACCACTGGACCACCAGGGAAGCCCCCCTACCCCATTCTTTACTCAGGGCTACAGATCTATCTCAGAGTTATCTACCAGTAGCACTTAGCTCAATTTAAAAATTATACATTAGTATTTGAGATTATTTGATTAATTAGTTTGTCTCTCCTAATAAACTTTAAATTCCATGAGGTCAAAGTCCATTTTGTTCTACTCACTTTTGTATCCCCCGGCACAGGGCAGGAAAGGAATAAATCTTCACTCAAATGACAGGGCCAAGAATCTATGTGCAGATAAAAAAGAATCTATGTGCAAAGATGAAATGTAATGGGTTGGTAGAATTTGGTTGTAGCATAGCACATATTGCTTTATGGTAGATATATTTGCATCTTTGTCGATTTTTAAAATGTATGTTCTAGGAAGGTAGAGGGGCAGGTGAGGACATGAGTAGTTAATACAGAATGAAGTGAAGAGGAAAAGTTAGTCACTCAGTCACGTCCAATTCTTTGCGACCCCATGGACTGTAGCCTAGCAGGTTCCTCTGTCCATGGAATTCTCCAGGCAAGCATAGTGGAATGACTAGTCATCCAGAGGATCTTCCCAACACAGGCATCAACCTTGTGTTTCCTGCATTGTGGGCAGATTCTTTCCTGATTGAGCTACCAGGGAAGCCCAATAAAGAGTGAATAGCATGTTAATTAATCCATTCATTCATATTTCATTCATTTTGTTCATTCAGATGTCACAATATGGAAAGACTTCCTTTTTATTTGAACAATTGGCACTCAAATTTCCCTTTAGAAAAGAACTGTCTTGATTGCAACGACACAAAAGACTATGGTAAGTATTCAGGCTAAGTTGGTCCCCCAACCCTTCACAACCTGAAATCCTTTCCTCTTCAACTGAGAAGGCAAAAAATATAGTCTAGGCATGTGACTTTCTGACCATCTGTGTTGTTGCAGAGACAAAGCCTAAACAAACTAAGAAAAAGTTATTAACTTAGCTCTGAGGTGATCCTTCTTGTGTACCAACTGTCACAAGTTGATTGTTACTCTGAACTATATGATAGACATTTAAAAACAGAGACTACTAACAAGTGGTTTATGCTTTTCACTGAAATATCTATATCACAGATACCAGGCAGCAAAATTAAAAGTTTATTGAAAGCAACAACATTATTTGGTTTATACTCTTACCTTAACGGAAGACCATGCCACCTCTGCCTGAAGGAGAAAGAATAACTTAATTACTGACATCATGACAGAAACAGTGATGCTGGAGAAAACACACGGACTCTTCTTGTGCTCTGAATAAAAGATGTAATCGGATGCAATCATTTCATTAATACACACATGGCTCTGTAATGGGAAGACAGGGGACCAGATGGCCAGGAATGGACTGAGATGAAATGAGATGGGTGCTTGCAGTTTAGCAACTAACTACTTAGCCTGTATGGATTATACTAAGTCCTTACAGAATCACAGGAACACATTTTCAGAATGAAATTCTGCTTTGTCTCCAGAAGCACCATTCCCAGAACAAGGAGAAAGCCCATCTTATGGGAGTCCTGTAGGGCTACTGTGTATAAGTAGTTGATTATAACTGTACTAGTGCGCTAGTGCTCAAACTTAACTGCATATTAGAATCACCTGGAGAGTTCTTTAAAAAAAAATGCCAGTGCTTGGGGCTCATCTCCAGAGATGCTGGTTTAATTGGTCTGGGGTCCAGCCCAGGCACTGGAATTTTTCAAAGCTTCCCCGGTGATTCAAAGGTGCAGTAAAATTTAAGAACAATTACATTAGTGTAATTCCTGTATTTATACAAGTAGGCCCACTTCATAGATCAATAAAAGAAGCCAGTTCCTACATGGTATGATTTGGGACAGCACAGAACATCTCTGGCCCTCAAAGAGCTATTCTCTCCTTCAGTGTTTGGAAAACTCCCTAGAAAAATTCATTTCTTTGAATGAAGGCTTTGCAACTTAAATGAGGATAATTCCTCTGAGAAGGATAATACATTAAGTGGTTATCAGTTATTAACACCCTGGTGTGCCTGTTTATCGGATTACTTTCCTTAATGGTGGGGGAGTCAGGGGGCAGGGAATGAGTGAAGCATGATGGTGGGAAGCTCAAAGGTCAATAGGATGTGGATTCAGGGTGAGTTCCAGGGCTGGGGAATATGACCAAAGGCAATCTATAGGCAAGGAGGAAGGATGAGTTCACCAAAAAGAGAAATCTTTGTGTGAGATTCTGGAGGTAAGAGAAGACTGTGAACCAAACCCAGTGGAAAAGTGGGAGAGTTGCTCTTGAGAAACCCTTGGCTGACTATCCAAACACCGCAACCAGGGAGCTGAGCATGTGAGTGGCAAGAAAGTGGGAGCCCCTTTCCAGTCTCGCCCATCTCCAGAAACAGGAGGTTCTCTGGACCAGACTTGGACATTCAAGAGGGATCAGAAGGCAGGTAGATTGACAAGAACTGGAACATCACAAAGGCCTCTGGGTTGATCATGCCTAAGTTGCCAGAATTCTGACAAAAATGGAAACTGGCTAAATTTCAGGAGGTCAAGATACCAGGCAGCCAGGAGCATCCATGCATGATTGGTTGAAGAACCTTGAAAATCAGCTCCAGGTCTTAGGATTCCTTTGGGGACAAATATCAATTCAGCATAATTATCTTGGCTGTAGATATGAGGCAACAGGATGAATCCAGCTTTTAGCAGCCTACTCTGCTGTGGCAAAAGTGCAGGAAGGGCGCCTGTGGGAACTAACATATATTCTCTCAGCTTAACGATTCTGTCCAGGGTAGGTCCTACCCATGTGCATTTCCCCTACAATTTCCTCATTTCTTCTATATAGACTGGAAACGCATTCATCAGGAAGCCCAGCTATATTGCTTGTGGCTGGGACTCTATCTGGACCATGACAATGACAGTGTAAAGAGGTGTATGTTCACCACCCAGGCTCTTCTGCACTGTAGCTGAATGACTTTTGAATAGTGTTGACTTAAAAGAAATCTCTTCCTGCAGGTTTAATGAGCCCTCCTGGGAAGTTCCTGATGTGAATGGGGATCACGACTTGACATAAACATGAAAGATTATGTGTCAGCAGGCCTGATTTGATTCTTAATGAGTGTTAATTTATTTGCTGTGATTTCACACATCTGCTTTGGCCACAATGTCATATTACATTAATCCTGAGATATTACTACACATACTATATTTTCTATATACAAGATGGGGAATGGGAAACTAGTACATGTGATGTTTCTTAAAGGGATACACACCCTTTAATGCAGAGGACTAGCAGGCAGATGTTAGATTTCCCCACTATTTGGATATACAATCTCTTGAGGCTAAAACATAACTTGGCGTTTGTGTCCATGACATTGCAGAATGGTTTCCATGGTAACAAGCTCAGGGGAATCTTAAGGAACACAGTAAGCTACCATATTTAGGGTTACTTATGATTAGTGGATTGGACAGTTCTACTTCTGTATGGAATATGATTCTCTATTACTTTGTCTGGACAATAAAATCCAAAAGATGTTTCCCTAAACTTATGAGCCAGGGCTTAGACAGAGGGAAGGAAGCACACACAAAAGATGAGAAAAATCACTCTGCAGCATAAAAGAGTCTGTTTCACCTGCCACTTATGTTCTTTCAAGTCTCACAAGACAGGTTGGGTTTGTTCTGTCAGAAGACAAATTTGATGGTTTCATTAGTAAACAGATGTATGTAGGCCACTGGGGGAGATAAAGCTCAGTTAATCCTAGCTGTTTGTGAATGAAATGTGGAGGACTTTAACACAGAGACCAATCCCAAACCGAATGCAGTCCCTCACAAATCCCGGAGGCTACAGATGCTGGCGCTTCCCAGAGGCTGTGTATCCAGAGCGGAGATCAGCTTTCTGAGGCTGCCTCTCTGATGCTGAAGCCCAAATCTTGCACACTCAGCAGCATTTTCCGGGTTAGTTCAGTGGGTGTTGGGATCACACTGAGTAAAAGCAGCACAAAGGTGAGAGCGGGGGGCTAGTGGTCAGCAAGAAAGCTTTTTAGTGAGGGGCCCGGCTATCCGAAGTGTGTGGGATTTTCACTGAACAAAGGGAATTTCTTTCTTTTCTTGATTTAAATGTAATCTATAGCTGTGCAGGAGCCAGGATCCACCTCTGTTCAAAGAACATGCAGCTTTCCCAGGTTGAGGGTAATAGAGAGCCAGAATAGCTACCCTACTCCTCCAACAAACTTTAAGTTTCCAGAATGCTAGCTTCCACAACACTATGGAAAGCGCTGAGGTATAATGGATGCCCTCTGCTCTCTAAGACTTTATGATCCAGGAGAGGACAGATCAGTGGATTCACTATCATTCTTACACCTTACAAAGTTCCTAGGGGGTTTCATTTACCAAGTATTTGAAGTTACTAACCTACAACACCTGGGAATATGAGGTTGAAAAGAGAATGAAACTGGATGATGGTGCTCAGAAGCTACAGACCTCCAATTGTAAGAGAAAAGTACCGGGGATATAATGTACCTGATCAATTTAATTAACACGGCTGTATGTAATATATGAAAGTTGTTTAAGAGAGTAAATCCTAAGAGTTCTCATCACCAGGAATAAATTGTTTCTATTTCCTTTATTTTGTATCTATATGAGACGATGGATGTTCACTAAACTTGTGAAAACTACTTCATGATGTATGTAAAGTAAAATCATTATGCTCTACACCTTAAATTTATATAGAGCTGTATGTCAATTATATTTGTAAAAAACTAGAAGAAAAAGAATGAAATTCTAAGCGTATATAAAGGTAAGAGCAAATCCAGATATATCCATGTAGAAAATTGGATTATTCTTAGTAACTCTTCATTTCCACCCTGTATTAGAATATTTAACTAGGCCATTTGCTATGTGTCTTTACAGTTTTTTTTTTCCTACTAGACATGGAGAGTCTTCCCCTGATCTACCAAGGGAAATTTCTGCTTGGAAAGACCTAGCTTCAGAAAGTCAACAATCCAGGTATGATTTTACTCTAGATGCTTTCAGGTGGCTATGTCCCCATGACCCAAACCATGTTTAATTTCTTCTCCCTTTCTTAAAAGTCACCTTTTCTCATCTTTTGAAATTATTTGTTCCTCCTCTCTGCTGCTGCTGCTAAGTCACTTCAGTCGTGTCCGACTCTGTGAAACCCCATAGACAGCAGGCCGTCAGGCTCCCCCGTCCCTGGATTCTCCAGGCATGAACACTGGAGTGGGTTGCCGTTTCCTTCTCCAATGCATGAAAGTGAAAGGTGAAAGTGAAGTCACTCAGTCGTGTCTGACTCTTAGCGACCCCATGGACTGCAGCCCACCAGGCTCCTCCACCCATGGGATTTTCCAGGCAAGAGTACTGGGACCCTTAAATAGCACTTTATTCATAGTTTTTTTCCCTTAACTACTTGCATGACTTTGGGTACCTAGTCTTTGGATCAGTTTTAACATCTATCAGAGCTACTGGTGAGAACTTGGTAAAAATGCAGGTAACTAAACCTCATTTCTATAAGATTTTAATTTAGCAGATCTGGGAGAGGACTCCAGGATCTGTATTTGTATTGAGTATCCTTAGATGGGCAGCAGCAGCAGACGGGCTAAGATACACCAAAGTTTATTCTTCAAGTTTTTTTTTTTTCATGCAAAGCTATTATTTTAATAGAGTAGAATAAGTTTTAAATAAGAATTAAATGACTTCCCAGTTGTCTTAAATGGGGATCTTCAATCAGGCGGGAATTGAGTCAGAATCCAGTTGGCTGAGACAATGTACTGAGGAAACAGATTCCCAGCTCTACACAGAAGCTTTTCATATAATTGCAGCACAACCAGGACAATTTATTAATTAAGCGTATTGGGCTCAAAAAAAAAAAAGAAATACATAACAAAAGAATGAAATGTTATTTTCATTGACAGGGATACACTTGGAGGACTTTATGCTAAGTGAAATAAATCAGAGAAAGACATACTGTATGACAGGGGTCCCCAACCTCTGGGATCTAATGCCTGATGATCTGAGGTGGAGCTGATGTAATAATAATAAAAAGTACACAGTAAACGGAATGCACTTGAATCATCCTGAAACCAACCTCCCCCACCCCACTCTGTCTGTGGAAAAACTGTCTTCCACAAAACTGCTCCCTGGTGCCAAAAAGGTTGGAGACCACCGCTGTATGATATCACTTACATGTGGAATCTAAAAAATACAACAGACTAGTGAATATAATACAAAAAGAGACAGATTCACAGATACGGAGAACAAGTTAGTGGCTACCAATAGGGATTGGGCAAATGGGGAGAGGCAATGTGGGATAGAAGATTAACAGGTACAAACTATTAGATATAAAATGAATTATAAAGATATACTGTACAACCCGAGCAATGTAGTCAATATTTTATAGTACTACAAAGGAAGTATAATCTTTAAAAATTGTGAATCATTATATTGTATACCTGTAGGTGTAGTGAGGAGAATAAGGTTTTTACCTAAAAGAAGGCTACCAAATCTAATAAATGAGTCTTTTAAAAAGACAGATTCTATGTATAGGTGTTTCTATGTGTTTACACATGCACACACATGTGCTCATGTGTTAAATGTATATGTCATGTTAGTATAATTTTAAAACAATTAACTAAATGACAAGCAATTTGGTCATAGCCCAGTACTTCAAAACTGCACTGTGAGAATGTCTGAAACATCTTTCCTGTGATCTCTGTCCTTAGGATCACCATCTTAAAGAGTTTGGGAAAGCCACATGTATAGAACATCATGCAGCCTATTTTGGGGACATTTAAATATGTGAAACAGATTTCCTCAAGGACTTTCTTATTCATTCGCTCCTTGTCTGAGACCCTTCACCCCAAAAAGTCAGCTAGGGAAGGAGGAACTACAGGAAGCTAGAGCCGAAGGGAGAGGACGGAAGTCTGAGCAAACACACCAAGTCTGAGTTGGGGGATCACCATTCCATCTGGAGGCGGATTAGGTAATAGGCTATCCAACCACTCCCATCTTTTTACCTCTTCTCTACCCTGCAGGAAATAAGGAGCATTTGCCATAGCCTAATGTTCCATTTTCACCCTACACCTTTCTCCATTTTCAGTGGACTCTTTCCTCCTTTGCAGTGAAAACCAATTTCCTTGGTCTAAAGGCGTCAAGTCTAGGAGAGATCTCACTGATCCCTCTCTCATTGAAGCTTAGGTTGTGCCTTTAAATGTCATTTTATGTAGAGGTGCACTGTGAGTAGACGCAAGCCCATGCCCTGTACCCAATTCTTCCCAGTCTCTGGGCCACCAACTAGCCAACTAACTTGTATGGTCACAAACTGAAGGCTCATCATGCTGCAGCTTACATAATACGCACATAACAATATGTGCGATGATCCCTGTGGACAATTAAGGCTGCATTATCTGTCTCGAAGGGAGCTAATCGCTCTTTCCCATCTGTGTTTTCTAAAAGGGTGATGATCACTTACGGTGCTTTTCGTACATATATATAAGAGAGTCTCAACTACTATGTCTCCTAACACCTAGTTCTGTGCAGGCACGCTCACTCAGTCCTGTTGGACTCTTTGTGACCCCATGGGTTGTAGCCCACCAGTCTCCTCTGTCTGTGAAATTCTCCAGGCAAGAAATACTGGAGTAGGTTGCCATTTCCTCCTCCCCAGAGACTGAACTCTCATCTCCTGCGACTTCTGCACTGGCAAGCAAGGCAGATTCTTTACCCCTAAGCCACCGGGGAAGCCCCTCCTAATACTGATCCTTGAGCTAAATAGTACCAGTGTGATTGTCTTAATTTCCTGGCTACCAATTAAGCAGTTGCTCCAGAGAGAACTGTCAGCAATATGTCAATTAAAAAAACAGAAACCAGGAGCTGCTGGTTGACAGTATAGAAAGCCAAGGGTGGAAAACAAAAGTGATGGTGGAGTGAGATTGTGAGCGGCTCTTCTAGCTAGTTGAATGCTGAGCTTCCTTACGATCCGATGAGCTCACAGTTTACCCGAGAAGTACCCACTCCTCCAAATAAATAAGTAAAAGATAGATATAGAGTAGCAGAGCGTCTGGGTTTGCGCTAGGGAAGCGAGTCCTTTAACCACGGCCATCCACTCGCTCAAACTAGGCACCTATTTTGTAGTCTTGTGCTCAAACCCCCATCCTCAGAATCAGCTTCACTCCTACATTTACGCTTCAGCCTAAATGGACACTCATCGAGCTTTCCTCATTCCTCTATCAGATTCACGATGGCACCGACCGCAGACTCACTCTTAAGCCACGCAGTTCTCTCTTATGAGAGACTGAAAAACGTCCTATTGTTGCCCTCGCTTTCCTTCCCCCAACCAGCATCTCCATTTAGAGAGGGAATTTCAGTTGCATCACCAAAAAACAAAAAGCGAAAGGTGAAGGATGCAGGGAGAGACGCTAAACTCCCTACTCACACCCCTCCCCACTCACCCACGCGTCGGCTCCCGGCTCCCCCTCCTCCTGCCCCAGGCTGGCGGTCAGGTGAGGTTACCTGGGCGCCCGAGAAGCCTCGAGGGGCGCAGCGATCCTTCCTCTCGAAGTCGCCCCATTCCCCACCGGGCCCCCAAGACTCTGGCCCCTTCTCCCCCTGCACGCGTCCCCTGCCCCTCGGGCTCCGGCGCGCAGCGACAGCCGCACGCAGCGCTCGGCTCCCCTCCGCCGACCTGGCGTGACGCAGGCGGAGACTACTTAAGGCCGGATTAGAGGCGGCGGCCGCGGATTCCTGAGCCCTGCAACCGGCTCCGCGCGCTCCGCCCCGGCTTCGCAGGCGGCAGCGCGGGAGAGCCCGGTGCCCGCTGAAGTGCCAGGCGCGGGGATTGGTGCCCGGACCTTTCCTCGGCCCCCAACCCCCGGGAGTGAGTGGCGCTCAAACACCTCGCTCGGGCGGGCGAGAGCTCGCGGACCTGCACGCGGCCACCCCCGCTCCGCCCCGCCCCTCGCCCGGCTATTCCCGGGCTCCAGACCTGACCCCCGGACGGCGCCCGAGGTTCGTGCCCGCTCTCCGGACTGCGCCAGCTGCCCATCAGTTGGACGCGCTTGGGTTTCCTTCCCCATTTTCCCGGTTTTAAGTACAATAAAAGGGAGAGGGGGATCTTGGATTTTTTTAAAAATTTTGTTTGATTCTTTAATTGGGGGGCATTTCGCTCCCAGTCGGGAGGTGCGGCCCGGGGAGGGGCCCGAAGCGGGAACGTGCCCGGTGCTGCCCAGTCTTTGTCTGCTGCCTCCGGATGCACAGCGATGGGGGAATGGACCATCTTGGAGAGGCTGCTGGAAGCCGCGGTGCAGCAGCACTCCACTATGATCGGGAGGTAAGGGCAACGAGCCGGCCATCAGCGGGCCCCGTCGGGCGGCCCCCGGGAGTCCTTTCTAACGTCCAGACCGAGCCCCAGCAGCCCTCAGACCATCCTCTGTCTCCTTCCCATCATCCTTGGTCCATGCGCCTGTGTTCCCAGCACTGAGGGATTGCCTGACGCCCCGCGATGCCCCCCTCCTCAAGCTGCTCCTCATCAGGAATCCATCCCTTCCCTACGAAGCACCACCAGGGGATTCACTTTTCTTCCATTAGCAAAGGAGTTATTGGCTCAGTCGTGGTACCCTCACTCTCCGGAGTCAGAGCCAATCTTCATCCAGTTCCCTAAATAGAATCTACAAAGAAGGCAGGATTGTATTTGGACAGAGAAGGGCAAATGGGGAGATGGATTTGCTCTTCAGAGCAGATATATCTTTCCCCAACAAATATTTAACAAGCTAAACTGATTTGCCTGTTAAAACCTACAGTGTCAGAAACCCACACACCCAGTTGACACATTTTGTCTCTATATATACTATATATATTCATGTATATATGTGTATATATAGTTATAACTATCTGTTTATGTAAAGCTTAAGTTCAGTATTCATATTGAGGATAAACTAAATATCCAGTTGGAGTACTTACATATACATACTCTGTCTGTAGATTTTGTATTTGCTGTATTCAGCTATTCCATGTGCATTTGCCATATCCAGAGGGAAGTTATATTTTGTGCCTCTCTACATTCCATGTATACAAATGAAATTGATCTGTTGCAAATACACCATGTCCAGTGTATGGGAGTGCACATGCTTCAGATCCCTGTAGTATGAAGTGTTCCCAGACTACCAACACCCAGCAGAAGGGGGAGAGACCAAAAGGTTTGCTAATTCTCAGTTCAGGACCACTGTGGATGGATAGCTCCCCAGTCAAGGACAGAGCTGGGAACTGAGCAATAGGGCTTTTCTATTGAGTCAATGACTCAACCCTTGAGAACCTCTCTCCCTCCCTTTTCCCCTGCTCAGGATCCTCTTGACTGTGGTGGTGATCTTCCGGATCCTCATTGTGGCCATTGTGGGGGAGACGGTGTACGATGATGAGCAGACCATGTTTGTATGCAACACACTGCAGCCCGGCTGTAACCAGGCCTGCTATGACCGCGCCTTCCCCATCTCCCACATACGTTACTGGGTCTTCCAGATCATAATGGTGTGTACCCCCAGTCTCTGCTTCATCACTTACTCTGTTCACCAGTCTGCCAAGCAACGAGAACGCCGCTACTCAACTGTCTTCCTGGCTCTGGACAGAGATCCTCCTGAGTCCATGGGGGGTCCTGGAGGAACTGGGGGTGGGGGCAGTGGTGGTGGCAAACGAGAAGATAAGAAGTTGCAAAATGCCATTGTTAATGGAGTACTGCAGAACACAGAGAACACGAGCAAGGAGACGGAGCCAGATTGTTTAGAGGTGAAGGAGCTGACCCCACACCCATCAGGGTTGCGCACTGCAGCTCGATCCAAGCTCCGAAGACAGGAAGGCATCTCCCGCTTCTACATTATCCAAGTGGTATTCCGAAATGCCCTGGAGATTGGGTTTCTGGTGGGCCAATACTTTCTCTATGGCTTCAGTGTCCCGGGGTTGTATGAATGTGACCGCTACCCCTGTATCAAGGAGGTAGAATGTTATGTGTCCCGGCCTACTGAGAAGACTGTTTTTCTAGTGTTCATGTTTGCAGTGAGCGGCATCTGTGTTGTGCTCAACCTGGCTGAACTCAACCACCTTGGATGGCGTAAGATCAAGCTGGCTGTGCGAGGAGCTCAGGCCAAGAGAAAGTCAGTCTATGAGATCCGCAACAAGGACCTGCCCCGGGTCAGTGTTCCCAATTTTGGAAGGACTCAGTCCAGTGACTCTGCGTATGTGTGAAACGGAAGGTTTTGGGAAGGCCTAGGGGATGACAAGTAGCCCCAAGGCAGATGACTATGGAGGGTGGCTCTATCTGCCCTCACTTATGTGACTGTCATCATTGAGATATATAGAATGAGGCTGGTTAACAGAAGGTCTTGCATCAATCGGAGAGGAGAGAAAGTAGAACCGTTACCACATCACACCACTGGTTCCAGAGACACCTGGACAGAGTGATGAGACGGATGAGTTGGACTCCTTTGGGCCCTTTTCTTTTGTGGTCCAGTTTGATTCTGATCATAGTGGACTTGAACAGCTACCAAGTAGGACTTAGCTCTGCTAAGCTCTGTATTCTGGTGAATGGCATGAGTCAACTATTTTACTGGTACAAAATTTGTGACCTATCTCAACACATCCCTTCATCCTGGGCTGCAGGACAAACATCCTTGAGGCATCCTTCATGTACCTCCCCCATCAGCATGCCCCTCTCCCTCAACCTGGGACAGCATGCCAGCTTTCTCCTCAGTCTGGCCTTACAGTAAACCTAATATGGTTTATCTGCAAGCTAGAGGGAATTCTGTGGGGTGCTTTTCAGAGAATGGCCATGGCATAGGTTTGCATCAGAGCCCCATCTGATTGGCCCTTAGTCATTATGAAAATCTTAGGAATGTCTCAATATTTCCAGTTTTCTAACTCAAACTGCACTGGTGCT
>SJYA01001501.1:695286-790324 GCA_006410615.1 Neotragus moschatus
GTTTGGGGGGGAGGGAGGGATTGCAATATGCAACTATAACTGTCCTGTGGGATGGTCGTTGCACTGTTAGGCATGTGGTTATGAGCTTTGGGATACTTCTGCCTTCCAGATTGTGGACTTTGGACAGCATTAAAAACATTTTTGTTGTTGTTGTTAATATCAAGGGTATCTACCCAAGCCACAGAATCTCTAACTGGTGTATTTAATTCATGTTCTTATATAGTTTTGTTGTGCAACACAGCTGCACTTCATTTTGCCATGGTTTGAATTTACCTGTGTGCTCACACCAGAGACCTTAATCAGCCCATGTCAATCCTGATTTATAATTTTATCAGTTATTTTTGAAACACATACAATCACTGGCTTAAGAAGCCTGAACCTAAAACTATTGGCTAACACACGTTTACGGACACTTATTTGAGATGTATACATATACCAAAGGTTCAAAAACTTGTTGCTTTGGACTGTGAATATGTTTCCTTCTCTTTGCTCTTATTTATTTAAGTGCCATACTGTACCTTTCATATCCACTGTTTATTTAGTTAAAGCATTGGCCAAGAGTAATATTTGGATAATGTGCTTTTATGAAGCCCTCCATTTCCTTTGCATTATCATTATGATTTTTGGTTTAGATAACACACATGATGTAATACACAACTGAGGATATGTTTAAAATAAAGTTCTTGCCTTTTTTTTTTAAATGGGAAGAGTCTGCAATTTTATGTTTTGATTTAGATTCCATTTATTTAAATATATGTTCAAAAATGTTTTGTCACATATTTAAAAATTAGAACTGTGAGGGCAGGAAGTGATGGTTGGTTGAATAGTACTTGGGGGATGACTGATAACGTCTAGTCACTAACAGATGAGACAAGACTGGTACATTTTGTGAAAGTTTAGAAGACTGTGATGAGGTGTTCAAATAGTGATGTTTACTAACTCCTTTCCATTTTAGTCCAAGATTTCTCTGCTTGTCTAAGGATATTTCTTGTAATAAAATGTCAATGCTGCAACATATTAGTTTATTCCAGGAGTGGAATTATTTTTCCCATTTTACCGTATTTCCTGCTCTCAGCGTCACATTGGGCATCAGGCCGTGGTCCCTGTGCTTGTCTATTTGAGACCTGATGTTTAAATGATGCTAATCCAGTAGTCAAACAGAACCTTCTAGAACAGCATTATCCAATACAACTTGGTGTGATGATGGAAACTTCTGTTGTCTTTGCTGCTTAATATGACAATGACTATTGAGCTCTTAAAATGTGGCTAGGACAATTGAATAACTGAATTTCTAATTTTATTTAATTTTAATTAATTTAAATAACCATATAGGGTTAGGTGCTACCGTATCATAAAACACAATTATAGACTTTTAATCAAGCACTTTTTATTGGGTTCTTCCAAAAGAGATTAATCCTTTGCTTATGTGTCCTAAGATATTACTTTTTAGCAACACATTTTACTAACATATTTGACATTTTATTTCTTTTTTAGTTTTATTTTTAAAACACCTTTTTATTTTATATTGCAGTATAGTTGATAAACAGTATTTGTAATAGTTTCAGGTGAACAGCAAAGTGATTTAGTTATACACATATCTGTTCGTGTTTGGCATTTTCTGTCTACATTAATAGTCCCATTAGTTCTGTAAACTAATGCTCTTCCTCACTTCTTAAATCCTATTCACCTTCTAATTCCAATATGCCCTTCATCTGAATATTGCAAAGCAATGTGAAATTTCTTGGATGACTGCTTTTCAAACACGATTGTTGCATCCTTTTACTATGACAGTGTGGATGCCAACTTTAGAATGAAAATCTGTTTATTTCAATCTATAGGTTTCCATCTGCAGTATAAATAGGCAGTTGAAAAGGATTATCCTTGAGTAAAGAAACAGATCCTCCTCTGTTTTGTGTTTGGTGAGCTAAAAATGTTTTAAGATGCCTCCCAGAGATGGAGGAAGAGTGTTGCTTGAGAGCTCTTAGCATATGCTTGGGTGTGAAAGAAGTAGGAAGCTGTGTGGAAAACAAGGGCTGTTGTATTTATGCCACAATGTGAGACTGCAAGAACGATAATGTTTCCTGGTAGAAATGCATCCCGTATCAGTGGAGCTCTTTGATGTTTCCAAACATCTGCAAATGCAAGATTAATTTGCTTGTTGGTAGTAGAGAAGGGAACACACCTTCCACTTGGCTTATAGAGTCATTCCTCAGATTTACTGATGTGTGTCAGTCTGATTCTTTCGCTTTCTATTTAATGAAGGAAATACACTGATGATTTGATAGTTCACATAGCTATGTGATGGATATGATCTTAATCTGTACTTTTGAGCGGACAGCACCAATCTCTTCTTATAAATTTAAGAGCCCTATAGTGAACCACAGGGCTTCCCTGATAGCTCAGTTGGTAAAGAGTCTGCCTGCAGTGCAAGAGACCCTTGTTTGATTCTTGGGTTGAGAAGATCCACTGGAGAAGGGATAAACTACCCACTCCAGTATTCTTGGGCTTCCCTTATGGCTAAGCTGGTAAAAAATCCGCTTTCAATGCGGGAGACCTGGGTTCAATCCCTGGGTTGGAAAGATCCCCTGGAGAAAGGAACGGCTTACCCACTCCAGTATTCTGGCCTGCAGAATTCCATGGACTATATAGTCCATAGGATCGCAAAGAGCTGGACATGACTGAGTGACTTTCACTCACTCACTAGTGAACCACAGGCCCTTTTGGCCTGTGTGTGCATAATGTGTGTGTGTGTGTGTGTGTGTGTGTGTGTGCATGTTGGTGGGGGGTGGGAGGTGCTAAGGCATAAACTGAGTCTAAAAGTTTGAAGAATAGCCTGGAGAGACTAAAGTTAGTTAGCCTGGGGAAAGGAAAGCCTAAAGTACAGAATTTGTCATTTTTAAGTCCTCGAATATTTAAAGGGTTAAAAAGTATAAGGGATAACAGCTGTACTTGCTGACCTCTGAGAGCAGAGGAAAAAGACTGGATTCAAAATCAAGGGTGTAGAAAATTAATAAAGTACCAGAAAGAACATGGTTTCTCTTTCACCTCTGCTTTTCTTTCTTTCTTTCTCTTTAATGCTGTTTCTTTTGCAGGGAATACCTGTCTTACCACCTTCTTTCACTAGGTGTGTTCCTCTTCACTCCCCAAAAATTGGTTTGACTCTCTGCTTGCACAGGAACCTATTCTAAACTCTCCTCCAGGCTGGCTTAGTGTGCCTGTGCTGAGCCTCCATAAAAGTCTTTCTGCCCCTTACTGCTTGGAGGTGAGATGTTTCTAGATCAGTGTGTGGGTTCTTGAGGATGGCAACTGTGCTTTACCCATTGTAACCATGTGTGTCATTTATTATCATCGCTACATCTACTACAAGAGAGATGGATGCCTCAGTGTTCCATCTGGCAACAGTCTTAACAGACTCAGTGTATGGAAGCTAAAAGTACCTTACAAAGACATTAAGTCAAACTTTTTATTATATGGCTGAGAAAACTGAAAGATCTATAATTAGGACATGGAGTTTCTTAGAAAATGATGTAACAGTTCATCTTGGAGAATTGTAATATTTAGGAAATCAATATTTATGTTGGTTTTACTTACTTTGTATTTTACAAGGTGTATTCGTCTGCTTGGGCTGCCATAACAAAATATCACGAATGGGGCGGCTTGAACAAGAGGCATTTGTCTTCTCATCACTCTGCAATCTGCAAGTCCAAGATCAAGGTGCTGGCAGGATTCGTTTCTTCTGAGGCTTCTCCTGGTTTTGCAGATGGTCATCTTCTCTCTGTGTCCTCACGTGGTCACCCCTCTGAACACGTGCATTCTTAGTGTCTCTTTGTGTGTCTTAATCTGCTCTTCTTATGAGGACAGGAGTCACATTGAATTAGAGCCGACCCTAATGGCCTCCTTTTAACATAATCACTTCTCAAAAGACCCTGTCTTTAAATACAGTTGCATTTTGATACAAGGGACACAGTTTAGCCCATAATACTAAATATTTTCAAACCTTTAGGTACTCTTATGCTTGGGAGTGGTTACATAATTTACTGTACAAAGTGGGTTATCTTTGAGAATGAAAGGGGCAGGATATCTAATTGAATGGAACCCCAGACCTGTGAGTGTAAATTGGATCTGTCCTTAAGCAAACCAAGTTGTGTGGCTGCTTTACTTAAGACAATCAACAATCATTGAGCTCTTGCTCCAGGGCCTGGAACCCTGGAGATAATGACACCTAAGTCTCAGCTCTTGAGAAGGGCATGAACTGCTGTCAGACAGAGATAAAAATTTCTGTCAGTAATAATCAGGCGGCGCTAGTGGTAAAGACCCTGCCTGCCACTGCAGGAGACCTAAGAGACGTGGGTTCAATCCCTAGGTCAGAAAGATTCCCTGGAGGAGCGCGTGGCAACCCACTCCAGTATTCTTGCCTAGAGAATGCCATGGACAAAACAGCTTGGTGTTTTCCAGGTGTCTGGAAGAGTTGGACATGACTGAAGCAACTTACCACTCAATAATGGGAAAATAATATTTTAAAAAATATGTGTCTTTGCCCTCCAGACAACCTAACTTAGAATCTCTGATGCTGTAGCCTGGGCATTTCTTTCCCTATTTCTAGGGGATCAAATGTGTAGTTAGGATGGAGGGCCATGACGTCAGAGACATACATTAGCATAAAATCATGAGAATCAGGTATTTGGAGGAGAAGTTAGGAAAGGGGGAGAAGAGAAGTATGAGGTTCTCAATGCTGCCCTTGCTTATGTCATGTGAAAAGTTAGTGATGAGAAGCTCTGAGTAGAGGAGTAACAGCAATTCTCAGGGCTTTAAGAGTAGAGATGGTGGCCTTGGTGGTAAGAGAGGCTAACCGGAGGATAGAGCCTGGAGTGAATGGAGGAGAGGCCTAGTTTAAGGGCTGATAGGGCAAGTTGCAAAGTGGTTTCATAAAGTTCAAGGAGGTGGAATCTCAAGGAAGAAGGTCTGTTCTGAGTATTCATCTTATAGTAAGCATTCAGTTAGACTAAAACGCTACACTGAAGCTAGTTAAAGCTTCCAAACCATCCACTAAACTTGATGAGTGAGTGGGAAGTGAGAAAGCAGTGAGCACAGATTGTCCTTTGTTTTGGATACTCCCAGACCTCCTGTGGTTTCACTGAAACAGTTAAAGTCAAAGCAGGTGAACAGAAAACTATCCATCCCATCCCAGCCAGGGCCCTGAGACTTAATCAGGCATGGCAAGCCAGCTTTGTGACTACTCAAAGCTTACGTTCATTTAGGAGATCGTTATACACAGCAGAAGGAAATGGCAATCCACTCCAGTACTATTGCCTGAAAAATCCCATGGACAGAGGAGCCTGGTAGGCTACAGTCCATGGGGTCACAAAGAGTCGACTGAGTGACTTCACTTCACTTCACTTCATAATGTACTTTAGCTCAAACAGACCTCGTGGAACCCAGCCTAAATGAATATTGTGGCTAAAATGTGTTTAGTGGCTCTTGTCATCTTAGGGTCTTGGGGCTGTAAAAAAGGACAGTGTATAAATATAGAGGCCTCTGGGAATTCCCTGGCTGTGGCTGGGATTCCATGCTTTTTTTGCAGGGGACATGGGTTTGATCCCTGGTTGGGAAATTAAGATCCCACATGGTGTGTGCCATGGCCAAAAGAAATAAATTTAATTTAATTTAAAATACCAAAAAAGAAAAAATAGAGGCCTCTGAGAGTATTTTTGTTGTTCAGTCGCTAAGTTGTCTCTAACTCTGCGACCGCATGGACTGGACAACATCAGGCTTCCCTGTCTTTCACTACCTCCTGGAGTTTGCTCAAACTTATATCCATTGAGTTGGTGATGCCACTCAACCATCTCATCCTTTACCGCTCCCTTCTCCTCCCGCCCTCACTCTTTCCCAGCATCAGGGTCTTTGCCAATAGGTCAGCTCTTTGCATTAGGTGGCCAAAGTATTAGAGCTTCAGCTTCAGCATCAGTCCTTCCAATGAATATTTAGGATCGATTTCCTTTAGGATTGACTGGTTTGATCTCCTTGCAGTCCAAGGGACTCTCAAGAGTCTTCTCCAGCACCACAGTTTGAAAGCATCAATTCTTTAGCACTCAGCCTTCCTTATGGTTCAACTTTCCCATCTGTACATGACTACTGGAAAAACCATAGCTTTGACTATATAGATCTTTGTCTGAGAGGATACTGATACCAAATATCCATGCACCATTTGCTGTTGTGAATCAGATCCTTGGTTCACCCAGGCCAGTATTCTAAAGTGTCTAGCAGCTGGGGCTGGAGAAGGCAATGGCAACCCACTCTAGTACTCTTGCCAGGAAAATCCCATGGATGGAGGAGCCTGGAAGGCTGCAGTCCATGGGGTCGCTACGAGTCGGACGCGACTGGGTGACTTCACTTTCACTTTTCACTTTCATGCATTAGAGAAGGAAATGGCAACCCACTCCAGTGTTCTTGCCTGGAGAATCCCAGGGACGGGGGAGCCTCATGGGCTGCCGTTTATGGGATCGCACAGAGTCAGACACAACTGAAGTGACTTAGCAGCAGCAGCAGCAGCAGCAGCAGCTGGGGCAAACCCAGTTCTGAGGAGTGGCCCAGTTCTCTCTGACTCCAAAGACTAGGATGCTCTTTAAGTTAGATAGGTCTATCTAACTTAAAAAACAAAGGACCTATCATCTGTAACTACACCCCAGATCCCCAGTCCCCAATCTCTTCCTTGAAAGTTTCAGTCCCTCCAAACATCAAGCAATAGAAAGTGATTCAATTTAATTCAGTGCTTTCTTGAATGCCGATGGTATGCAAGGGCTTGGATTAGGTATCAAAGGAAATTTACAGACAGGTGTGATGCCCTCCCTGCCCTCATAGGTCCCACAGTCTATCTGAGGGGAATAAATCAAGTTCATAAAGAATATGAAGTGTCATGTTCAAGGCTCAAAGTTTCCTGAGATCTAAGAAGGAAGCCATCACTCCAGAGTGTGTGTTTGTTGAAGGTGGGAAGCAGATACAGAAAACATCGCCAGCAAAGTGGTATTGAGTTGTGTCTCCTTGAAGAATAAAGGAGGTATGGACCAACATAACCATTCATCTCTCAAGTGCTGCTAGTGGTAAAGAACCTGCCTGCCAGTGCAGGAGAGAAAAGAGACAAGGGTTCTCTCCTTGGGTTGGGAAGATACCCTGAAGTAGGAAATGGCAACCCACTCCAGTATTCTTGGCTGGAAAATTCCATGGACAGAGGAGCCTGGTAGACTACAGTCAACAGGGCCACAAAGAGTCAGACATGACTGAGCACACACAGAGCGCACCAGCACACTGGGACATAATGGAGAATTGGGAGATTTTTGTTTTGTTTGGAGTTCACAGAGAGAAGTAGTGGGAAGTGAGTTTAGAAGGTAAGGAGAGTGGACCATGTAGTGTATTTGGCAAAGAAATCTGCACTGAACTGGGGAGAATGTGAAGAAACACCTTTCAACAAAGCCCCTTCATGCCATCATTTTGAGTACACTTAGGTCCCCAGGCATCAGCCACACTGTCCCTTTCTGACCATGCAAAAATTCCATCTCAGGATCAGCCTTGATTTGGAAAACACATTTCAATCTCAACAGTAACGGATTGGAGCAAATATCCAGGGTGAAGGTTGGGGATTTGGCAGCATGGCCCCATTAACATTAGTGGGAGTTAGTCTGCTAAATCCTAGACACTGAACAGAATCCTCATGTTTATTCACCAGGATGACCTTTTTGCTGTAAATTGATACAATATTTCAGAATCACTTAGAACCGATTAAGCTTTGTAGCATCTCTCTCCTAAAAGGGAAATCTTTTTGAAAATTGCTGTTCTGTGCACTGAAACGTCTGTATTTGTGGGCAACTCTGACCAGCAGGAACATATGGGCGCCTAAATATAGAATTGGTGAATTTTGATACCACTGAGACATTTGATCTGGGGAACTTTGTCTGTTGTACCTGTCTCCAGGTAGGGGCCAAGCTTTTGCAAATGACTGCTTTCTCCAAAACACATCTTTTTTGCATAATTTGCTACTTTCTACCCTTCATTTTTTTTATTTTCCTAAATATAATTTTAAAAATTCTGAAGGTTTTTTATTATGAAATTCTGATCTCAATAATAGCAAAGATGTATTAAACATTTTCCCCTTAAGCCTCACAACAGCCCTATAAGAAGAGTGCCAAGTATGAGTACATCCATTTTTCAGATGAGGAAACCAAAATATGTAGATGTTAAGTCAATTTCCTAGGGCATATAGCTAGTCCACAGCTATGTTTAGATTTCAGCCCATGCAATCCGACCTTGAAGACAAGTTTTAACACTTCTTGACCTTTCCATCAAGAAAGCTTTGCAGGGCGAGGTCTCAGGAAACCTGACGCATTGGTCTGCTACCTTGCTCTCAGTACATTTTTCAATGGGATGTTTTTCCTTTCCACCAAGGATGTTCTTTTCTTGGTATGTCTCAGTGCAATGTGAGACTGTGATGTTTTCCAAGGCATTGACACATCATAGTCACCTTTGTTTCTGCAGTTCCTGGTACAGATAGAGCAAGACTTCATACATGTCTACTGATTGGATAAATAAATAAAAATATAGACTTAAAGGATCTTGAGGTGGGATGGAAAAGGTCTTTATGTTCACTCCTTCATTTTATAGAGACAACTTAGATCCAGAGAGAAAGCCTGAATAAAGAGCTCCAGGTTAGAGAGACGTTGAGGCAGGGTGGGATTAAGAAGCAGCTCATCAGATTGTCAGGAAAAGACATCCTGGGTGGACAAAGGTTGCTAACAATGGTTAGAAACGTCAGAGCTCCTCTGATTCCTAGTCCAGATTCTCCAACCATAGGTCATGGGAACCATAGGCAATGGTGTTGGAGAACCATGAACCATTGTCTTGGTTAAGCACATAGCCCATCCAGCTTCTAGACACAATATTCCCGAGCTTAGTCCCAGTCAGAGGATTAGCTCAAGGTCACAGACTCATGGCCTTGACCCCCCGTTATGCACATGAGTGTGTGTCTATCTCTGGGAACACTTTGGGCAACTTCACACCCCCTACTCTGAGAAACCATGTTCTTGAACATTTCTTCCGAACCCCCGGTAGTGTGTGTGTGCGTGTGTGGGCGGGAGGCGTTCACAGATGGAACTCAGGCTTCCCTAGCTAGAAGAAGACCCCTGACCCTCACCCATCCTAACTGTTCCCGGAGCCCATGGATAACCAGTGCTGCATGCCATTAGCTAGTGTTTCCCAGTTCTGTGTAGAAGCTTCTCTATCTGCTCCATTTTTTCCCATCACTATGCTTTGCCTGAAGCCAGGCACTCAGGGACTTCCCTTGTGGTCCAGTGGTTAAGACTTTACCTTCCAATGTTGGGGAGCTGGGATCCCACATGCCTCACAGCCAAAACAAAAACAAAACACACAGAAGCAATGTTGTCGCAAATTCAGTAAAAACTTTGAAGACGGTCCACATAAAAAGTCTTTAAAAATAAAAGGTACTCATAAAGTTATTATTTTTGCACATGTAAACTAAATGTAGTGTTTATACATGTTCAGCTCTGAGCTAGGTACTAAGGATACAGAAGACATGTCAGAGAAAACCAAAGGAAACAGCTTGGGGCTGGTCTTGCTTTATAAGAAAAAAAGTCAGAGATGAGAAACATCCAAGCACAATGGAAAAGAGCATGAGCACTAGGGTTCCAGAACCTTCCTCCAGAGAAGCAAACAGACTATATGCATCTGAAAACGTAAAGGCAAGTCTTTTCTTTTATTAAAATATATAAGAATATAACCTCAAATGATGCCACAGGCCAAAGGTAGCTTGGTGAACTGGGCATAGAGATATTCTTTCTCCTTTTCCAAAAACTAAATTCAAATTTTAAGATCAGTGACTGATTTTCTTCNACTATATGCATCTGAAAACGTAAAGGCAAGTCTTTTCTTTTATTAAAATATATAAGAATATAACCTCAAATGATGCCACAGGCCAAAGGTAGCTTGGTGAACTGGGCATAGAGATATTCTTTCTCCTTTTCCAAAAACTAAATTCAAATTTTAAGATCAGTGACTGATTTTCTTCAGTTATAAGAACTGTAATAGTGATACTAATGACCATGATACGAACATGATAGTGATAATAAACATTTGAGTAAATGCGTTTTCTCCTTCCTTGTGTATTGTCTTATTTGGTCTTTGCAGCCCTGTCTAGGAGTGGGCAGAGTACAGAACAGGTGGTACTTGTTTCTCCTTAAAGGAACAAAATCTCAGAACTTCAGTTTTCGTGGTTTGTCCAAAACCACGGTGAGTTTTGATATGGTAAGACAGAGACCTTTTCTCTGCTTTGGAATCTGATACAGTCGAATGTTGACTAGTCAAATGTTAAGCTTTAGGTTGTCAAGAGAGAGATCTAGAAATGATAGGAGGGAAATGAATATATTCTTAGAAAGTGGCTTCCTGTATTTCTAAAGAAGTTGCAGGGAAATGTAACAGGCTAGTCTTTAGGGAAGGACATTGCCTTGGTCTCCTGGGAACTGCAATTCACTCAGGAAAGTTAGAACTGAATTTTTCTGGACCCTGGACTGCAAACCAGAGAAAGCGAAGTGAGAATACTGGCAAGACAGCCAGGTCTGACATGATTTCTTCCTCTTATTTATTTTCTTTGATTCCAGAGATGAGACAGGAAATAAAAAGTAGCACTTTTTCTTTTCAAAAACACTCTGCACTTATTTCCTCTAATTTCCAAAATAATACAAATTCAGGGCAGAAAGAAGCACAACAAAAACATTTTGTTACTCAAAGAGAATCATTGTTTGTCCTTTGATAGAAGATTTCTGTTCAGTAGCTAGAGAGATGGGTGCACATAAGATCTTGGATACGGAGTTCCTAGAGGTAACATCACAGGGTCCATACTGTTTCGTAGGCTTTTTTCCACTTAGAAATAGATAGCCAATATTTTTCACATGTCAAATAACTTAAAACAAGCTTTTGATTAGTGGATACATGTTTTGTAATACGGTAGAACNGACCCCCTGGACTGTAGCCTACCAGGCTCCCCTGTCCATGAGATTTCCCAGGCAAGAGTACTGGAGTGGGTTGGCATTTCCTCCTCCAGGGAATCTTCCTGACCCAGGGATCACAGTCACGTCTCCTAGGTCCCCTGCATTGGCGGGCAGATTCTTTACCACTGCACCACCAGGGAAGCCCTCTAACACGGGCATTAAAGTGATAATACATATACAATAAACCAATAAATCTGTTAACTCAGATGACATAGACATGTCCTGTCTATGTTTTTTGAAAGACACAAATTATGAAAACTGGCACAGAATGAGAAATGTCTATATGGCCTTATATCTGTTAAAGAAACTGAACTCATGTTTAATTCCCAACACACACAGACACACAGACACAGACACAGACACACACACACACACACAGCGCCTTATCCCTCTCTCTGGGCCCAAACAGCTACACTGATGAATTCTATCAGGCATTTAAGGGAGAAATAATAACATTTTGATGCTAACTCTTTCACAAAATACAGGAGGAAGGAAAACCTCCTAACTCTATTTATGAGGCCAAGACAACCCTGATATCAAAACCAGAGAAGAATAAGGGAAATATTGCAAACCAATATCTCTTATTAACATAGACATAAATCTTTAACAAAATGTTAGGAAATTAAACCCAGCTTGCTCTTACACGCTCGCTCTCTCTTTCTGCAAACACACACACACACATACACACACACACACACACTCACAGGAAAAGAATGGGCCTGTTCATCTGTAGACCTAAAAAGTCCATATTCCCAGGACTATACCTAAATAGGCCACCCGGTTCTTATTCATAAAAACTTTTCAGCAACATAAATTCTGCTTTTCCTTTGATAACCTACCTCAATAGTTCATGAGCTGGGCTTAGTCTGTATCCTATTTATGGAAAGGACTAATGGTAACCACCAAGACAAAGCGTGTTATAAAAATAAATAGGGCACAACCTTAAGAAATGTACTGAAGAAAATTATTGTGAGTTTATCAACAGTAAACTCTGATGTTCTCAGACATTTGTATATAAAAATGTTTTTCCCAAACCACTGAAATCAGCCAACGCAGACATAAATAAAAGGATACCAAGACCAATGTAAGGAAACCATAAAAAACAAATGCATGATTTGCAGCTTAGCCTGATGGGAGGTTTATGGCTTTTTGTTGCTTTTGTAAATGCTGAAGTTGAGTCTGTTTTAGAAACAGTCATTTAATCCTCCAATTGAATTTTGACTTGTTTGGGTCAAAACCATTTTAAAAGTTGAAAATGGAGGGAAGAGGGATTAAAAAAGGAAAAAAAAGGGAATATACAGCTTTTATCTTCTAGGTCAGTAGACAGTATCAGGGAAAATCCAAACCCAAGTCAGCAGACACAGTTATCCTTCCTTCCATCTGGGTGCTTCTCGGAGATATCACAGGAATAAGCTAAAACTGGTAGAGAATCCCTCAGCTCTAATTAGACGATCAGCTCCTGTTTTCTAGCCAATACAAATAATATTCCAAGAAGAGTTTCACGGTATACCCTGGAGCTGTTTCTTTTGGATCACTCATTAGATACTAACTACCTTTCTGTACCAAACATTAGGACCTCTGATCTTTTTATTTAAAAGAGATTTTTCCAAATGTGCCCATTCGTCACAGGAAAGTTTGTATGAAGGCAAAATATTTCAGTAAATAACTGAGGTTTAGTGAACCACACTTGCTGAAATGAAATGGAAGCGCCTGAAGTGATGCTCTTCACTCACTGTGCCAATATTTATTGACCAGCTGGGATGTGCTGAGTGATGGGGACAGCAGACAGGAAGATGGATATGGTCTCTGTCACCACGGAGCTTAAATTCTAACCAGGAAGACAAATGCATCCTTCGACAGAGACACAGCACTTTGAGCATGCTTAATAAGAGGACCTCTCCTCCCCTGGAGTGAGGCAGCAAGTACCAAGAACTTGGNAAAAAAAAGGGAATATACAGCTTTTATCTTCTAGGTCAGTAGACAGTATCAGGGAAAATCCAAACCCAAGTCAGCAGACACAGTTATCCTTCCTTCCATCTGGGTGCTTCTCGGAGATATCACAGGAATAAGCTAAAACTGGTAGAGAATCCCTCAGCTCTAATTAGACGATCAGTTCCTGTTTTCTAGCCAATACAAATAATATTCCAAGAAGAGTTTCACGGTATACCCTGGAGCTGTTTCTTTTGGATCACTCATTAGATACTAACTACCTTTCTGTACCAAACATTAGGACCTCTGATCTTTTTATTTAAAAGAGATTTTTCCAAATGTGCCCATTCGTCACAGGAAAGTTTGTATGAAGGCAAAATATTTCAGTAAATAACTGAGGTTTAGTGAACCACACTTGCTGAAATGAAATGGAAGCGCCTGAAGTGATGCTCTTCACTCACTGTGCCAATATTTATTGACCAGCTGGGATGTGCTGAGTGATGGGGACAGCAGACAGGAAGATGGATATGGTCTCTGTCACCACGGAGCTTAAATTCTAACCAGGAAGACAAATGCATCCTTCGACAGAGACACAGCACTTTGAGCATGCTTAATAAGAGGACCTCTCCTCCCCTGGAGTGAGGCAGCAAGTACCAAGAACTTGGTGCCCCTGAAGCAGTCACAATTAAGCTGAGTAGGAGATATAGCAAATGCTAGAGCTCAACATTCAAAAACAAAGATCATGGCATCTAGTCCCTTCACTGCATGGCAAACAGAAGGGGGAAAACTGGAAGATTTTATTTTATCCAGTGACAAATTTTATTTTCCTGGGCTCCAATATCACTGTAGTTAGTGACTGCAGTCATGAAATTAAATGACCCTTGCTCCTTGGAAGAAAAGCTATGACAAACCTAGACAGTGTATTAAGAAGCACAGACATCACTTTGCTGACAAAGCTCTGTCTAGTCAAAGCTATAGTTTTCTAGTAGTCATGTACAGATGTGAGAGCTGGACTATCAAGAAAGCTGAGTGCAGAAGAACTGGTGCTTTTGAACTGTGGTGCTGGAGAAGACTTTTGAGAGTCCCTTGGACTGCAGGGAGATCAAACAGTCAATCCTAAAAAGAAATCAACTCTGAATATTCATTGGAAGGACTGATGCTGAAGCTCCAATACTTTGGCCACCTGATGTGAAGAGCCGACTCATTTGAAAAAACTCTCATGCTGGGGAAGATGGAGGACAGGAGGAGAAGGGGGTGACAGAGGATGAGATGGTTTTTGGATGGCATCACCGACTCAACGGACAAGAGTTTGAGCAAACTCCAGGAGATGGTGAAGGACAGGGAAGCCTGGCGTGCTGCAGTCCAGGCAGTTGCAAAGAGTCAGACATGCCTTAGCGACCAAGCAACAACACGCGAGGGTAAGAACTGTCAGGCTGAGACAACGAATCACGGCAGCACTGAAGGGCACACAACAGTTCAACAGTTAATGATCAGAAAGGCAGAGACACACGGCCACCTTACAAAGAGGATGCCGCTACAGCCACTACCAGTTCCAGCACTTGTACCTAGTCTCCTCCCTGAGAGAGAGGCCGGTTGGGTGGCTGGCTTCTTCCCAGTGAGCTACGGCAATGATGTCCATGATGAGGTTACCAAGACGTAACTGTTCTTCTTTCTGACTGCCATGCTCTATTGCCTTCTCCACTTGCTCTGATGAAGCTGTAGTGTTGGAGGGGCAAATGGTTAGGGACATGAGAAAGGCCTCCAGCCAAGGGTCAGCTAGGAGCCGAGACCCTGGTCAACAGCCCTCCAGGGACTGGATTCTGCCCACAGGCACGCGAGCTTGAGAGCAGATGCTTTCCCACGCAACAATCACACGAGCCCAGACCTGGCTGACCCTGGATAGCAGACTGAAGAGAAGCTGAAGCAAAGCTAAGCTGTGCCCACGTTCGTGACCCACAAAACGGTGAAATCCTAAATGCCTGCCATCTGAAACCACTAAGTGGCGTGATGTGTTGCACAGCAATTCGTAATGAACACACTCACGTGTGTGCATTTAGAATTTTCAGATTTTCCGGAGCCATCCCAGAGAAAAGTGATGAGGGTGAGTCTCCTGTTTCATTTGTGAGAAAGAACAGAGGACAGATGTTTAATCATCAAACAGTAAGCTTTCCCTGCAGAGAAAATGTACTTTAGCCAAGTCCGCACGCTGCTTTAATGAAGAAACAAAGGGTCAAAGATATTGGACCCTGAAAATCAGTCACTAGTCCTGCCTTTCCTGTGACTCCCTGGAAGTCAGGACCCACCCCCAGAAAAGTCCCCGGGTTCTACAAAGTCTCAAACATCGCTCCACGTGGTGCCCTCCTAGAAGGATGAACTGTTCTGGCCTCAACCCCTGATGTCCCCAAATCAACACAAGATGGGACAGCTGCAACGGGCTGTGAATCTGGAAGGGCACTTGGAAATTCTGGTTCTTTCCAAGTAGCCCAGGGGCTTGTGTGGACTCCAAAACCAGTCCTTGAGCTTGCTCTTGGCCCAGCCTCTCGTGAGAAGGAAGAGCTAAAGCAATCCCAAGCTCTCCGTGCCTTGTCCCCACGTCCGTAAGATGGACATAAAGATGGTGCATACCTCCCGGGGCTGGAGTGAGTCTTTAAAGAGAGAATTGATGGAAAAGGCTGAGCCCAGCGCCTGCGGAAGGGAGATGAGCTGCCGAGTCGGTACGAAGGCTGCTACTGGCGTCTGTTGCGTTTCGGTTGTCCTACTTTACAGTCACTCAGGTACGAAACCCCCGTTGTGCCACTTGCTAATGGTGTGTCTTCGTGCAAGTGTCTTTTTTTTAAGTATTTAATTTTTATTTTACTTTCGGCTGCACTGGGCCTTCCTTGCTTTGTGCAGGCTTTCTCTAGCTGTGGCAGGCAGGGGCTACTCTCCAGCTGTGATGCCCGGCTTCTCATTGCAGTAGCTTCTCTTGCTGTGGAGCAGACAGGCTCTAGGCGTGGGGCTTCAGAAGCTGCAGCTCATGGGCTTAGCTGCCCCGCCGCATGTGGGATCTTCCTGGACCAGATTCCTGTGTCCCCTACATTGGTAGGCACATTCTTAACCACTGGATCACCAGGAAAATCCCAACGTTAACATCTTGAGCTCAGCTTCCTTCTCTGGAAAAGAGAGTCTTTATACACCTACCTCCCAGGTGAAAGGGCAGGAGGGACTGAGAATGCAGGGAAAGCTCCTGAACAGTGCCAGCATACAGAAACCACAAAAGCAAAACTGCCTTGGTGGAATTCCCTGATTCTGTCCTCAAAGTATGAGCAGTTACTGTCGGGAAGTAGGACTGTCATTCAGGCATAAAGGTGAAACTGTAAGCGGGAACCATGGGTAGCGTCTGATAACGTGCTGGACTAAGACTGAGTGGGTAGTCTTGAAAACTGATTTGCTTCTCCACAACTCAGTGGAGATGACAGCCAGAACCAACATTTAAGAAAGAATCAGGAGATAAACAGTCTTGGCAGTGGGGGGGAAATATCTTTCCAGTGACAGCACTTTTTCTATAAATTGGGGGAAATGACACCATTTAGTCTCCGTGGAACACTTCTGTCAGATCTGGAATATTCTACATTTGCCCTGATTGGAACCACAAGGAGGCGGAACCTCTCATGGGCTGCACTGCCGAAATCACGTACTCTAAGTGGTAATTCACGCACAAGTTAAGAGCTTACCTCTATGCTTCCCCCGTAAAATGTGAAAGGTCCGTTCCTATTCCTATAGCAGTTCTTATTAACACCCACCCAGCACCGGGATGAGCTTGTTGAGTTTTATCTTCCTTGCGATTCTACTCATAGCTGTCCTCCCAAACCCCTTTCACTAGAAGGTGGGGGCCGGGAAGATGCCCCTGGCTTGGCTCTCTTTCTCCAGTTCTGATTCTTTACCCACTGCATGCCCCTTACAACGGAGAAGAAGGAACCTAACACACGCTCTGTTTGCTATGACTGAATGATATTTGTGAGAGCTGACATTATTAAGGCAATCTCAGCTGCTCCTTGTTAACAAAGAGAGGCCCTAACCCAAGAGCATTAAAGGCAAAGGATGACACATGCAATTTAAGGTGGGAGAAAAGGGCCCAGAAATATCTGTCTCTGCCAAACCTCTCCTTTCCTTTGGGACTAACTTGCAAACTCATCTACCAAAACCAGGAAGGGAGGATGGTTCACCGATGTTGAGAAACGTGTGCCTCCCAAGACAGGAGGGAGAACTCTCATATCACTGAAGGAACGGGGGGGAGATTGCCCCACAATCTGAAGGGCAGAGTTTAAATTGCAAACTGCTTTTCCCAACATTCCCCTCATTCAATGGTCTCTGCAACCCAGGGAGGCAGGACTATCTCCTTATTCTTCTTTGACAAATAAGGAACCTAAGATTCAGAAAGACCTAGTACGTTCCTCAAGGTCACATGAGCGACCCTGTGTGGTCACCTGGCCAGCTGTCACCAGACCAAGCCAGGACTCAGCCAGGCGTCCTCAGCCCAGAATTCTGGCCAGCTCTCAGCGTCGTCACTACAGCACGCAACTACACTAAATCCCCATGGGAGAGACGTCCAGGGAGAAAAGTCAGAGGCACGTCGTCATTCGCTGTCATTTGTGCCCATGAGAAAAGCACAAGCTTCTTTCAGGATCTCTTAGGCTTTAGACAGTTGTCTTGACTTTTTTTTTTCAGTCTTTTGGTCCCAACTTGTGGCACGTGGGATCTTAGTTCCCCATCAGGGATCAAACCTGTGACCCCTGCAGTAGCAGCGTNGGCATTTATCTTTGTCTTTCTGACTTGCTCCACTTAGTAGAATAATCTCGAGGCCCATCCCTGTTGCTGCAAATGGCATTAGTTCACTCTTTTCGGTGGCTGAGTCGTATTCCATTTTATATACACACCCTATCTTCTTTATCTGCTCATCTGTGGATGAAAATTTAGGTTGTGTCCATGTCTTGGCTAATGTGGATAGTGTTGCTGCTAGGAAAGCGGGCTCCTTCCAAGGCCTGAGAGGGGGTTCTTATCTAACACTTAGAAATGGATTGACGGAGGAGACACATGTGCTGACGAAGCAGGAACACTGCCAGTGGCTCACAGTCTCAGGCTGTACGGTAATTGGGTTAGTTTCTGGGTCGTCTCTGGCCAGTCATTCTGACTCAGGGTCCTTCCTGGTGGCATGCGCATCTCTCAGCCACCGTGAGGACTTCTGGGAGGTTGGCAAGATGTACTGTCTCTGTTCCCCCCTCCTTTCAGCCCCTCCTGAATTCTCCTGGGTACTTTTCTACTGGCAGCACCTCCTTCTTTATTGGGACCTCCTGTTGTGAGATGACTCAGGCAAGTTGTTATCATCATGCCTGGCCAAAGGGGGTGGTTTCGGTCAACAACTCCCTAACTGTGCTATGAACATCACGATGCATGTATCTTTTTGAATTATAAGTTTTGTCTGGATATATGCCCAGAAGTGGGATTGCTGGATCATATGGCAACTCTATATTTAGTGTTTTGAAGAACCTCTATACTGTTTTCCAGAGTGGGTGTACCAATTTACATTCCCACCCACAGTGTAGGAGGTCCTCCTACTTTTTATCAGCCACTCAGCACTCTCATAGACTCACAGGCTCCCGGGCGGCAGTGATATTGTACTCAGTTAGTCCAGCCTCTTCTCAGATATTTGAGTTCCCTACACAGCATCCTTTCAGTGGTTGCTCACATCTGAGGGTGAGGAACTGGTTTCATTCAAGAGAGTCCATTCTGCACCTCTGATTGCTTCAGAGTTCTTCCTTGTGTTGAGTTGAAATCTCCGACCCTTTCAGACAAGAGCCCAACAGAAAAGGTGTTTCCTTTTTCTTCTCTAGTTTCTTCCCATTCAGACTCACTTCCATGGTTCACTGTTAGTAGTCGAGTTAATAGCTACATGCTTTCCACTGGAAAAAATTGTTATTGAGATGGTGCCTGATACAATGTGCTCAGGAGAGAGGAGAGACTCTTGGAGTTGAGGGTTTGGAATTGGAAAAGGCAGGGCATAGAGGTATGTTGGAACATCAGAGGATGTACACACTAGATTCAATGGTCGTCTCTCTTTGCCAGGAATACAAACATTTCATTCTGAGAAAAATAGAGATAATGAAATGCAAGTAGCAAGAGTATAATTTACCCCACACACAAGCAGTAATACTTGTACCAGGTTCGCATTTGGAAAAATAGACGTTTGTTCATTCAGATCGAGTTGGTACCAGATAAGCACAAATTCCATATGTTGCTTTTTCTGTTTGGGTTGCTAGGCACACGGAACTCATGTGGGAGCTTACTAAATATGCCTGACACATTTTGCATGTGAATTATAAATATTGATGGATTCTTTTCAGGAGTGACCGTCATTTAGAAACATCCTGAATGAAACTTCATTGCCCAAGAATAAGACCTGGATTTCAGGCTGAAAAAGGCCTGACTGAGTGAGGGAGGCTGGCCCCCCAGGTATGATATTAAACAGTAGTAGGGATGTCAGTCTTTTACAGTTGCAGGGTATTGTGAGGTTCACAGAATGCCTCCCCATTCACAATCTTATTTGATCTCCTAACTTTCCTGTGAGATGAGTATTAGGGCTGTCATCTGCCTCCAACCAGGAATAACGTCGTGGGCCCAAAGAGTCGTGATGGGGGAGAAACCCCCAGCACGGGAATCTTCTGAGAATGATTCTAGCTCATCTTGGCAGTTCTGGGGCTGGGCTTCTTAGTGTGGGGAAACACACTCCACTATCCTGCTGAGACCAGCCATTGCATTTCTTATCTTGGTTTACTCAGTACCCAGCCAGTGGTGCTTACATAAATGTCCTTCTGGCAAGAGGGGGAGAGAGAGAGAGAGAGAAGGGAAACAGCAGCTGTCAGCAGAGTGTCAGGCTGTGGAGCTGCCATCTCACTGAACAAAGCTCCGGTCAGTTCCTACAGTGTCCTGGGTGCCTCTCTAATCATGGGTGATGGGATTGTCCCCAGGCTCAGGGTTACTTCCTGCCCTTAAAGAGAACAGGGAGAGAGAGTCCTTTAGCTGTTACCAAGGTGTTGCTTGTAAATCATTAACCAGGGCAGAGAGGAACCAGAGCAAGGTCAACACAAATGAATCCTGATCCTGAGGCCCCTCAAGACTATCTCAGTGGTAACAATTGAGCATAAATCCTACTTGGCTATCACAAACAGGCCATATGTTTAGAAGTGGGGGCGAGATCTACACTTAGCATTTCTTTTAACTCTAAAGTGTCTTCCAATATGTACCATTTTCCACTGAGGCTGGAAAAACACCCTCTGGGGTGATGCAATCCACCTTCTTGCTTCTGACAGCACTGTAGACCTCTCTTCTCTGGGTGGGCATGTTTCTTTGAGTTCAACACCTCTTATTTTTCTGCAGTTCTCCATGGAGGATCACTGCACAACAAAACTGTGGACCCCACTCCAAGGCCTCAAACCCTAAAGAGTTCTCTTTTCTCTCTGACAGCCCCAGCTTACAAGGCAATCAAGAAACAAGAGTGGTGAACGTGTATAATGGTTGAAGTTGGTTAATCAGTTCATGGGGGAATCATACTAGTCTGTCTGCTTTATGAGTGTAAAATCTATATAATAAATTTTTTAAAAGACAAGTGGACTTGACACTATCACAAAGTGAAAGTCTTGACTCAAGCTCTGAAATCTGTCTGGTCTGGGACCAAATCCCAACTCTGCTACTTTCCCGTAGTAATTGGACGTGATACTTAACCGTTCCAAAACTTCCTCTGTAAAATCAGAAAGAGATTAGTTACCCCCCAGGTTTCTCTCAACATTAAATGAGATAATCAAGTCTTATTTTTTTTTTCCAATTTTTAAAAAAAGTGAAGTATATTGGGACTTCCCTGGTGGACCAGTGGCTAAGAATCCACCTTGCTATGCGGGGGACACACGTTTGATCCCTGGTTGGGGAACTAAGATCCCACATGCCATGGAATAGGAGAGCAGGCCCCACAACTAGGGGGCCTGTGTGCCTCCAGGAAAGATCCCACATGTCACAACCCAGTCCTGCTGCAGCCAAATAAATAAATATACATTTAAAAAAAAGTGAAGTATAGCTACTGTACAGGCTTCCCAAGTGGCACAAGTGATAAAGAACCTGCCTGCCAATGCAGGAGACAAAGATATGCTGGTTCGATTCCTGGGTTGGGAAGATCTCCTGGAGGAGGGCATGGCAACCCACTCCGGTATTCTTGCCTGGAAAATCCCATGGACAGAGGAGCCTGGAGGACTAGAGTCCATAGGGTCACCAAGAGTCAGACCCCACTGAAGCGACTTAGCACACATGCATAGTTGCTGTACAATATTACATAAGTTACAGGTGTACAATGTAGCGATTCACAAATTTTGAAGGTTCTATCCCATTAGCTTCTACAAAATACTGGCTGTATTTCCTGTATTCTATAATACATCGTTGTAGCTTATTTACTTTATTCATAATAATTTGTACCTCTTAATCCTCTATCCCTATCTTCATGAGTAGTTTTCTTAATAAGGGATAGAAATCACCTTTAATGAGCTTTTAAAAAGAGAGAGAGAATGCAGAATATGGATATAAGGGTATTTTAAAAATTCTAAGATGGGAGTGCAGCTGATTCTCAAGAGTGCATTGAAATCAGGGGCTCCAAGGGCATCAGGACCATGGGGTCTGACATCTCTGTGACTCTTTGCATGATCCGTCTACTCTTCTCTTTGCTGCAGACCAGCTTTCTGTTTGCCAGGCTGCATAACTGAAAATGTGGCCGCTCACAGCAGCTCCCAGGTTTATATTTTCTCAATTCATTAGCACAACCAGCTGGAGTTTGGATCCCCTGGTCTGGATTCCAAGTTTTCTGGGGACATCTTTTGTCTAGCTTGAACAAGAAGTCTACTCCTATATCCAACAAAATGAGGGCTGGATCTAAGGTCATGCTGTGTTAAAATGGAGGCTCCAAGGTGGTCAGAGAGATGGAGCTGGCCTGATGAAGTTTCCAGAGGAAGGGAAAGCAGTCTTCAAATACTGCTCGGGGTGGGTGTGGGGATGGTGGGTGTGGGGATGATGGGTGTGGGGATGGTACTGGGCAGACAACACAGTGAGAGTCAAAATGCAAAATGCTTAGAACACAGCCATTGAAACCCAAGTATTGGTTCCTACTCCTTTGAACCGACCCATTTCCATGCCTCAGGGAAAAGTTGTAGGTTAGCCCATCTAACATGAAGGAAGGAGAATTACACAACTGTTCATTCACGCCTTCATTGCAGAGTGCCTACTCTGAAACAGACAAAGAGGATACAGCAGGGAATAGACACAACAATCCCCACCTTCACGGAATTTATAATGAGAAGAGTGTGTGCTCAATCATGTCTGACTCTGTGATCCCATGGGCTATAACCCACCAGGCTCCTCTGTCTACTGAATTTTTCCATGTAAGAATACTGGAGTGGGTTGCCATTTCCTTCTCCAAGGGATCTTCCTGATTCAGTGATCAAACCCACATCTTTTGTATCTCCTGCATTGGCAGGCAGATTCTTTACCCCAGCACCGCCTGGGCTTTCTTTAGTGATTGCTAAAGGACCCACTTCTAATGGGAGGAAATCTGGAATACATCAGTTGCTCACACTGTAGGAATAACAAGAAATTACAGACACGGTTGCAAATGGAAGGCCCAACTGTGTGGAAATGCCAGTATAATCCTCACCTCCAGGGCACTGTTCTCTATCAAGCAACTGATAGCTCACAGTGCTGGGGAGAGAATTGAGGTTTTCATGAAAGTGTGAATGTCCTTTTGCACACATATGGGTCAGTAGGGAAGAAAATGCAAGCCTGAGAAGGAAGAAATTTAATAACCATGTAATAAAAGATGGTTAAGATAAAAACCACTTAATAAAAGATGCCAACATAGTCATAGTTTTCAGTGCCTTTGATTCTGAATCTTGATTGAGAGATGGTCCATGTCATCCCAGAGAAAACCCCTTTATGTGATTGTGCCCCAGAGCCCTTTTTCAATGATCATAGCCAAGTATTTGAAGTGAGGATGTTAGCTACCAAACAGCTAGGAGTAAATGAAAAGGGAGAGCTGGAAAGGTCCTTTCCTGCTCCCAGGAATTCAGTATCAACCCAAAGCCCACAGGGATGTACTCTTCTCTGGAAACCATGATTTGTACAGCACAAGAATGGTTTGTGCTCTTGAACAGAATGTAGTTCACTTCTGAGCCTTGGACAACTACATACAAGAAAGAACATGTGGCGATTGGGTGAGGGACTCCAGAAGTTAAGCACCTGTCAAACATATGGGCAGAATGAAAGAGAAAAATATAATTTAGAGGCAATGAATTACAAAAGAGAAGCACAGTAAATCCACTCCTCCTGTAGCAGGTGGTCCAGGAAAAGGACAGGGTACAGGATAAGCCTCTTCACTGATCTAGATTAGTAACAATATTCCCCCCTTTAATAAGTGATTTTGAGGATTGGAAAAGCGAACTTTTTTCTGTGGTTTGAATAGGTGGTGTCTCAAGAAAGAACCATTTCTAACAGGTAATTTGAATCTATCTTTAAACTCATGAACTTCCTAAGAAGCTCAGTAGTAAAGAAGAGACACAGGAAATGTGGGTTTGATCCCTGGGTTGGAAAGATCCCCTAGAGAAGGAAATAGCATCCCACTCCAGTATTCTTGCCTGGAAGATCTCATGGACAGAGGAGCCTGGCAGGCTACAGTCCATGGGGTTGTAAAGAGTCAGACATAACTGAGTGTCAGCATGATAACTACCATTTCTTTCTTCTGGGCACCTTTGATACCAAGAGCAGAGGATTTCGGGGTAGTATATTCCAGATCACACTGTATCACAGAACATATCATTGTTAAAATGTGGGTCTATCTATCTATCCATTCTTTCTATCTAAGAAGCAATGCAAATATATAGCACAAAATTCAAAGGTTATACAGTCTTCATTTTCCCCAGAGACAAGAGACATTATGAGCATCTCTTGTTTAATGGTACCATACACACTACTCTCACATTGCCCTTTTCACTTAACAAAATAACACTGGGATGACTCCATATAGTACAGTGCCTCATTTTCCCCCAAAGGCCATATAGTATTCCATTGCATGTTTGCTCTATAACTTATTTAACCACTCTCTTGTGCTGTCCTATTCTTTGTAACTTTATGGACTATAGCCCTCCAGGCTCCCTTGTGCATGGGATTCTCTAGGCAAGAATATTGGAGTGGNATAGTACAGTGCCTCATTTTCCCCCAAAGGCCATATAGTATTCCATTGCATGTTTGCTCTATAACTTATTTAACCACTCTCTTGTGCTGTCCTATTCTTTGTAACTTTATGGACTATAGCCCTCCAGGCTCCCTTGTGCATGGGATTCTCTAGGCAAGAATATTGGAGTGGGTTGTTGTGCCCTCTCTAGGGGATCTTCCTGATTCAGGGATGGAGCTCACGATTGTGCGCTGGCAGGAGGGTTCCTTACCACCAGGGCCTCCTGGGAAGCCCCAAGATTTCATTAGGAGATGTCAATTAGATAGCCGGGGAATTTCAGAGGTCTTTAAGTGTAAATTCTCAGCTGAAATGGCTTAATTGCAATCCTGCTTCAAGTAGAAGGGATGAATAAATGGTTGTGAGAGTTCTTTCCAGTACTAATATCATACCACAATCACATAAAGACTCAAGAAATGCCACATTAAGTCAGTTCACTGGTTCCAGCCCATGATTCTTTTTTCTTCCCGTGGCCCTAAGAGCTGTTTGTGGGAGGATATAGTTGTACTCAGTGTATTACCTAAAGGTGAAGGATGCCCTCCAGCAGCCTTTTCCAAACTCTATTAACATCCTTTCGCTGCCTCCTATGTAGTGCCTTTGGATATCATTTCATTGCTGCTCTTTGGAGGACATCCTTGTTTCCCTATAAAAATGTTACTTGTCAGAATCAAAGTCCAGCAGTTAAATGTTTTCAATATAACTTTGCTGANTTTTCTTCCCGTGGCCCTAAGAGCTGTTTGTGGGAGGATATAGTTGTACTCAGTGTATTACCTAAAGGTGAAGGATGCCCTCCAGCAGCCTTTTCCAAACTCTATTAACATCCTTTCTCTGCCTCCTATGTAGTGCCTTTGGATATCATTTCATTGCTGCTCTTTGGAGGACATCCTTGTTTCCCTATAAAAATGTTACTTGTCAGAATCAAAGTCCAGCAGTTAAATGTTTTCAATATAACTTTGCTGAGCTAAATACTTGGGTTAAACTTGGCTTTTGGCCTCTCCCAAAGAGGTGTTTTTTTTTTTTTAAGTGAGACCTATTGAATTACCCAATTATTTTTATTCTGTTATGATAATATAACATAAACATTGCCATTTTAAGTGTAAGATTTTGTGGCATTGATTACATTCATGATAGTGTGCAACCAACACCGCTGTTTTCAGAAGCTTTTCATCCTCCCCCGCCCCCACTCCTGCAAATAGAAACTCTGTAACCAGTATGCAATTCCCCCCTTCCTCATCCATTTCTGGTAACTTGGAATCTACCATCTCTAAGAATTTGCCTATTCTACGTATGTCATGTCAGTAGAAAATACAATATTTGTCCTTTTGCAACTGGCTTATTTCACTTAGCATAATGTTTTCAGGGTACTCAATTCTTGATATCTGCTGGGAAAGATTGGAGGTGGGAGGAGAAGGGGACGACAGAGGATGAGATGGTTGAATGGCACCACCGACTCGGTGGACATGAGTTTGNGGCCACCCCAAGGAAGCTGAACCAGAGATGGAGGGGGTCACCAAGCCCAACGACCTCCCTGAGCCCCCAGACCTGAATGGGGTCCGCCCACCCCTTGGCTTTTTGTACTCGATGCCCGGTCATAGATGATTCTGTCCTTGACACCCCAAAAGCCAACGGGGGCCTCCAGATAGCCCAACTTTGACAGCGTCCAGACCCAGGGCTGCAGCCCACACAGCCTCGAGGGCACTTGGGGACATGGAAGGCGAGCAGGCTGCGCCACGGGGCTCGGTCCCGACTACCGGGAGATCAGGGAGCTGCTGTGGGACGGCGCCGAGGAGGAGGAGGTGGCAGCGCTGAGCTGGAAGAAGCCGCTGGCGCAGGATTCCAGACTGGACATGGAGCCCCTGAAGTCCTCAGACACCAGCAATTAAGAAAGTTAATTAAACACATGCCCATGGTCATATAACCAGTTAAGTGGCAATATCAGATTTGAACCTAGATATATTTCACTCCAGGGGCTTCCTAGGTGACAACAGTAGTAAAGAACCCGCATGCCAATACGGTAGACATACGAGATGTGGGGTTCGACCCTTGGGTTGGGAAGATCCCCTGGAGGAGGGCACGGCAACCCACTCCAGTATTCTTGCCTAGAGAATCCCATGGACAGAGGAGCCTGAAGGGCTACAGTCCATACGGTCACAAAGAGTTGGACACGATTGAAGCAACTTAGCATGTGTGCACATATTTGACTACAATGTCAAATATGCTTTTAATAATTCTGACTTACTGCTTCAGTACAAGAAGGATCAGGTAGTATGTGACAGTGCCAGGAAAGCCATATGGACAGTAATACTGGCTATGGGATCCAAAGAAACAGAGATTATAGTGGGCTGGAGTAACTAGTACATGCTTCATAAAGAGGGTAAAATACAAATTGCCCTTGGAGGACAGATAGGATTTAGGCCAGGGGCAGGGAGATGAGGGCATATACAGGGCATAAACAAAAACCAGGAATGTTGGCTGCAGCAGAGGTTTATGGTCTTTTCATGATGACATCCTAGAAGCTAGACCAAATTAGGGGTAAAAGACCAAATGCATACAGACATACATAGTTTAATAGAATTCCTATTGGGAGTATTTAAAGATTTAATGATAGTGTATAAAATAATATTGAGCTAGCCAAAAAATTTATTTGGGTTTCATGTACGATGTTATAGAAAGCTTGAACAAACATCTTGGCCAACCCAATACTTAAACTTCAGCCTAGTTGCAAATTGCTCAGTCCTTCCTGGCAGCCTCTGTCTCAGGGAACAGTAAATAGTGGAGATGGCTCCAGATCCTCTTTTTCTGAGGTTTTACGCATGTGTGACAGTAAATTTTATGTGTCAACTTGATTGGGCCACAGGGTGATATCTAATTTAAAAATTACCCTAGATATTTCTGTGAGGGTATTTCTGAGTGAGGTTAATATTGGAATTGGTAGGACGACTAAAGCAGATTGCCCTCTCCTCTGCAGATGGACCTCACCCTGTCTTCTGGAGGCCTGAATGAAATAAAAAATGGTCAATAAGGGAGAATTATATGCTTTCTCTCTCTGCCTGTTTTTGAGCTGGAACATCAGCTTTTCCTGCTTTCAGATTTGGACTGAACTGTAGTTCCGCTGGTAAAGAATCCACCTGCAATGCGGGAGATCTGGGTTCCGTCCCTGGATTGGGAAGATTCCCTGGAGGAGGGCATGGCAATCCACTCCAGTATTCTTGCCTGGGGAATTCCATGGACAGAGGAGCCTGGCGAGCTACAGTCCATGGGTTCACAAAGAGTCAGACACGACTGAATGACTAAGCACACACACACACTATCAGCTCTCCTGGGTCTCCAGTTTGGGACTTCTCAGCCTCCATNCTGGAGGAGGGCATGGCAATCCACTCCAGTATTCTTGCCTGGGGAATTCCATGGACAGAGGAGCCTGGCGAGCTACAGTCCATGGGTTCACAAAGAGTCAGACACGACTGAATGACTAAGCACACACACACACTATCAGCTCTCCTGGGTCTCCAGTTTGGGACTTCTCAGCCTCCATAATCCCGTGAAACAACTCAGAGTAAATCTCTTGTACACCTATACACTCTATCGGTTCTGCTTCTCTGGCGAACCTTGAGTTCTCTGGAGAACTTCTGTGGGTTGATCATGATGAAACAGTGAATTAGGGAGCTCAACTATCTTCTCACTACCTAGATATACAGCTCTTTAGGGTATGAGTTCAGAGTGAGGAGTGGGCTCTTCTCCCCTCTCAAATCTCTACGTCTGGTCTGGAATGGGAGGAATTCCTATAAATCTGAATCAGTAAGATCTGGAGCCCAAGGATTGGATATGAGTGATATTCCTATGACTGAAGACTTAGTAGTCTCCCCCAGACTTCTAAGAGAAAATTTATTCAAACAGCATGACTTTGGGTAACAAATAAAACAATAAAGGGAAAAACAGACTATCCAGAAAAGGCAGGGAAGTCTTGTCACCAGACTTGGGCTTGGAATGTTACATTCATAAGCCTACTTGTTATCACTCTGAAAATCATCGGCAAGTACAGACAAGCAAGCCCAAAATAGAAGAACGACCAAGCTTCAGTTCTTCAGCTAAGTAGGGCTTGTTCCATTGAGTCAGACTCTGAGGTTAACTGTTCCAGCCAAAATATGGACTTCTTTGTCCAGAGTAAGCTTTGCCACGTGAAACACTTAGACCAAGCATTCTAAACAAACAAACTTGGAGCTAGAGCTCTTCTTCCAGTATTAAGATTTAATTATTTGAATGACAATTTAGCACAAATAAATTTTCAGTACTCTGGCAATTCTAAAATGCAACCAGGATTAAGAAACACTGGTCTAGACCACTCTACAGTAATATTCCATATGGGACCAAGACATAAGATTAGCCTACAAATTCTGAAGACAATTAGATTCCTGTAATTCTTATATGTAATTTTGCCAGAAGAAGGCAGCACACATCAGTCCTGTTCTGCTTTCCCTGTTTTGTAGCAATTCAAGAGTCTTTTAGGGGGCTGCTCGCCCATCTCTTCCCTCCATATTTGTTTGGTCCCTATCACCTTCTTCTTAGACTAAGCCTCTGCTTTTTAAAGTATGGTCCTCAGACAAGCCCCAGTGCCATTACCTGGATAGAAATAGGGCTTCCTTTGGTAAAGAAAGATGGTAAAGAATCTGCTTGCAGTGCAGGAGACCCAGGTTTAATCCCTGGGTCAGGAACATCCCCTGGAGAAGGGAATGGCTACCCACTTCAGTATTCTTGCCTGGAGAATTTCATGGACAGGGGAGCCTGCTGAACTACAGATGGTGTTACAAAGGGTTGGACATGACTGAGCAACTTTCTCTTTCACTGATAGAAATGCAGAATCCCAGGCACCACCCAATGCGCCAAATTCTGCACTTTAATAAGATCGTCAGAAGATTTTTGTGTGTTTTAAGATTTGTGGCCCACTGCTCTATCCCACCTCTACATAGATCCACCTTCAGGCATTTTTCCTTTTCAGGGATATATGCCTGAACAAGCCTTGACACCAGGATATTCATTACGCACTCTGTTCTTTCTTTCATCTCATAAGAAATGAGGTTATTCATTCTTTACCATAAAGCCTGTTCACGTCATTCACAAAGTGAAATTAATATGTATTCAAATATATATGTGTATGCATATATATATGTGTGTGCATACTTATGGGGAAAGAGAGGGGCCACCAGTTGTCTCTGCAGTTGGCCAGACAACAACTGGCTGGTGGAGGGGTGAGGATGGGGGAGGGAGGAGCTGCCTCAGATGCCAAAGCTCAGCACTCAGTTATGTACTCAACCCACAACAGCTGAATGTGTGAGCTGTTCAGATGCCATCCATGTTTCTTGAGCCTTGTTTTCTCCTTAATTTGGCTGGGGGTGGGGGGCTCTATCTTAGCTTGTGTCAGGTGGGATCTCTTTGCTTTATGGTCTAGTGACTGTGAGATAGACCCTGGCAGCTGGGTCTGAGCAATGCCTTGGATATTTGACTATTTCAACAGGACATGCCAAAGGGCTGCTGGATCTGAAATAAATCTCTTGAGCACATGCTGCTCTTTATCTCCTCATTATTAGTCAATGATGGAGTCTTTTGTTGGGAGTAGAAGTCCGGAGAAGTTTAAGTCAAAGTGAGGTTCCTCTCTCACGCATTCATTTTGATCACCACCATTTAGTGAGGACTGTCTCTGGTTCCAATGAGGGCAGTGTAACAATACAGTACATAGTGTTGAAATTAAGAATATGGTTTTGAGAAAGAGACTCACAGACTTAGAAAATGAACTTATGGTTGCTTGGGGGAAGGGACAGTTAGGGAGTTTGAGGTGGTTATGGACACACTGCTATATTTAAAATGGATAACCAACAAGGACCTATTGCATAGCACCTAGAACTCTGCTCAATGTTATGTGGATAGGAGGGGGATTTTAGGGGAGAATGGATACATGTGTATGTAAGGCTGAGTCCCTTTGCTGTTCACTGGAAACTATCACAACATTGTTAATTGGCTATACCCCAATACAAAATAAAAATTTCAAGAAATCAAAAAAAGAATATGGTTTCTGGAATCCGGAAATTTTTACTTGAATCCCACTTCTGCCACATCTAAGCTTTGACCTTGGAAATGTTTCTTCTTATGTTACATATACAGTACAGAGCATTGCATCAAGTACAGAGAAGGGCTCCATAAATATTAGTATGATCATCACTATGATCATACTCCAAGTTTCATGAATTAGCCATCATTACAGATCCAGGGTGAGCCTGGGATTCCCTTAAGGACTGTAGTTTGTTTTTTTTTTTTAATGAAGTACAGTTATGAACAATATTATATGTCACATGCATACAACATAATAATTCATAGATTCAAAGGTTGTACTCCATCTATAGTTATTATAAAATATTGGCTATATTCCCCATGATGTACAATATATTTTTGTAGTTTATTCTATACCTAAGAGTTTGTACCTACTAGTCCCCTACCCCTAGGGTGCCCGCCTGGTAAACATTAGTTTGTTCTGTATGTCTGTGAGTCTGCTTCTTTTTTGTTATATTCACTAGTTTGCTGCATTTTTTAGATTCCACATACAGGTGAGATCATATAAGATTTGTCTTTCTCTGTCTGACTGCATAATGTCCTCCAAATCCATTCATGTTGCTGCAAATGGAAATATTTCATTCTTTTTTAATGGCTGAGTAGTACTCCATTGGGGGTGTGTGTGTGTGTGTGTGTATATATATATATATACACACATTTGCTTCTATATTGGCAATTGTAAATAATGCAACTGTGAACATTGGGGTGAGTGTATCTTTTTGAATTAGTGTTTTTATTTTTTTCAGATACAAGCCCAGGAGTGGAATTGCTGGGTCATATAGTAGTTCTATTTTTTGTTTCTTGATAAACTTTCATATTGTTTCCCACAGTGGCTGCAACAATTTACATTCCCACCAGCAGTGCATGAGGGTTCTCTTTAGTATACAGAGTGTTCTGTGTGAGTTGCTTTGAGACTAAAGAACATAGACATCCTTCTCCAAAGAATAGCAGGTATATTTAATAATACACAGGCATCTAGGCTCCTGAGGAAGTACTTTTTGAAGAAAAATGTTCAAGCTGAGGTGGATTCCTGTGAGTCTTAAGAATTCAAGAGTGTACGGAAACAAAATTCAAGTCCTAATGCAAAAGGATTTAGCACCATGCATGTTTGTTTAAAGAAAGCTGCTGCTACCATGGTTTATTCATTGTGTGATTTTTTTTTTTTTTTTTTTTTTTTTTAGCCATGCTCTAGTTCCAGCCAAGTGCTAGACTGGATTTACTGTCCTCAGCCTGCCGAGTTTCCCTGTGACAGCTCCATCTCAACCCTTACTGGAATGGAACAGATTTTAGGCAAATGGTTTGAATCCCTGGGTGCTGGGTTATTCTTGGCAATAATCCACCTTGGCCTGGATGGAGTCATGCGCTCTATCCTCATCGTCTGGGGCTAGAACCAAGAGTAATCGCATCTGTGTGGAGTAATGCAGGCATGGAAACCCCACCAAAGCACAAACCTACCTACGTATAATGAAAGGGTAGACAGGAACCACTTTTTAAGTAATAGAATCCCCTATCACACAAGGAAGTAGCCCCAGACAGAAAACAGACAAGTTTTTTTGTTGTTGTTGTTGTTCTGGTTGATAAATATGTATACATGCGTAAGACACTTTCAGAGCCTCTGTTTCTCCATATAGAGTTACCCTTCCATATCTATGGGGTTTGCATCCACAGATTCAACCAATGGGGGATCAGTTGGTAGAATCAGTGGATGCTGAACTGGCAGTTGCGGAGGGTCGGAACTTCACCAGTTTATGGATGTAAGCATCGTATCCTTGCAGGTCCTGGAACGGTTCCTCTGCAGATATCGAGGAACGATGTACCTACTGCTGTGAGTACTTACTATCTCACACACATGCACATACTCAGTGGCCTCCCCACTAAGGAATCCCAAGGCTTCTTGAACCTTGTTTAAAAATCACTGCATTAACTGATGTCCAAAGCATACTCAGCTCTTGTTTTCCATTATACCAGTGAACTCATTATAGTTTCAGGGGTGTAAGAAAGGGTTCCTTGTGCTAAGGTGGAGGTTGGGGGATAGAGTCTGTAAGAAAAGCCAAAGCTCAGAGAAGGGCCTGAGCCTAGGGCTGAACAGAGAAATGGCAGAGGGGCCCAGGGAAGGGCTGAGTGGTACTAGTAGAGACGAGCAGCGTTTCAAAAGCAAATGAGGCAGGAAGGGATTATTTCTGGGTTCTCAGGCATGATACACTTGCCCCTAGCTCACCCGAGGCAGTGTTTGTCATCCATTCGTGCCCTGGATTGTTCATGTCATCAAGGTATCAAATATGCTTCCTGCACCCAGCTCGCTGAGACATTCCTCTTCTGTGGTTTGCTGCCCCTGTGGGCCAAGGAGGAGGCCTGGGAGGTTAGCAGAGTGCGGAGGGCAGTAGAGGTGCCCAAGCCTCCATGCACGAAGTCCACTCAGGACTCCAAATCTGTAGGCCTCTTGAGTTACTTATTTATTTTTATAAAGTGCTTGAGAGCATTTTAGAAGCTTTTTATAACACATTTGAGATCTGTAAGATAGAAGTCTGACATTTGGCCAAATATCCTCATGACTAATTCTTAGAAAGACAGAACCTTAGTGAAATGAGTGATCTAGACAGAAACAGAGAAAACATAAAGTAGCCCCTGGGTTAGGCAAACATACTGGCAGGATTAGAAGATTTATAGGGAAAGAATATCAACCACTTTTTGAAAAACTGAAGTATATACGTGTGTGTGTGTGTATATATATAAGATGTTCTATTATTTGTCTGTGCTGGGTCTTTGTTGCTGCACGGGCTTTCTCTTACTGTGGTGAGTGGGGCCTTCATCGTGGAGCATGGGATCTAGGCACTGGGCTTCAGTAGTTGTGGCATACGCAGCTTAGTTGCTCTGTGGCATGTGGAATCTTCCTGGACAACAGATCAAATTGGTGTCCCTTGCATTGCAAGGTGGATTCTTAAACACTGGACCACCAGAAAAGCCCTGAAGTATAGTTAATTTACAATGTTGTGTAAGTTTCAAGTGTACAGCAACCCTCCTTCAGTTACACAGGCCAAAAAGACCCACAGAACCAGAGACAACCCCTTTCCCTGCTAGATATTGTCCTGACTTCCATTTTAGATACTTAAAGCTTTAGATCTGTACAACTCTCTCACCAAATCTCTAATGAAACCTGTAAAAATGTTTTTTTCCATGATCCAGAATATGCTTCTTTCTGCCTGGGCGGGACTGATGATACCTACCAAGGAGTTGTCAAGCCATCAGGATTGATTTCAACGTCAATTTCATTTCAAAATTGGGCTTTCTAAGTTGAAGTGTTCACCCACTGTATTTTCTTTTTTTTTTTTTTCCTTCCACTCTCCTTCCTGATATGTCTTGGGAGTGCAGCTACTGAGGAATTAGTGGTCTGCTTGGTCCAGTTCAATGTGAACAGGGGAACAAATGGGGCAAGATTATGGACAGGAGGAAGCAGCAGGACTTACTCTCCGTGGGGCACAAAGCGGCTGCTCCACATCAAAAACCGAGGCCTTTTGGCTGCTGAAACTCCTTGAGAAGGGACTGTGCTGGGAGCAGTGGCAGTGAGTGATTTCCTTCTCCCAGTTTAGACACTGAGGTGGTGATTTCCTCCCAGTCATCAATTCCATCCTGGAGTCTGGGCTTGGGCAGATTCCCATGTGGATTTAGAAGAAAAATCCACTGTGATGGGAGTGGAAGAAGAGTGGAGGGGAGGCTGGAGGATGGATCAAGAGGTAAGGGGTGGGTTGGGTTTGTAAGGAATGGGAGGTAACTGAGGTGGCTTTTGCAGTCTCTGAACATCGTGGAAGTAAGAGAGCTGGGTTTCTCAGCAAGGCTCTTCTAAGAAATCCCCCTGGCACCAGCCTGTCTAGTTTCAACCATCCTAAGACTTTGATGGGGAACCGGCGGCCTCTGTCTAGTCCCTGTCTCCTCATTGGGCAATGAACGGAGTCATGCATGCGAAAGGACTTGCGCAGACGCCTCCCTGTACACTGCCTCCGCGATGTGCAGGCGCCCAGCATCTGCTCCTGCCGCCTGCCCGAAATAGAACGTCTATTTTGTGATGGATTAGTCCTTTGGCTCCGATCCTGCCTGGGTCACCAGCTCAGCCTGCGACGCGTGCTGGGAGGATGGTGAGGTGGGGACAGGGGGCACTTAACTCGTTCAACACATTCCCTCTTCTCTCCTGCGGGAGTGCCTGTGCAGTTGCCCAGACCATAACTTATGTGGAAAGTTGGGGCTGGCAGGTGCTCAGAGGCGCCTCCAGCAAGAGGATTGTCTGCCTCGTGGAACCCTGTGTCCGGAGAACCAAATTAAGAAAGATCTTTCCTTTCTCGCAGAACATTTACTTTCTACTTCTCACTTAACCTATTTGTGTTTCAATGTCCTCATCTATAAAATGGGTTAGTAATCCTACCTTATATACATACATACATATATTCGATCAGTTGCTCAGTCCTGTCAGACTCTTTGCAACCCCAGGGACTGAAACCCATCAGGCTCCTCTGTCCATGAAATTTTCCAGGCAACAGAACTAGAGTCGGGAGCCATTTCCTCCTCCAGGGGATCTTCCTGACCCAGGGATCACGGGTGCAGCGGCCCGCATTGGCAGGCAGATTCTTTACCACTGTGCCACTTGGGAAACTCAATCTTACCTTATGGAGCTAGCATTATGGTTACACAAGTTAAACGACATGAAGCGCTTGTAATTTCACAAAAGGATGGATACTGAAGGATACCAGTTATATGAGGTATCAGGAGCAGTCAAACTCATACAGACAGAAAGTGAGGAAGTAGAGTGCGGTTGCCTGTGGTTGAGAGGAGGGGGAATTGAAGGTTATTGTTTAATGGGCACAGAGTGTCAGTTTAGGAAGATGAAAACGTTCTGGAGGTGGATGGTGGTGATGGTTGCACAACAATGTGAGTGTACTTAGTGACACCATACCCTTAAATATGGTGTAAATGGTAAATTTTATGTATGTTTTACCGCAATAAAACATACACAAACTTCCCTGGGTTTATGACGTGCTATGGCATTCTAGTTACTATTTATTATTATTATTCCCTTCCCACTTCATTTTATACACATTTTTGTGTGCATATATATACATATATATATTCTCAAAACAAACCAAAGAAAGCCTTTTGCTCATATATTAGTGAGATGTCCTGTCACTCCACTCATGGCCAGCTTCATTTTGCCCACACAGAATGAAAGAACAGGTTTGGGGCCAGCAAGTAGAGTCTGCCCAAAGTAAATTCTGTTGCCTGTAACCACTTGACTTCAAAGGAGACCATGTTCTCCCCCAGTGGAAATTCTGAAGGCAGCCTAGGTAAGACTCTTGGAAAGGCTGCAATGGAGTAATGACTGGTACTGGCTCTCCATTTTATTTGGGGAATTGGTTTTGGAAAAGTATACTGACAGCTGCTCTGGGACTCACCTCAGGACATCCTGTGTTTGAAGGACTGTTTGGAAACAGAGTTAGGATGTAAAGAATTCTGAGGGTTTGGGCCCTGCTTGGGGTGAACTTGAGGCTCCATTCAAGATTCTCTATGTCTGTGCCTCCATTGCTGCCTTGGAGAAGGACAGGGTGGGCCAAATAGAATAGGGCTGAAATATACACATTACCATATGTAAAACAGACAGCCAATGGGAATTTGCTGTATGACACAGGGCGCTGAAACCCAGTGCTCTATGACAACCTAGAGGGGTGGGATAGGGTGAGAGGTGGAAGGGAGGTTCATATGTATGCCTATGGCTGATTCATGTTGACATATGGCAGAAATCAACACCATACTGAAAAGCAATTATCCTTCAATTAAAAATAAATTAATTAAAAAAAAGATTCCCTGATGCCCATCTCCCAGGACTAGCCCCTAAGCAACCCAGCCTTTGGAAGAAGCAGAGAGTCGTGCATCCTGCCATAGTCACTATAAAGTCCATCCTCTCACAGAGCTGTGCTCTCATATTTTCTCACCACCTTATCACCCATCCAGAGTGAGTGAGGACAAGACAGCCAGTCTGTAGTTTTCAGCAGTTCCAAACCTGACTGTAGTGAGTCTTATAAGACATTATTTAAGGAAAAAAAAAAAAAGAATAAAAAGCCCTTGGATCATCTCAGAGGATTCTTTGGAAAGATCCAGAAATGATTGATTGTATCTTGTAAGTCTGGAGGAAAACCAGAGGGAGCAATTTGGGGCTAAATATGTGAAAACTCTTGACTCACACAGTCAGCATGAAGCTATTTTTGCTTGGAATATTTTCACAAGCTCATTGGGGGTGTGAGCCTCCATCAGAAAACAACATTTCACCTTGTGGGAGATGAAAGTGAATTTTCAAGGACCTTAAACAACCTTTGGCCCTGGCTCGGGAGGCTGGGGAAGGAGGGGGAGTTGAGTGACACTGGGCAGCAGAGAGAAGCCACAAGGCCGATGATTAAAATGGTGGCTGAAAAGGGCAGAGCACGACGAGCCAAAGACTTGAGGATGGTGAGAGAGCACCGAATGGAAAAAGTTGAGACCTAGCCCCAGTCCTCCTGCTGACCTGAATAGTTTCTGCCCCACATTGACCTCCAGTTTCACACACTTGGGTCTTGTAAAGCGGATTTTGCTTAAATTCCCTGTTAGCTAGAGATTACAGATGAATCACTGTGTATAAAGGGTCGTACCCTCTGTGCCACCTTGGGAAGGCACATTCTGCTGAGTAGGTCCAAATGCAGCGGGTGACAAGTCGATGCCTTGCCAGCCAAAGGCTCCCTTTTGAGGCCTCCCCAGGGGGCCTCTGCAGGGACAAGGGCAGAACAGCCTGTGGGAGCTGGGAACCTGATCCAAGCTGCGTGACTGCTGCTCCTGCACATGGGATCAGACATAAAGATGCTGCCCTCACAGGCATCCTGAGTCCATTCAGACCCTCAAGATCAGCTTGATGCACCCACTCACCACGGGTGTGCGTGTGCACACACGCACATCCCCACAGAATCTGGGACCGGCTTCTGAAGCCCATGGAACCTTGTTCCAGAGGGGGATGGAATTGCATACTAGAAATAGCAGGCTGCTGCTTCCAGCCATACACAGTCTGTGTGCACTTTGGATGCAGAGGCCCAAAATAAAAATTAATTCAAATAAAAATATTTGACGTTCATGCTAAAATGAAGAGAGATAGTGACCAGAGAATCAAGAAGCAGTTGTTTCTGAATCCAGTTCTGCCGTTGGTGACCTTGAGCAAATAATTTAATCTGTTTTTCTTGATTTCTCTAAATGTAAATCAGGAGCCATGAGTCTGACCAGTGATTCAGCTACACAGAGGAAAATTGGGGTCAGGGTGGTCTGAGGGGAAGAGAGAATGTTAGTAACATTTCTTGTCTATATACAGAAGTATGAAGTGATGAGGAATGCAGTAAAGCCCTTATAGTGACATTGGGTTTACATGTTGTAATTTCCTGTCTCCATCTCATTTCTTTGGGCTAAGTGTTCTTACTAACTCAAGCTAAGATACATCCACTCATTGCTGAGCACCCCATAAACACTGCTTGCCCCAGTGATTATGGCGTAATGAAATAGAACATACATCCTTACCTTACAACCTTACCTGCCAACTGATCAGGTAAATCTTAGTGAGAGTCCTGGCTTATCATTCATGGACGTTTATACTTCAGGCTTCTTGTTTTGCTCAGGTTTCTTAAAAATATTTGTTTTCCCCATATTCCGCCAGCTGCAGCCTCCATGTAAAACTGAAAATGTCATCATTTTACTAATTTAAACTTGATGTTTCTAAGAGCTGATCACTTTGGGATTTGGATATGGAAATGCTCAATTATTCTGCATTTGTCCGAAGCATAAATAATGGTTTCTCTTGAGAGTCATGTTCTGTTCAATGGGATTATGAGTTACAAATCTGTCTTCATTCATTCCAACAAAATCTCATCTGCTATGAACCTCTTCTTCATGGCTTACCTATTTGGATCTTCATGAGGATACACTAGGAGAGATGGGCTGAAAAATATATGTAAGATCTATAACATTCTCTCAAGGGATGGGATAAAGGGAGTTACTGATGTAAATATTTCATCCATGTCTGGTAGCCAGTTTGTTGAGACAGTGAGACCTAGCCTTTTTGGTCAGTCTTCTGTGGAGAGACTGGTCTGCTATATTTCTGTTTTAGATTCTGTGCTCTAAAACTAAACAGTTGCTTTGAAGTAAAATAAATTATCTTCAGCCAGTGCAATTATTCTCATTGACTTGAATATCTACAAGTCTGTGTTATTTTCTGCAGCAATATAAATGTCTAACAAGGTGACCAGAAATAATAAGCTCTTGACATTTCCCTCCCCCTCGCCAACAGAACCTAATTATTCCCTGACACCAACTTTCCTTGTCAAGAGAGTCCCACAGAGCCTAGAAGCAAGGACATTTTAGACTTTACAGATTAGCAGAGCTGAGGAATTTGTACATGTAGCTTTAAAATAGCTGAGCTGTCAAGCAGGGGTCAGTTTCACGTAGGACATTTATGGTGAAGAGTCTGGTAAGTAACTCACACTGCTTAGCATATTTATTTATAGTAAATTGACTGTTGCCAAGCTTAGTCCCAATTTATTTCTGGGGCTGTAGGGAAGTCACACACACACACACACACACACACACGACACACACACATGACACAGACATCATTTAAACACCTATTTCTTCCAGTTTATTCTATCTTCTAAAAATGATTCAGAGAAATTCAAGAGGAGTTGTCAGAATCAAACTCCCAAAGACTTTCTATAAAAACAAGACTGTCCTTACAGAGAGGAATTTCCATTAGCTGATTTTGTACATTCAAGTGTATCTTAGCATCGACTTTCTCAGAGCAGGGAAGGCTCTTCCCAGCTCAATTCTGGGCCTTCTGTCCCCTTTTCCTCATTCTAACCATCTTCATTTTCCAAAAACTGGGATCTCTTCTGTGGGATCAGGGCTGAAAGCAAGCTGAAAAAGTTATGACCAGTAAGAAATTGGGGGTTAACAGGAAACCCCTTTGAAAGGTATTTGCATGTTAAAGGAGAAGCCTAGAAAAGAGTCACCTTGAAAGAACTATATCTCTAATGGTGGAATAACTTGGGGGTCTTGGTGGAATAGGGTGGCAGGAGAAGGGTTTGATTGTTTTGAAGGGAAAGGCATCTTCCCTATGACCTTAAAAACATACCATAGATGTCATCTTCTATTCTCTTCACTTATAAAGCCACTGCTTGGCCCTTCTAATGGAATTTGGTGTTTTAACAAACGAAGTTCTGTTCCCTCTTGCTTTATTCTTTCCCAGAAGATGTCCATACAACTGTGAACATGTTTATTAGTAAACACTGTACCTGCTTTTAGCAACAAGCTGTCTGCTAAACCTTTCCAGGGTTTCTGGCAGATGGGCCCTGTGTACCCCATTTCTGTTCTTTTTCNGAAGTTCTGTTCCCTCTTGCTTTATTCTTTCCCAGAAGATGTCCATACAACTGTGAACATGTTTATTAGTAAACACTGTACCTGCTTTTAGCAACAAGCTGTCGCTAAACCTTTCCAGGGTTTCTGGCAGATGGGCCCTGTGTACCCCATTTCTGTTCTTTTTCAAACTCTTTCCTGACACAATTTTCCTGGTCCAGGAAAACTCACACAGTCCTGTCCATCTATTACTGCTGTTCCTGATGAGTCTGGATCAAAGGGTTAAACACCCCTCATTCAGGGGGGAGGGATGCCAGTCCACTGCGCACAGCGACCTGCGTGCAAGGACAGCCATATGACGTGCCAGGTCTGCGAGATTCCTGCCTGAGGAGCAGCAGGGTCTCGTTCTGGAAGGTGAGGGACAGCCTGGTCACTGGGGAGGGCCGAAGGGCAGGAAACACCATGTACTTTCCAGTCTCTGTCCGAGCTGTGCTGGCAGCTGGATGGAGCAGAGATGCCCGGAGGCAGCGAGGGCACGTCTGTTCACCAGCTCTGCGCCTCCTGAGCCACAGAAACAGTTCAGTCATGAGGAAGCCTGTGTCTGTTCACACACGTGGCTTCCCTCACCCGGGCACAAAGAGCACAGCCCTCAGAAACGATTGTCATGTATGTCCAGCTTTTCAAGCTAGAACTGGTTTTCATACCCAACCAAACTCTGGGGAAGGGTAGTGAGGTGCTGGGCAACCAAGTTGAAGGCAGGAATTCATTCGTGTTACTGAACACAGTTTACTCATGGTTGGTCTGAAAGGATGATGGCCCCTGGTCAGGCTCCTATTCCACCTTCTCTGCAGTTTAACTTAAACTCCTTTACCCCAGAGTCCTTGGAATGAGATCAACTGTAGCTTCTTTCTGGTAGATTAACTCTGTCTGGCTAACTTGATTGTCCCTCACTTTCCTTCCCACATAATTGATATTTCTCTAACATCACAGAGACGGCAGGACTTGAAGAACATCGATTGCTGTTACTATGTGTCTTGGTTGGAAACCGTTTTCATGGGGTTCCCTATGATACAGCTCATGGAGCCCAGAATACTGGTTTGGACTCTGTGCTTCTCCCCTACTTGGGAGACCAAGCAGCTTGGGACTGGGTGTGGTATGTAGTCACACAAGTTGTTCTGCAGGTGTGTTTACCACATGTTGCTTTCACTGGGATTTTTGGTGCCCAGAAGCAGTTCAACAAGTGCTTGCTGAGTAAATGAACAAGTGGCAAAATGAAAATACCCTCTTCCGGACCTCCAGTGCAGCATCTTGTATGCAGCAGCCACTCTGTAAGTACCTGGTGGATAATGTTATATTTCATCTCACTGTATATACAGAACTTAGAGCCTGGTGTCAGCTACTTTGGCCTTGTGTTGTTAAGATGGATAAGGGGTGGTACTCAAGGCTGCCCGTACCAGCACCCTGTTAGTAACGAGGGTGCAGGTGTCTCTGCAGTGCAGTGAGAGGAACTGCAATTCTGTGGCTTCACTTGGGAAACCCAAGCAATGAGGAAGATGCAGTGAGTCACTGTTGACCCTAAAGAACAAGTGGATCCATTCTCCCAAATTCTCATTGAACAAAAGAGCTAGACATAGCCATACCTACCTGTGCCCAGCCAACACCCTCCCTGAGCTTCTGGTCTTTTTTCAGAAAACCCAGAACCCAACTCACGTCTCTTTCTAGGTCCTTGTACACTAAGCAAGCACATCTTACTTACTGCATGACCTCAGGTCCCCCAGCACCTGTGTGGAGCAGAGGATGTAGGCCCATCCACCACTCACATGCTTCCCCCAAGTGAGAGCAGAGATGTGCTGTGCCTTTGGCTCATCTCATATGCAACTTGTCGTATGTATGTGGTCAAGACAGTGCATCAAGGAAGTCCTTTTCCTTGAACTGCCTCATGTCCAGGTGTGGTTGGAAGTATAGCCATGCTATTTCCATTAGACAAAAATTTACTTTATTATTAAGTATTAAATGAGTATAATTATTAAGTGAGTATTAAGGGCTTCTGAGGTGGCTCTGTGGTAAAGAATCCACTTGCCAATGCAGGAGACACAGGAAACGAGGGTTCAATCCCTGGGTCGGGAAGATCCCTTAGAGGAGGAAATGGAAGCCCACTCCTGTTTTCTTCCCAAGGAAATCCCATGGACAGAGGAGCCTAGTGGGTTATAGTCCATGGTATTGCAAAGAGCTGGACATGACTGAGCACGCAAGCAAGTTTTTAAAAGGGATATTATTCTATTTGCTGACAAATTCACCAGCCTCAGTGTTTGTTAAAGTGAGTGATAACTGACCGTAGAAGTGAGGATTGGGGTGAACAGAAAAGACCTCAAGTTTCAGGAATCTATCATGAAATGAAGAGGAAAAATAATACTGCAACTGTGACAAAAGGCAACGGGAAATTGTAACTGAATTCCCATAAAGTGACACACGCCTGAAAGTGATTATTTCTGAAAAGCTTAAGAATTTTAGTTTTAACCACTAGCCCATTGGAATAAGTATTTTATCATCTGTGAATGAGGCTGCATGAAGGCTGTGCCTCTTTCCAGCAAGGAAAGATGCTTGTCTGCGTCTCTGTGTTGTGATGGGTATAGAGTCTAGCTTATAAGTGCTTCACAGGAACAATTAATATCAAATTACTGAAACAATAGTGCATTTTCCAAAAGCCCCTTCCACCTCCTATGCTCCATCTGCTAAATGTGCCTGAGGCCTTGCATGGTTCAGCATTTAGAATGCTCCAACCATCAGAGGACAAAGTGACCTTCCCCCAGGTTGGAGAACTTTGTGCTATGACCCATTGAGGACATTCCCTTCAAATCTGAAAGTCAGGGACTCTTTTTCCTCTGGGTGAGCTCATGATGTCTGCTGACCAGCTTGGCTTCCACTCCTCTGCATCCCTCCACACAGGATGGCCCATCAACAATTGAATGATATCCATTATTCATACGGTCCTGTACAATAAGGAAGGAACTCCTGTAACTGCCTCTGAAAGTGAGCCTTATTCATTACCATTGTTATACAATATATTGCTGTCAAACTGAGATACTTAGAGTTTCCAACTATGAATTCTCCTTCCCTTGTCCACATTCACCCAATTCCCCATCTCCTTGTTTGCCTTCTAAAATCCTCTGTGTTCTTTCAGGCTGAGTTCACTTGTCCTTTGCCTGCAAAGCCTTCCTGGTTGCCCCAGGTGTAAGAAAGTACTTCTTCACTCAAATTCTTTGTTTTTAAATTTGTGCTGTAACACAATTTTCACATTACATATTCAAGGATTACATACTCAATGTGGACAACATTTTAAAGTTGAAACATNGCTGAGTTCACTTGTCCTTTGCCTGCAAAGCCTTCCTGGTTGCCCCAGGTGTAAGAAAGTACTTCTTCACTCAAATTCTTTGTTTTTAAATTTGTGCTGTAACATAATTTTCACATTACATATTCAAGGATTACATACTCAATGTGGACAACATTTTAAAGTTGAAACATAAAGAAAATAAAGATTATTTATACCTTTATTCCCCAAAGATAATTTCATCTGAGTAGAGCATTTTGCTGTTTCCCCTTACAGTTGTTTTCACACACATATACACACCAGCTTCCCTGGTGGCTCAGACAGTAAAGAATCTGCCTGTAATGAAAGAGACCCAGGTTCAATCCCTGGGTAGGGAAGATCCCCTGGAGACGATCCACTCCAGTATTCCTGCTGGTGGCCTACAGTCAGTCCATGGGGTCTGTAGAGTCTGCAGAGTCGGACATGACTGAGAAACGAGTAACACTTTATATACATATAATCTCATACTTTCTGTATCACCTTACTGTTTGTGTTTGGGTATTACTTTAGAGGGTAGATATATAGTACCAATAATGTAGTGAACTTATCATTTTTATGATTATTTAATGTACTAACAGTGCAATGTATCCCATACTAGACCTGTCTCCCCATAGACCAGGATTCTTTTTATTCCTATGGTGCTGAGCACAGAGGTATACTGAGTGCAGTTATGTATATGTTTGTTGAAAACCACAATAAATTAATACACTTCCCTGAACACCTGGAGGAACTCTCAATAAACATTATCCGATGACAGTTAAAGAGCTGTCATAAATATTTATTTTATTCAATGAACTACTCTTATTAGTTAATTGTGATGAAATGTTCAGATTTTGAATCTTGTAAAGTTATGGGGAAAGGATAAGCTAAGGCAGGCAACAGTCAGTTGATTCTGGATATCCAGTAGATTCACAGACTCCCACCCTTACCTTCTTAACAGAAGTGGGAAAGGTATAGGAGATGTAGGGTCCTGTGCAGTAGTATGTTCTGGAAACTCTGTTCCTAGTCCAGCTCTTCATGTCCCTAACAGGGATGCATGTTCCCCCTCCAGACCTTCCATCATTTCTGGGCAATATGTGGTTTTTAGACGAGAAGGTAAAGATTATGATTAGCTCAGTGCTCACATTTTTAAGGTACCTACCTGACCTTAGGACTGCCCTCTTCCTGTGCCATAGAAAGCCATTCTTTACCCTGGCCCTAAAGGAAATACCATATCTTGCTTTGTAACTGAAGCTAGTGTGGTTGCTGAGTGCTTATTCAGAAATATCTTCATGGGAGTGGAATGACTGTTCAAGGGCTGAGCTGCCCAGTTCAGTTTTTCAGATGACTCACATGCTGAGAGCCAGCAGGCTGGATGCAGGGCTGGTAGGTGAGGCCCAGCCCTGGCACTGGGGTGGATATGTGAATCCACGCTGTCATATCCCTTCCTAGGAGCTACAGGAAGCAAAAAGAAAAAAAGTGGCCCTTAGAGCCACTGTAAGCTTTTCTTAGAAAGTAGTGGGGTTGTTCAGAGCCTGGCAGTGGAAACTGAAAAGGGATACAGTCAGTAAAGATGCTGATGGTGTGTTTTATTGTCCTTGCTGTGATCATGTTTATTTGTTTTAAAAATAATATTTTTTTTTTATTTTTACTAATTCAAAGCAAAGTGCAGGGGAAAAAAGAGTAATTCTGAGTTATTAGGAGAAAAATGTGTGTTTATTGTGGGTAATAGGTGTGTCTCCTTATTTTATAGCCATATCATATAAAGATACTATTTTTCATTCTGGAAGTGTTAAGCAGAGTTCAAGATAAACAAGTGGGGAGTTCTCAGTTATTTGGGAGACACACTCTGGTAATGATGATTCGGGGGCAAATTAAAATAGATCTAAGTGAATGTCTGCTCCAGGGACTGGGCTGCTGTTTTGGTCTGAGTAGCTCTGCAAAGGCTGACATATGCTGCAGGAAATCACTGAGCATCTGCCCAGGTGAGTCAGTGCCTGTCAGGAAGAGTCCACCTTCCTTCAGAAAAGGAAGGGAAGAGGAAGTCTCCAGGATAAGAGTGTTCTCTCCTTGGAGACATCGTAGGCAGGATATTGTGTTTCAAGAAAACGAGTTGACAAAATGAAGCTTTCTGTTTTCATTTACCAGCTTCCTGATTTTTGTTGTTCAATCTCTCAGTCATGTCTGACTCTTTGCGACCCCATGCACTGCAGCACACCAGGCTTCCCTGTCCTTCACCATCTCCTAGAGCTTGCTCAAATTCATGTCCATTGACTCTGTGATGCCATCCAACTGTCTCATCCTCCTTGTCCCCTTCTCCTCCTGCGTTCAGTCTTTCCCAGCATCAAGGTCTTTTTCAACGAGTCAGTAATTCACATCAGGTGGCCAAAGTACTGGAGCTTTAGCTTCAGCATCAGTCCTTCCAATGAATGTTCAGAATTGATTTTCTTTAGGACTGACTGTTTTGATCTCCTTGCTTAGTTTCTTAATAGTAAGAGAGATTTATAATATTCCAAATACGAAGAGAGAGCCCCTTTCTGCAAGACGTTGTACATTTTGCTGTCAAGTATGTCTTGACTGAAAATCATTTTCATTGGTCTCCCGTGATTCCGCTCACAGAGCCCAGCATGCTGGTTTGGCCTTTGTCCATCTACATTATTTGAGAAAACCTCTTCCACTTTTCTGTTTCGGTTCCCTCATGTCTGAGATAAAGGTTTTTCTATTTCTGCTTCTTAGGGATGCTGTCAGGTGGGGAGTAGAGGAATTGAGGAGGTTCTGAGGCTAAGACATCAAGACCCTCCAAGGTTACCAGAGGAGAGCTACTTTGGCTAGGAGACAGGGCCATAGCTTTAATCCTACCTCTGCAGCCTCTTCTAACACAGGAGGGATGAAGCAGCCTGGAGTAGGTCTTGTTGTTATACAAGTTGTCCTCTGGGTGTGTTTACCCCATGTTATATTCTTCATCACTGGGACCTCAGCCCCTGGGAAGAGTTTAACAAGTGCTTGTTGAATAATAGAATGACTGGCTGAATGAAATGCTGTTTTCTGGCCTTCAAGTGCAGTGCCCTGTGAGCCTGGACATTGAATAAATGCATGGTTGATGATAAACTGTTACATTGCAAACCAGTTTGCATACAGAATTCAGAGCCTGCTATTGGCTGCTTTGGCATTTGTCACCTTTAAGATGAATGAGGGGTGGTACTCAGAATACACCATCATCCTATTGGCAACAAAGGTGCAGATACCTATGTAGTGAAAAGCAGTGGCATTCTGTGGCTTCACTTGGCCAGTGAAAAGCCTGGTTACTGGTCTTTCTTCTACTTCTCCTAGTTTAAGGCTTGGGCTTCACAATGAAGAACTCTGTTGAAAAGCCAGTAGCTAGGACAGTTACATTTAATAAGTCCTGTTGAAATCTGTTAGGGTTCTGCCTCATAATGACCCTGTTCATGTGATGACAAAGGAGCCCTCTTAGGTAAGAGCTAATGACTCTGAGCTAGTGAGTTAATTACTGGGTAAGCAGCACAGTTTGAGGAGAGATGGGAAAGTCTGACGCCTAGTGGTCATCAGGGAGGGCCTGGAACTAGCTACACATGATTCAAGGAGGAAAATGTCTAAAAGCATCACTGAATCCTAGATCTGGATGAGACTTAATGAGAACCACTTCTACCTTAAAAAAGATTTTGGTTTTTGGTTTGCTTTAAGATACCAGACCTGAGGTCCTGCCTGCATCCTGACTCTGGTGTACGTGGTGAGGTTGGTTAAAAGTGTGGTGGAAGGGACTGGTTACCATAAAAATATAGACCCATTAAAGAAAAAAAAAAATCTAGAGCTTATAATAAGCACTGGAGTGGCAGGATGGCTCCATGTCAGGTTGCAGACACCAGCCTCCAATTCAAGGAAGGGCTAAAGAGAGAAGCCCTCGAATTCAGAGATGACCCACCTTCCTTGTTCAATTTGCCTATAATAGACTTAGATGAAGTGATTTCAGTAAATAGCACCAGCTCTGAAACATCTCAAGTTTTTAACAGATGGATATATAAGTGCTTCCCTGTTGGCTCAGTGGTAAAGAATCTGCCTGCCAATGCAGGAGACGTGGGTTTGATCCCTGGGTCAAGAGAAGGAAATGGCAACTGCCAGGGTCCAGCCCCAGTGGATCCAGGGTGATTCGAAGGGGAGACGGATAGGCGAGGAAAAACTTATTTATTCAGAAANGGATTTCTGCCACATGACTGTGTCATGGGTGGGATTCCCACACTGGCCCCTGGCAGGCAACCCACTCCAGTAATCTTGCCTGGAAAATCCTATGGAAAGGGGAGCATGGCGGGCTACAGTCCATGGGGTCGCAAGAGTTGAACATGACTGAGACTGAACGACAGCAACACATCAGTGAGTGAGTGAGTCATCTTTAGCAAGCCATTGCTTCTCTCTGTGCCATTGTCTATAAAAAGTGAAAAGTAATTCTATTCCCTGAAAACCTTTCTGAAAGGTAACTCCGCTGCAGTTAACCCAAGAGTTTAAAAGTGCAAAATCTCTTAAATCCAGAATCTGGGATTAACCTCCTAAGAAAATAATCAAACAAGTGCTGAAAGGTGTATAGATGAGTTATTCATTACAAAAAAATGTTAAAAACAGTCTAAATGTCCATCCTCAGTGAAGAATTGATTGAGTCAAGTACTTTTACACAGTAGAATATTATAAAGGAATTAAAAATATTAAACTAGGTCTATTACTCTAGTATTATAAGATGTTAAGAATATCTTGATAAAAGCAGTCTACAAGAAATGATAATCTTTTTTGGGAGTGAGTCAGAGTGTATACAGAAATGTTTGAAAATCTCAACACTCAGTGGTAGGATTATGTGTGCTATCTTTTACTCTTTATGCCCTTTTGTATTGTCGGATTTATTTTTGGCAATGAGTTTATATATCACTTAGTCATTTCTGACTCTTTGTGACCCCATGGACTATAGCCCATCAGGCTCCTCTGTCCATGGACTTCTCCAGGCAAGAATACTAAAATGGGTTGCTATTTCCTACTTCAGGGGATATTTACAACCCAGGGGTCAAACCCAGATCTCCTGCATTTCAGGCAGGTTGTTTACCATTTGAGCCAGCAGGGAAACCCTTCTTACATAAAACTTTATGACAACAACAACAAAAATAATAAAGCAACTCAAAATTTTCATTCCTATTCTTGTATCACCAAAAACTCTCATTTTCACCAAGAAAATGAAAAGGTAAGAGGGGACAATGCAAATGAAAGCTTTACTCTAAAGCACATGACCATTAGTAAGGCACTTTTACTTATGTTATTTTTTTTCTTAGTAGTGATGTGCTTATAGATTTTAAAAATATTTTCTTGGTGACCCCATGAACTGTAGCCCTCCAAGCTCCTCTGTCCACAGGATTTCCCAGGCAAGAAAACTGGAGTGGGTTGCCATTTCCTTCTCCAGGGTCCTCCTTGGCCCAGGGATCAAACCCATGTCCTTTATGTTGGCAGGCAGACTCTTTACTGCTGAGCCACCAATGGTGCACATGACCAGAAGCCAACTTGGTGCAAATGACCTAACCTCTCTGTCTCTAGTTTCCTCAATTGCAAAACAGGGAATGGAACCCTTACCACACAAGGCTGTTATGAGGAGTCAGGGAGTTAGCATCTAGAAAGCACACAACAGAGTGCAGCACACATCAGTAAGCGTTTGACATCTTTATTATGATCGTTCTTAATGCTTAGTATTTTGTGTGTGTCATCTCGCTGAACCCTAGCAGTACGTTTATTCATGTAAGACATTAAGGTTTGGGAGGTTAAATAACCTGTGAAGGAGAAGGGACTAACCTGTGGAAGGGCAGGGATTCCAACTCAGATCAGGGTCCAGAGTGCTCCCTATGCAACTGTCCAGGCTGGCATCTTACCAAGACAATAATGCAATGTCATCGATTCAGGAGGACTGTTGAATTTACTCTCTGAGTTGTAGCAAGAGGATTTATTTCAGAGTATAAGAAAATACTCGTTTGTTCCCGAGACTAGAACAATGTGATTATATTTTAAATGTCTGTGTAAGTCAGAAATTTCTCAGTGAGAGTGAAAACAACCAGTTTATTCACTGACTAAATGAAATACCCCAGGATAGATCTTCCTCATATTCAGATGGGACTTGATCCAAGTGTCAAAAGATGTCACTAGGAATATTTCTCTCTCCATTTATTATCTATCTTTTCCTCTGTTGGCTTCTTTTTTACTCAGGCTTTACCCTCTTCAAGGCAAGATGATGACCAAGGGCTCTGGGCTTTTATCTTAATAGTCACATCTATTGGACAAGGGCTTCTCTCTCCAGTTGTTCCAGCAGAAATCTTTGATGGCATCTCGTTAACGTGGAGTCACATGTCCCTTCCTGAACCAAACCATGTGGCCAAGATGGAATGCTCTGACTGTCCAGGCTTGGCTTGAGTGACAGTCCTTTGCTGCCCCCAAACAAAGTAAGACACATGAACTTAGGGTGGGGACCAGGTGACTTTCTAAAGGAAGCTTAATTTGCTATTACTATAAGAAGGAATGGATGCTGTTTAAGCAGAGAGGAACTATGTCCACTACCAGCATGCTGTTCACTGGTGGAAAATGGTGTCATGAACTGGAGTGAGGAGACTGGAGTCCACTGCTGTCTAACTGAGGAACCTTAACACAAATCCTGTAACTCAGAGCTTCAGTCTTCCCATCTGTGGTAACAGCTAACATATACAAATAACCCCATTTATTTCTTATAATAACCCAAAACTGTATGTACTTTCACTAGCCTGTAACTTTTATTTTGCAGTATAGAAAACAAAGTACAGACAAATAAATCACTTGGCCAAGGTCACACAGCTGGAAAGTGGCTAAGCTAGGATTTGAACTCGGCCAGGTTGACTTGCTGAACTTCCACTCTTAACCACCTGATGTTACTATGATGATGAGACTGGAGAAGATGAAGTCTTTTTTTTTTTTTTTTTTGGCCTCAATGTTTTTGCCTCAGTGAAGAAGGAGAGGAATGGGAGGAAAACTTAATAATAGAATGGAAACTCCTGAAAGCCCCGTTTTACAATAAGTGCTAATTTGGAGGCATAATGTAGACCTGGTCTCTTGGTTTCATGTACTTTTATCTTGAGTGGATATTCTCTGAATCTGTTAACAGGAAAACAGTTGCTCTGTCATTTCCAAATGAATTTGGAGTCTGTCCTTTATAAAAGCCAGCACACCAAGGACTTTATTCATTGTCAGTTTAGTTGCAGAAATACAATGATCTCTTAATGCAATTGTGTAAAACACACTACTTAATGAAAACTTAACAGCTGAATATGATTGTGAAGAGGATATTTTTCCTGCCCAACAGTAACTTCCTTTTCATTGTTTTCTTTTAATGAATTATTGAGGAAACATCAAGCTGACTTAAATATTCTCCTGCTTTAAGCTGCTTATCTTAAAAATCTACTTCTGGAACAGTGCTTTGTCACCAAATGACTTAAGGTAAAAGCAGTCTATAAATTAGTAACTTACATCAAAGTGAAAAATAGCTACTTAATGTTGAATAATGAATAAGGCAAAGCCTTTTCAGGTTAGCAGTTCATGGTTAAATAAATAAAAATAGCCATGAAATGTGAAAAGTTAACTTTTTTTTAGATGGTTCAATAATATGAAAAGCTATAGCCTTTGGTATAAAAATGCCAACATTAAATATATATTATATTCATTTTTAACTTATCCAGCAAATGGATACTTACCTTAAGCTTCGTGGTGCCTTGAAGAAATTTTTGAGTTTATGGATTGCTCTGGTACAGGAGTGTATGTTCCAAATTGTCTGCTTCTTGTTTGGGATGGTTTGTTCAAACTTCTCCCTTCTGTGAAATATTAAGATTTTGAAGAGGTTGTGACTGGTATCGTGATTCTAATTGTCCCTGTGATAGTCATGTGACTTATTCATTACTAAGAAATATTTAGCAACTATGAATAATAATTTTCTTCTGAGCTCCCTTCCTGAAATAAGAGTGGTATATGTAATAATAATGACAAATATAGCATCAGCAACAACTACTATTTATGTAGCATTTTCATTGGGTCAGGCTTTGTGCAAAGTATTTTACTTACATTTAGTCATGTAATTCTAAGAAGTCTACAAAGTGAATGTCGTTGTTTAGTCGCTCAGTTGTGTCTCTTTGCAACTCCATGGACTGTAGCCTGCCAGACTCCTCCGTCCATGGTATTTCCCAGGGAAGAGTAGATTGCCATTTCCTTCTCCAGGGGATCTTCCCAATCCAGGAACTGAACCTGCATTTCTTATGTTAGCAGGCAGATTCTTTACCACTGAGCCACCTAGGAAGCTCGTAAAATAGATAGCGCTATATATATTGTTTACAGTGAGGGTAAGAGAAGTTAACTAAAATTTGCCAAGTCACTCAGATGGTAAGTGATAGACACAAGATTTAAACTTTCTTAAAATCCTATTCTGAGGCTAACATCTTCCTCTCAGGTTTAGATAAATTTAAATTCTAAACTCTAACACAGGCCCTGTATAAAATATCCCCTTGCCACTCTGTTGAGATATTGAGTTCCTGAATATCTTTCATGGCCTCCCAAGGGCTAGATCTATAGACTATTTTGTAGGAATAGTCTTGATGGTGGAAAAAGGTGACCATGAATTTGGTCCCATACAGATCATATGTTATATTGAAACTGTGTTTGAATCACGGGGAAGTTTTTCTATTTAAGCTACTGGCATTATTTTTTTTTTTTTTTTTAGCACAAAACACCACATGTATTATGTTGTCATCAAAGCCATCCTCGGTGATAATTGCAACATGCCAGCAACAAAAACGCCCAGCCCTAGCTCCCATGACCTACTTCTGAAAGGAACTGCATGGCTTTACAATTATCACTCAGACTGGCAGGGAGAAGGGGAGGGTGGGAGAGCAGCAGGAGAAGAAATCTTTTCAATCTGGATGAACAGATCAGCTGCCTTGGATACCATGCTGTTCTGACCAAGCCAGGGTTCCTGTGACATCATGCCCTACTCTCATACTGTCAGCAAAATTCCCTGAGGACCACAGCTGCCACTGCCTACAAATGAGTGTTTCTGCTCACTCCATTTAAGAATGCATGCCAATTTCTTCTTTCTGTGAGGCTGCTCATCTCCTTTCTATCCCCTAGAGATGCTGAGTTCAGTGAGTATAGGGATGCTGGAAGAACATGTTTCATGATAGAGGACCACAGTAGAGGTTACCAAAACCCAACCATCTCTAGAGCTTCGCTATTAGAGAGCCAAAGATAGGTTCCAGGTGAGCAGAGATGTAGGTCTCTTACCTTTGAGTCAGCAGGAAGAGGAACTCATAGGTCAGAGCCCAACAGCTTCCTCCATTTTTCCAGGGTGCTATTCAAAGATTATTACTTATCATTTGTACCAAGATGTGATAGAGTTTGGGGAGTACTCATAAAATAATGAGGGAAAGACTCAACCTTTATCTGTCCACCTATCTACCTATCTATCCAACAATGTAAAATTACAAAGAATCTTATTTCCTGGAAAATAGAGGAAGCATGTCAAGTATTTAATTTCTGCCTCTTAATAATTTACTTTATGATTTATGTTAAGACTGTAACTGTCCAAATAACCAGAAAATGCAAATGTCAAGGTTTTCATGGTTTGAAGTGAAGGCTCTGAAGCATAGTCCTACAGTAGGGTGGTATTATTGAAGGTTAATAAAGAGTTTCCTGTCATGACTGGGTATTTGTTTATAGTCTAATTCATCTCAAAATTGTGATCCATTTATGATGTGACATTAGAATATTTTATAGTTTTATCACTGTAAGTTTAACTCTTGTGAAGTACTTTGGCTGTGATTAGGGTAATCTACCAAATCCTCAATAATGAAATAGTGATTATGCCTTGGTTATGGAGTTGTGACTTTATTGCATAGATTTTCTAACTTTGTTGCTTTGTCAACCAGGTTAACGGAGAGTCTGTCTTGGTCTTCTACTCAATAGTCATTACTTTAATTAAGTATGGAAAATTTAAACATGCTATATTCCCAAAGAATGATACATAGGAGAAAGTTTTGAAGTAATCAAGACATATTTTCTACTAACCCTTAACTTCTATCCACTAGGGCATTAAGTTGACCATTTTCTCTACGTCACAGCAGGTTTTTTTTTCTTCACTCCAAGAATAGATCATTCCTGGGAATTTGTCTACAGATTCTTAAGATTCTAGATGCATTTGGTATGAAAAGTCTTTGAGATGATTTTCCCAGACAGCAAAGCAACCCACCTCTGTTTCATTTGACTGCTGGTCTTAAACCATCACTCTTGTCATCCTCTTGTGTTTCACCAGTCTTCCTACTTTATGCTAAGTTGCTTCAGTCATGTCCGACTCTGTGCAATCCTATAGACAGCAGCCCACCAGGCTCCCCCATTCCTGGGATTCTCCAGGCAAGAACACTGGAGTGGGTTGCCATTTCCTTCTCCAACGCATGAAAGTGAAAAGTGAAAGTGAAGTCTCTCAGTCATGTCCGACCCTCAGTGACTCCATGGACTGCAGCCTACCAGGCTCCTCTGTCCATGGGCTTTTTCCTGGCAAGAGTACTGGAGTGGGGTGCCATTGCCTTATCCATCCTACTTTATATTTGACTACAAATATCAAGAGAGACTGTCATGTTAGCATGCTCTCTGTATGTAATATTCTCCATTCTTATCTTTTTCAATCAAGATTTCTTCTGCACAATTTTCAAAGAAAAATTTTTTCTGGCTCTTCCTTTCTGCGTTCAGAAATCTGGTTCTTAAATTATGCTTACTAGTATTTTGTAGATGATCATATTCTAAGTAACCAACTTGCCTTTAACAAAACATCTGTTCAACACAATCTTTATATACCCTAGAGATCATTTTCTGAAGAGAAATTTTAGGAAATGTCTCTAATATTTGAGAAAATTGTTAAACAAAGATGGTAGCTGAGCTGGTAAAGAATCCGCCTGCTGTGCAGGAGACCCCTGTTCGATTCCTGGGTCTGGAAGACCCCCTGGAGAAGGGAACGGCTACCCACTCCAGTATTCTGGTCTGGAGAGTTCCATGGACTATATAGTCCATGGGGTCTCAAAGAGTCAGACACGACTGAGCAACTTTCACTTTCACACATGGTAAATGCTCCATAAATACTAAATTACATATATAGAATTTATTTGATATTTGTTTTGCTGGTCAATAATAACATTAAACTGAAGAATGTGCATTCTTGGAAAAATGACACAGTATACAACATTGCCTCTGCCTTACTGAATTGGCAATGAGTTGGGATTAAAAACCAATAAGGGCCAACAAAGAACACAAAATAATTTGGGGTAGCTGCTGAATGTGTGACAAAGACCACCCATAATGCTGAGTGTGGAAGGATGACTGAAAACTGGAGTGGTTAAATACAGACTTTTGAAGAGGGAATAGATGAGCCTGGAAGAATCTCAATCATAAGGAAGAAGACAGTGAAAACACAAGGCAAGAGTACACACAAAACCCACCCCAGATCTTAACCAGTTTCAATTAATTTAGGCTAAACTAATTTAGTGCAACTAAAAAGAAAGAGGAAAGAGCCATATTACTTGATTAAGAATGTCTTTGAAAGGCTAAATCATGTGCCTTCCTGTCTTCCAATATGTAATTTCTTAGCTTATTCCCAGGCAAATACAAATGAAAGCTATTTTGAATGGCTTATTTTCTTATTGTTTATTTTTCACTTTGGCTATGCTGGTCTTCACTGTGGTGCAGGGGCTTTCTCTAGTTGTGAACAGGCTTAGTTGCCCTGAGACATGTGGGATCTTAGTTCCCCAACCAGGGATTGAATCCATGTCCACTGCATTGGAAGGTGGATTCTCAACCCCTGGATCCCCAGGTTAAGTCCCTAGGGCTATTTTAAGGACCTAAAGAGGGAGATTTCACAACCTTCTTCAGTGACCTGGCCTGTTAACAGCCCTTGTTAAGAACTAAGCTCACCTGAAAAGTTAATGTTATAGTCTCGCTACCCTATAACCTGGAGAAGGCAATGGCACCTCACTCCAATACTCTTGCCTGGAAAATCCCATGGACAGAGGAGCCTGGTAGGCTGCAGTCCATGGGGTTGCCAAGAGTGGGACATGACTGAGTGACTTCACTTTGACTTTTCACTTTCATGCATTGGAGAAGGAAATGGCAACCCACTCCGGTGTTCTTGCCTGGAGAATCCTAGGGATGGGGGAGCCTGGTGGGCTGCTGTCTATGGGGTCACACAGAGTCAGACACGACTGAAGCGACTTAGCAGCAGCAGCAGCAGCAACCCTATAACCTGGCTTCTTTCTTGTTCTGTTTTCGTGATGTTAAACAGACATGTTGATGACTCTTCTTTCAGTCAGATGCCCTCTGTGGAATGAAGTCTCTCTTTGGTTTCCTCTTCCTTTTTCTTAATCTGTTTCTGAGTTCAGGCATCCCGTTTTCTTCTNCCTATAACCTGGCTTCTTTCTTGTTCTGTTTTCGTGATGTTAAACAGACATGTTGATGACTCTTCTTTCAGTCAGATGCCCTCTGTGGAATGAAGTCTCTCTTTGGTTTCCTCTTCCTTTTTCTTAATCTGTTTCTGAGTTCAGGCATCCCGTTTTCTTCTCTGCCTGGTTTTTCCCTTGTTCATTCTGATTTTGGCAGTGAGAGACCCACATCCCCTTCATTCCCGGTGGGTGTAATAAGTGATGATCTGCCTGAGTGAGGACTGTCCTTTCTCCCTGGACACTCAGGTCACACTGCACTGCCCCTGTGGGCATCTGGGCAGTGCAGCAGGTGAAGAGGGTAGTCTGGTTTCCAGTAAAGGCTAGGAAGTGAATAGATTATAGCTGCATCTCATTAGCAGCCTTTGGAACATCTAGCAAACCACATTATCATGATCTGAGAGATGTGGGTTACAGAGAAAATGAGAACTGTGAAAGGGGAGAGAATTGCCTTCCGTTCCCATTTCTGTGCTGTGCATCTAGGCCACAGGAATGTGACTTTTCTACTCTGATTGGAAGTGTTCATTTTCGTTAAATTATCTGTATAAATGGGAAGAAGTGTCACTTTAACCAGTGATGGCCACTGGCTTCTCGTCCTTTTTCTTCGTACTGTCCCCTAGTTCAGGATCATGACAATGGCTGTCTCATGCCTGCAGTGCCAACTTGGATTTCCTTTGCCTGATATTAAGAGCATCCAATAACCTGGTCCAATCTATCCTTTCAGTCACATTTCTCATGATTTCCTGGGGAAAATCTTTGCTCTACCAGAGAGATCTATCCACCCACTCTAGCATGGTGGCAGTGGCAGTTTAGGTGCTAAGTTGTGTCTAACTCTTTGTGACCCTGCGGACTGTAGCCTGCCAGGTTCCTCTCTGTCCATGGGACCTCCAGGCAAAAATACTGGAGTGAGCTGTTATTTCCTTCTCCAGAGGATCTTCCTGACCCAGGGACTGAATCCACATCTCCTGCTTGGCAGGCAGATTCTTTACCACTGAGCCACCTGGAAAGCTGCTACTTTAGCACAAGCCACTATTATTCTTACCAGTGTCCTTCATTAACATGATATGGAAGGCTTTCCCTTCTTGTCTCCTCCCTACAAAATTCAATGAATTTTTCCGGACCCATTTCAATTTTCTCTTAGAATCACTCAATCTCAAAATCAGAAGGAATCACTAAAGTTATCCAATTCAGCAACAAGCTTATAATAGAAACAGACATTTTGTAAATATGTGTAGATGAATTAATGGGCTTCATCTCCCCTAGAAATCTCTGCTGAAAAATATTTTATCATATCTATTTAAAACGTATTATGAGTCAGAACTAAGGTTAACTAGGTTCTCCCCAACAACTCACCCTAAAAATTTCAGTTCTAATTTTCAAAGATCTGGGAAAAGCCATTTAATGGCTTGTGTTGATTATTTTTAATTCTTCGTAATTATGAAAATATGCAACAGTTGTTTCAAATGGTTAGACTGAACATGGAGGGTGCCTTGGTTCAATAAGGCCTCCATCAATACTTTAAGAATTAGACAAGGGAGCTCTTTGTAAAGGGCATTTACGCCTGCTAATTCATTCTCTTAAACTGGCAGAAAGAAAGGACAGAATAGGAGTAAGGGATGCCTGCTGAGTATTAATATGTGTGTGTCTGAATAGTTGCTATCTTATCTTTTAGGGATGGTATCACTGACTCAATGAACATGAGTTTGAGCTAACTTTAGGATATAGTAAAGGATAGGGAAGCCTGTCATGCTGCAGTCCATGGGGTCACAAAGAGTTGGACATGGCTGAGCAACTGAACAACACTGACATCTTTTAGGGAGGATAGAGAGGACATTCCAGAGCCAGAGGAGGTACTGGAATTTTCTTATATGTAAAATGAAGAAAATAACAGTACATGGAAGGACTTTTAGAGAAAAGTAAGAATTGCTTCAGTCAAGCAGTAAGCACTCCATCTGATAAAAGGCAGCTATATTTTTGTTGAAGGAAAACAATGAAAAGTAAAAGGGAGAATAGCAAGAGTTTTTCACTTACTTTTTTAAAATATAAATTTATTTATTTTAATTGGAGGCTAATTACTTTACAATATTGTATTGGTTTTGCTATACATTGACATGAATCCACCACGGGTGTACATGTGTTCCCCATCCCAAACCCCCCTCCCACTTCCCTCCTCATCCCATCCCTCTGGGTCCTCCCNTTGACTCTTTTTTATTTCTTCTAGGTCCTTGTTAAACCTTTTTTGCATCTTCTCAATCCTTGTCTCCAGCCTATTTATCTGTAACTTCAATTTGTTTTCACGATTTTGGATCATTTTCACTATCATAATTCTTTCTCAGGTAGATTCCCTATCTCTTCCTCTTTTGTTTAGTTTGGTGAGCATTTATCCTATTCCTTTACCTGATGGGTATTTCTCTCTCTTTTTCATCTTGTTTATTCTGCTGTGTTTGGGGTGGCCTTTCCATATTCTGGCAGTTTGTGGAGTTCTCTTTATTGTGGGGTTTCCTCGCTGTGGGTGGGGTTGAACATGTGGCTTATCAAGGTTTCCTGGTTAGGGAAGCTTGTTTCAGTGTTCTGGTGNTTTCTCTCTCTTTTTCATCTTGTTTATTCTGCTGTGTTTGGGGTGGCCTTTCCATATTCTGGCAGTTTGTGGAGTTCTCTTTATTGTGGGGTTTCCTCGCTGTGGGTGGGGTTGAACATGTGGCTTATCAAGGTTTCCTGGTTAGGGAAGCTTGTTTCAGTGTTCTGGTGGGTGGAGCTGGATTTCTTCTCTCTGGAATGTGATGAAGTGTCCAGTATTGAGTTATGAGACGTCAATGGCTTTGGTGTTATTTAGGACAGCCTGTCTATTGAAGCTCAGGGCTATGTTCCTGTGTTGCTGGAGAATTTGTGTAGTATGTCTTGCTCTGGAACTTGTTGGCCTTTGGATGGTGCTTGGTTTCAATGTAGGTATGGAAGTGTTTGATGAGCTCCTGTCAATTAATGTTGCCTGGAGTCAGGAGTTTTCTGGTGTTTTCAGGATTTGTTCTCCTCCTGAATCTTCAGTCTTATTCTTACAGTAGCCTCAAGACTTCTCCATCTATACAGCACTGATGATAAAACATCTAGGTTAAAGATAAAAGTTTCTCCACAGTGAGGGACACCCAGAGAGGTTCACAGAGTTACATGGAGAAGAGAAGAAGGAGGAGGGAGATAGAGGTGACTAGGAGGAGAAGAGGGGAAATCAAAAGAGGAGAGAGCAAGCTAGCCAGTAATCACGTCCTTATGTGCGCTCCACAGTCTGGACAGCTCAGAGATGTTCTTGGAGTTATACAGAGAAGAGAAGAGGAAGGAAGGTGACAAAGGTGACCAGGAGGATAAAGGGGGGAATCAAAAGGAGAGTGACAGATATAGCCAGTAATCAGTTCCCTAAGTGTTCTCCACAGTCTGGAACACACAAAGAGATTCACAGAGTTGGGTAGAGAAGAGAGGGGGAGGGAGGAGATAGAGGCAACCTGGTGGAGAAAAAGGAGAGTCCAAAGGGGGAGAGAGCAGTGAAGCCAGTAATCTTGCTCCCAAGTAAAAATGGACGTTAAAGATTGGATTCTTAAAGGTACAAAATTTATAACAAATACCAAAAAGCAAAGATTAAAAATCTTGGGTAGAGGTTGGATTCTCAAAAATACAAAAATTATAATGTGTGTGTATATATATATATATATATATGAAGTTTGTTTTTAAAAAATAGGGTCTTTTTTTTCAAAGTAATAGGTTATAAAAATGAAAAAGGAGTAATAGAGGACTTAAAATTTTTTTAAATTTTTTCATTTAAAAAATGATAATAGTAAAAATATATCTAGGACTTTCTCTGGTGTTGTTGTGGACACTGTGGGGTCAGTTTCAGATAGTTCCTTGATCTGGCTTATACTTCTCAAGATCTATAAGCCCCTTCCTATGTAGTCGGTGCTAACTACAGGGTTTTAATCTATTGCACCTATCACTTCAAGGCGGTTCCCTCTGTTTGTTTGGCTTCTTCTGTTTGCTGTCTCTTCAGTGTCTAATTTCCGCCCAGACACAAGGGGGCGGTGGTGGACACTTTTTTAGGCTCACTTGTTCAGTAGTGCTGTGGGGAGGGAGGAACACTGCAAACAAATAACACTGGCCTGTGCTCACAGTGTCTCGGCCATACTGGGTTTGCCCCCGCTCACAGCGTGTGTGCTTTCCCTGTCTACACTGCTTAGGCTCTAGGTTGCTCTGCAGGTAACTGTCTGAGGCCAGCCCTGGACTGTATGCACTTCCAAGGTCTAAGCTGCTCAGGTTCAGGTACTTGGGTACTTCTCAAAGACACAGACTCTGTTGGGCCTGCATTTTGTGCCCTTCCAGGTCCAAGCAGCTCAGGTGACCAGGTGCTTGGCTAGCACAGTTGCTGCGACTTATCGCCTCCCCCGTCCCTGCCGCTCAGTTTTCTGGGTGTACAACTGGCACACCTTCTCAGGTGTGCTGTGTGTCTCTTCTGGGGAGCTGATCTCAGGCTGCAACCCTCCCAGCAGATGTCAACCATTCAGAATCCCAAGAAGTCTTGGTTAGCAATGAAGCCTGCTTGCAGTTTGGTAGATGATGCCTCTCTGGGGCCGCAATTGCCCCTTTTCGGCTCTGGCTGCCCTTGCCTCCCTGTGGTGGGAGGTGGGCTGGTCTGCAGCCGGCTAGCTCTGCTCAGTCCTTTGTTCTGTGAGCAGGCCTGGTGGTGTCTTAGGTTAGGGCTTTTCCCGGGATAGCTATCCTACAGTCTGGTTTGCTATCTCAAGTTGGTTCCCTCAGGTTGCCCTCAGGGCATTCAGGCCTTACTCTAAGTAAAGCAGCCCATACCTCCCTGCCCAGCCCCTGCTTGCTAGTGGCCCAGCCCCTGCTTGCTAGTGGCCCAGCCCCTGCTTGCTAGTGGCCCAGCCCCCACTTGCTAGTGGTGAATGCAGGCGTCTGCGCTGCTTCTCCACTGGAAGTTACTGTTGGGCACATAATCTGTGGGTTTTAATTATTTATTTATTTTTTCCTCCCTGTTATGTTGCCCTCTGAGGTTTCAAGACTCGCTACAGACTCGCCAGTGAGAGTGTTTCCTGGTGTTTGGAAACTTCTCCCTTTTTTAAGACTCTCTTCCTGGGACGGATCTCTGTCCCTACCTCTTTTGTCTCTTTTTTTTTTTATCTTTTATACCTTTCCTACCTCCTTTTGAAAACAATGGGCTGCTTTTCTGGGTGCCTGATGTCCTCTGTCAGCATTCAGAAGTTGTTTTGTGGAATATACTCAGCGTTCAAATGTTCTTTTGATGAATTTGTAGGGGAGAAAGTGGTCTCCCTGTCCTATTCCTCTGCCATCTTAGGACTGCCCCTGAGTTTTTCACTAAAACATCACTTCTTGCTGACAGGGGCAAGGAATAAGGCTCAGGTAGAGGAATGAATATTTTTCCAGGGGGAGGGGGTGATAATAAATTTAAGATTTTGTAAATTTTGTAAAAATCTTTTGTAAAGATTTTGACCATTGCATTGGTCCAGAGTGAATACTTAAACTTCCTGAAAGCAGTCCATAGAGGAGATGGGGCAAAGGAATGTGCCTTGAAGGCAGATGAAAGAGGCATGTGGTTGGGAGGCTGAGGCAATCCCGCAGTTTTAGGGACCTGTGCTATCATGTTGCTTTTCTGTTAAGGTTCAATGTTTGAAAAATGACGTCTTTGGGAAGAAGTGGCCCCAGGCAGGATCACTATGAACAGAATTTGCCTTCCTTGCTTTATGGAAGTGTTCATCCTAGGGCATGCTGTAGGTGGCTCCAGGAGTTCCAAGCAAGACTTATATGCCTAAATTCATGTTTCGTTACTCACATTCTGAAATCACTGACACTTACTGGTCCATCTTTGCCCTTGAGAGAAGAATTTGTGCTGCAAGCTCTGCTTGTGCTGTTCCCTAAAAAGCCAGGAGATCAACGGGTGTCGATGTTGGCTCCTTGAGAGAGGTCACTTTGCTTGGTGAGAGAATATAAGTAAAAATAGAAGTCCCAGTGTAGCCTCTTGGGCAAATGACTTATTCATAGGTTCTAAATTATTGAGGTCATTGAAGAGAGTGCTATTTTTAATCTTTGAGAGAGGAATAAATGGGGTGAACTGGGTTTTAAGTAAGGCTATGTTTCCATAGGGCAAAAGGTAAAAGATGAAAACCCCTCTAACAGGAGAGGGGTGGGTATGCTTGCCTGTGATGGGCATGTGCTCCGTGGGTGGCCTTCAGAAGCCTTATGTCCGTAGACCAGTCTGCCTCATCAGCGGCCCCTGCAGAGCTGGGCTGGCCCCTGCACTTTAGCTGGAGCAATTGTATAGAGTGCTGGTAAGAGCTCTCTGCCACCAAATACAGTCCCCACCTTTGTCACTCCTCCAGAACTCAAAGATCTTGTTTTTCTTGAAATAGAAATGCTTGTTGAGGAGCTGTACACATTGATGACTGGTTTATTAGCTGCCATCCTCATTTTTGGTGAACACCTTTGCAAAAAAAACAATGAGTTGGTAGTTGATTAAGAACCGAAATGGAATGCAGAGAGTCTTTGAGGTGAGAAGAGGGGAGGAGAGTGGCAGTAGATGATGGGCCTGGCATGTGGGAATGTATAAATGAGGATTCCGAGATAGGAGGGGGAATTGAGAAAACTTGTTTGAAAACACCTTATTTCCACTGTACTGTCTCTAAGTTCTTTAAGGAATTCCAGATGATTTTCCCTTCTATTCATTTTTCATCCTCTTATAACAACTTCTTACCCACATGGATAGATAAGTACTATACATAGCCAATAATTGGTCAAGTCTGTGTGTGGATTTGCTGATTCTTCCATTTAATATTCTTAGAATCCTTCTTTCTTGGTGCCCCTCGCCCTGACCATTTAGCACTCTTGCTTACTTCCCACTGAGTTTCATTTCTAAAATTTGGAAATCCCCTAATTTGTGAGGCAGAGCCTACTTCCTACTAAAGAAGGTTCCATGCCTCTGCAACATGAGCCCTAACCTAGCCCACCCCAGACATGCGTCTGTACCCACACTAAACTTGGAATTGGAAGGTGGTGGCCCAAGGAAGCACGGATACTATAGAATGGACTCTGGGGAGAATGAGGGCAGTAGCCTGCAATTCCCAGTGGCAGCATTCAAGGCCCAGCATTGTCTCCTTGGCAACCTGCAGTGTCTCTTGTTATCTTTGCCCTTCATGCCTGTACTATCTTCATGGGCCAGCTCTGCCTATCTGTTCATCCCAGACATTCTATGAGCTAGCCAGTACCCTCCTAATAAAGCCCAAATCTCTTTAAACTGACAAAGAATGGTATTTGTTTGTGCAACTTAGACTTCTGTTTTTTTTTTTATTTAACTTACACAAAATTGTCTATGTACCAGCACTTTACAAATATATTAGCTCATTTAATCAATTAAGTCTCTAATCTTGATACTCAGTAGAGACTATTATTCCCATTTATATATAAAAAAACCAAAATACAGAGACGACATCTAATTTACCTTTAGGTAACTCAGTTGGTCAGTGGTAGAGCTGGGATTCAAACCCAAGCTCTCTCTCTCTCTCACTTTCTCTCTCTTTCTTTTTTTCTTAGCTGTGCCATGCAGCATGCAGGATCTTAGTCCTCCAACCAGGGATTGAACCCACCCTCTTGAAGTAGAAGCACAGAGTCTTAACTGCTGTATCACCAGGGAAGTCCAAAACCCAAGCTCTTAGCCACTGTGTCCCCTTGCCCTCTAGGCAGATCTTTCCCCACTGTCTTCCTTTACAGTCTTCCCCACCACTCCTGTCTGCCTTCATGCTTGGGCTTCCCCATCCTGTAATGAACCATAAGAGCCTGTGTCTCAGACCTGCCTGGTTACTTCACTGATTTACAAGCCTAAGTTGTTAAAAAAAAAAAAGGCTAGATGTTTTCCTCCTGAGACCTAAAAACATTTTATTACAATCGTGAGAAATAATTTCTCCTGAAAAATCTTAGGGTTTGTCTTAACTAAATAGCTGTGGGAATCTCTAATAGTTTTTAGACATAAGGAAGATATATTGCTATTCAGTTAAGGAAGAGCAAGGCCAAAAGAAATACTGATATTAATTCAAGCCAATTTATGAGAACTTTCCTTGTGTGCAATAGCTTATGATGAAATTTTGAATAAAGTAGGTTATTTCTATGTAGGATATTGAATAAAGTAGGTTATTTCTTATGCTGTTTCTGACTTTTTTTTTTTTGACTTCTGTTTCTCACTATCTTTCTCTTTCCAAGCCTTCTGTCTTCATATTAATTTGCCCCTGATTCTGAGCAAAACACTAACTGGCATCTAAGAGGAAATGTCTTTCATTTGACTGGGAGCCCTACAAGGAGCACTGTGGCCCCAAAGACCTGTCAGTGCCCTGTTATCATTTATTCCTTCTGGATCTGTCAAAGCCTCTGAACAACATGATTCATTCTGCTGCCTGTTGCTAAGTGTCCATCATTCCCTTAGAGGAGGTTGAAAACCAACCCAATTACATTCCACTTAGGTCACATTTACCCTTAAGAGATTTGACAGAAGGCTGCAGTATGCAAAGAGATTTTCCACAAATGGGAGGCAAGAGCAGAGGACTGGATAAGAGAACAATGGTCATCCAAACCAGCAGTGTATCTGAGTGAAAGGCTGAAAGGAATTCTCAGGTGTGAGAGGCAAAAATACTGAGTTAGAGAGACTCTCAGATTCTCCTTCTTAGGTTTTTGTTATTTATTTATTTTTTTAAGTACAGACAATTGCCAACCAGACATGAACTAGTCCTGCCTCAAAGCATGAGTAGCTATCCCGCTTTGCCACCAGAGTGGCCCTGATAGGCTGAATCTATAGGAAGTTCCAGGAGGTCCAGGGAGGAAGAGAAAAAGAGAAGAAAATGGAATTAAGCATATCTGTAATGCTGTGCTTGTCAACATTCCCAAGGACTTGACAAAGCATGTGTCTAAATTAACAAAAATGCCAATAAAGGGGTAGCCAGTGTGTAGATGGAAAAAAATGTTACGTTCACATGTTCTACAAAGTAAAGAAATACATTCTTTGACCCTAAGAATGCTCATAGCCAAAAAAGTAGGACTCCGTTTGGCATTTTAAGGAGTCTCTCCATTTATCTGCCCCAATTGCCTGAAATGCTGTTTATTCCTTCTTTTCTCAAACCTCATTTGGTCTTTCTGACCTGACCCAAAACCCATCTCTTCCAGGAAGCTATCAATGGTGACTCTAACCTTGATTAAAATTTTCTCCAAAATTCTGTTAAATTCAGAGTCTGTGGATACTTATCATCTATATTGGATTGTTTGTCCTTGTATGTTGGTCTCATCTCCCAGTCAGGAGTTAAGCTTCATATGAGACCAGTTTATCCTCTGCTTTTAATATCTCCCAGGTTTCCCCTGTGGCTCAGCTGGTAAAGAATCCGCCTGCAATGCGGGAGACCTGGGTTCGATTCTGGGTTGGGAAGATCCTCTGGAGAAGGGAAAGGCTACCCACTCCAGTATTCTGGCCTGGAGAATCCCATGGATTGTATAGTCCATGGGGTTGCGAAGAGTTGGACACGACTGAGCAACTTTCACTTTCACTTTATGTCTCCCAAACTCCCTTTAGAGTAGGAAACAGCTTTACTTTCAGCTGCAAGCAACTGAAAACTCCAACTCAAACTAGCTTAAGCAATTAGGACATTGATTATGTCAGGTAACAAGAGGGTCAGCAGTTGTGTGGGCTCCAAGTGTGGCTTCCAGCTCCACCTCTCTCCATGATGCTGATGGCTCCACCTTTCTTTACAAGTTGATCTCCCTCAGCTGCAGGGAAATGGCTATGGCCGCTCCCAAGTCCCTTCAATCATGACACTGTCTGAAAGGGGACTATCTCCTCCTGTGCCTCTTGTCTAGAAATGAGGAAATTTCTTCCACAACTCCTTTAGCAGATTTTGCCTCATATCTTATTACCCAGAATTGAGTTACATGACCTTTAACTGGGCTTCTTTGGTAGCTCAGCTGGGGAAGAATCCACCTACAATGCAGGAGACCTCAGTTCGATTCCTAGGTTGGGAAGATGCCCTGGAGAAAATAATAGACTACCTACTCCAGTATTCTTGGGCTTCTCTGGTGGCTCAGATGGTAAAGAATCCTCCTGAAATGCAGGAGAACTGGGTTTGATCCCTGGGTTGGGAAGATTCCCTGGAGGAGGGCATAGCAACCCACTACAATATTCTTGCCTGGAGAATCCCATGGACAGAGGATCCTGGCAGGCTGCAGTCCATGGGGTAGAAAAGAGTGAAACACGACTGAGCAACTAACAGCTAAAGCTACTATTATCTGTGCTTCTGATGTTAGTGATAGCTGTGTATCTGTATGGTGGAAGTGCCATATAATGGTGAGCTACAATGCATCACCCCCAACTCTGCATTCAGTAGCATCATGTTGACTATTTGAAATGGCAATGGTATGAGTACTCAACCACGGAAATAGTCAAATGATAGAAATCATGATTTGATTTATTGTTTTGCTGATTATCTGGATTTAGCAAAGTGACAGAGAAAATGTGTCTAATGAAGATGGAACATAAAAATGTGGTGTGTCCACATCCATTTTACTGTGAATAGCACAAAACATCAAAGAAGGGTTCTTCCAGTTTTCAAAAGCCATTATTTGAACCAGTGAAGTCATTCACATTGACGAATGACATATCTCTTCTGGTTTACTTTCATATTACTTTTATTATTACAGTAACATAAATGAAAATATCAACCAACATTCAGATCAGAATTGTGCTAATTTATTAATTGCAACCATAAAATGATTAGGGATACAAGAGTTCAGAAAAAAAATCAACAAAAGGATGCTATGAGAATTGGCCTTATGAACTTGTGATGAAAAGTATTATATACTTAATAATTATATACAAATTATATGTTGCATATGCTTTATATTAGTAAAACGTAACATATATAGGTACTAATATATCATATAATACTAATATATGTAGTATAATACTGATATACACAGTGTAATATACATAGTATAATATGTGTGTGTGTGTGTGTGTGTGTGTGTATGTCCCCCAAAAGCCTGTTATTACACATTTATCAGTACAACACTAGGACTATCAATATATTTAAAAATCTACAATATCTTCAATGACCAACCATGGCTAATTTTGTTTGGGTGTCATTTAGAAAATATATTAATCTGATTTTAAATTTCTTCAGTAAGTTAAAAGATAGATTCAAAATGGTTCATTAAGTTTATTTTGTGGAAGAAAGTCTTGAATGAACAACTCTGTTTTGGTTTAGTTTGTTGGTGATTTCAGCAATCAGTGAAGTTTATTTCCCAGATACTGAGTCCACTGTCTGAATCAGTTCAAGTTCCTGGTAATAAATAAGCCACACTGACAAAGAGATTTACCATAATCACATTATTCTCTCTCATCATGATGAATCCTCCAGGATATGGCGCATCTAGACATTTTAACACCCACTGGGCCAGTGCTCAGCTCTGAGCTTATACCAGGGAAAGCAAGGAACTTCATTCGTAAAATGTTTCTGCCTCCTTTTTGACTTGCTTTCTCTTAGAGAACAGACTAGAGTTCACCTGTTATTCTTTCTATACATTAGTCATGTTATCAAGTGGTGAGAGGAAAGAAGAGGTTTTGGCCCCTGGAAATGCACATTTCAGGATTTAACTCTCAGGAATTTCCTGCAGTCCAGTGGTTAGGACTCGGCATTTCACTGCTGTAAGCCGGGGTTCAATCCCTGTTCAGGGAATTAAGATCCTTCAAGCCATGTGGCATGGCCATAAAGAAAAAGACAATCAATTTTTGAAAAAGATTTGAATCTCTTAGGCCAGGCGTGAGTTGAAGATATGACTTCTTTGGGGAAGTTGCCCTCTGGGCTTTTTTTTTTTTTTTCCAAGGAATGGTTTCTCTTCTCAGTAAATGTGGTAGTTTATGTTGAAATGGGGAATGATGGGAACCCAGTCATTATAGTTTCCTCCGTAATCTTATCTCTCTTTGTTGCTTATTTCAGCAGTGTTTTTCTTTTAAATTCTCAACATAGTTAAACAGATCTCAACACCTCAGGTTGTTACTGTTGTTGTTATTCATATAAGGGGAATGGCAGTTCTTTATTGATCCTTTGCTATGTTTAAGTCAGTAGGCCAAATACTTACCATATCTTCTCTAATACTCAGAATAACTGCACAGGTGGAGGTGTGTGTGCTAAGTCACCTCAGTCATGTTCAGCTCCTTGAGACCCTATGGACTATAGCCCACCAGGCTTCTCTGTCCATGGGATTCTCCAGGCAAGAATACTGGAGAGGGTTGTCATTTCCTTTTCCATGGGTAATCATTGTCTTTTCCAAATAATAAAACTGAAGCCCAAAAAGATTTGATAACCAAGATTTTAACCAGAGTCTGTCTGGCTCTAAAGCTCTCATTTCCCCTCTATGTCAGGATTTCTCTCTTTCCTCAATAACTTTTTAGGGCTTCATCCTATCAGAGAAATATACTGAATGAGGAAAATTTTCAAAAGTTGCATTTGGGTCGTATAGGTCAATAATCCACATTAGGACATTCTTACTTTAAGCTTGACCATTTGCTAATACTGATTTTTTAAAAATGCACTTTTGGTGTCCTTGCTGCTGCTGCTAAGTCACTTCAGTCGTGTCTGACTCTGTGCGACCCCATAGACAGCAGCCCACCAGGCTTCCCTGTCCCTGGGATTCTCCAGGCAAGAACACTGGAATGGGTGTCCTTACAAGTCTGCAAAGATCAGGTGGAACCAGGGCAATAAGTTCTCAGGGACATTTCCTGAAAACCTAGGGGACTCTCTGGGGCACAGAGTCCTGTTTCACTGGTTTCATGGACCTCTTGGTATTTGAATCTCAGAAGGCAGGCCAATGCCGCATAGAGTTTTTTCATTTTGTAGGTGTAATGCCATGAAGGCCCAGCGTTTCAGAAACACAGCATGCCCTGTCTAGTTTTTCTTGTGAAATCCTAGCTTTCAGGTCCAAAAAGAAATGCATCAGGTGTAAGGCCAACCAGACAAGGAGCAAGCAGCCTCTCAACAAGATGATCCAGTACCTGTTACAGAATATTGTTCTAATCCTGCATCATACAATCAGAAGAAATGAAAAAGGCCAAAACATCAGTGTAGAACCATGGCAACGCCTGGCACCCACAGCCCAGTGGCCGTATGCCTAGAGAGATAAAGGCTATTGCTGGCATCCTTTTCCTTGCATGGATTGCTCCCAAACATCAGAATCAAAAACAGATGGAGATGCTTGGTATCATAACAATTGAGATGCTCCAGTGTCATTACAGGTCAAGATAGGCTTGTCCACATTTGTAAGCTCAACACAGTCCTCAGACACACAAGTAGGTTCAGCCTCATCCAAGAAGATTCTCTCCAGCCCTCATCAAATCATTGAAATGAGAAATCAAGGTAGCCTTGAAATGAAAGAAGTATCACTAAAGGGCAACCAAGCCTATGGCAGTGTATTCAAAATGTTTTCCTCCTATAGCCACTTAACAAATTAGGAAAAATTATATACCCCTGACATACTTTTAAGTTTACAAGTTTTATCATCAATTTTCTTATAGTTGCAAAGGATAGTTTCTGACATACTGTGTTGTACATGTGCATTCAAGATCTTTTCAACAAAACTCTTGAAGTTACATATTTAAAAAGCATCCAATTTATTGAAAAATCTATCATATCTAATTGACGAAAGTCGTCCTCACTGTCAAACTAATAAATCAGGGATGCTTTGTGTCAGAAAAAAACAAGTAATTATCAGTAACTCAAGTAAATGATTGAATATGCATTTCCCCTTGACAGTCTTCTCCCTTCTGAATACTAATTGTGAAGAGAGTGTCAGTTAAATGACACAAAGTTACTGTTCTCTCCTGTGTCTCTTAATCAGTCCTTCTTGGCTTTCTCCCAGGGGCCTCTCCCTCTAGCATGATGTATTCTTGATCTGACCCTTTGTTTTTGCTCCCAGAGCAATGAACCTTGGGGGTGGTTAGTGTGATTTTCTTTTTAAAGTTGGAGAAGTTCTGCTGTGAAAGTGGAGGTGGGGAAGGAGAGCCTGTAGCAGCAGGAAAGTCCTGCTGCTGAATGCAGCAGGCAGAGCATTCAGCAAAGGACGGTAGGGAAGCTGAGTCTGAAAAGTTATTCTCTCAAAACTCTTAACACTGCATAACACTTGGAAAGCCTCTTTTATGCCCAGCATTAAGCAAACTGTTTTTAAGAATCAGTGTTCCAAGTCATGGAAATAAATATGGTTTTGTTTCCAGGACACTGTGTTTATGAATTTTGGGGGTCTTCTTTCTTTCTTTTTCCCTTTTCCTTCCTTTCTCCACCCCTGGTGGCTCAGACGATAAAGGATCTGCCTGCATTGCGGGAGACCTGGGTTCAATCCCTGGGTCAGAAAGATCCCCAGGAGAAGGGAATGGCTACCCACTGCAGTATTCTTGCCTGGAGAATCCCATGGACAGAAGAGCCTGGTGGGCTACAGTCCATGGGGACACAAAGAGTTAGACATGGCTGACTGACTAATAATTTCATTTTCCCTTCATCAGTGGATAGGAGTATGGAGGATGTCCTCACTATTTGATGTCCCTACAGCCATTAATATTGCCTCTTCTCCCAAAACCGAGAAATCCCTCCCTCCTTGCCGTGCCTTAGTGCTGACATACAGAGTTTACACTGAGACTTGGCACAGAGGAAAATTTACCTTGAAGATCATTGTGAAGGTGACGTGTCAGAGTCCCTCATGCTCACAGCCTCTTCCAAGCTCTTGGGAGAGTCCCTAACATGTGTTGCAATATCATGTACTTCTGTAAATTATTTTTAAATGTATGTCTCTGTTCTCTTACTTAAAGAGGATCCCTCCACACAAATATAAGCTCCCCATCCCATTAGGGTTTCCAGATTTAGCAAATAAAACTTCAAGATCACAGTTAAGTTTGAATTGAAGATAAGCTATTGATAATTTTTGATTATTCCAAATATTGCATGGAACAGAGTTATAGTAAAATGGTATTTGTTTTTCATCTGAAATTTTGCCTAGCAGCCAGTTTTGTCTATCAGCTGCCCTTCCTCCCTCAAAACTTTGATCCTCTGCTGTTTGGACCAAAAATGGTAAGACAAACCTTGCTGTTTCCAAATCATGCAAAGAATTGTTTAGTTTATGTTGTAAACTCTTCTCAAACTATAATTTGAGACTTTGAAAGTCAGTCCCGACCAATCTTACGCAACCTTATTTTTTGGCACATTTTTTTGCTACAGAAACACTGATCAAAATAATTTCCCAACTCTGTGGGAAAATGAGAAACTCTCCTGTTGTCTGGCGAGAGGCAAGAGAACTGTGAAATGTCACTGTTGGGCTTTGAGATGGGATCCAGAGTGGAGCATGTGTTTTCAGAAAGAAGCTCTGTAAATGGCTGCAGGGAAGCAGTAGCTAGTGGGGGAGGAGAGAATCCTGGCTCAAGAAGATTTGTGTCACAGGAGAAAGTACTAGGGGCTTCCCTGGTGGCTCAGCAATAAAGAATCCACCTGCCAATGCAGGGAATGCAGGTTCGATCCCGGGGTTGGGAAGATCACCTGGAAAGGAAGTGGCAACCCACTCCAGTACTCTTGCCTGGGAAACCCCATGGACAGAGGAGCCTGGTAGGCTAAAATCCGTGGGGCCACAAAACAGTCAGACAAAACTTAGCAACTAAACAGCGAGGAAGTACTGGAGAGTATTTCTCAATCTTACACCCTGATCTACACTGAGAAACACATTTTCCATCATGACCCCAAATTTGCTTCTGTGTATATGAGATTGAAACAAAAGTTTCATGCAGCTTTCACCATTACTACATGTACAATTACTATGTAATCTACGCTGATATCTTCTACTCTGATTTATATGATTTTTTTTTTAAGAGCTAATAGTACTCAGTTGATTTCACAACAAACTGATGGATCATGAACTTAGAAACTACTTAACTGGCTTAAAAACTACTGCATGGGAGCACTGCCATTCAAAGGCACTGCTCAGGGCACTGGCTTTAGTGGTCTCCAGAGGAAAAGGAGCCTGTGGGAATTCCATGTTTACAGTGGTTAGGACTCAGCACTTTCACTTCAGGGACCTAGGTTCGATTCCTGGTTGGGGAACTAAGATCCCGCAAGCCATGTGGTGTGACCAAAAAAAAAAAAAAGAGAGAGAGAGAGAGAAGGAGCTTGTGTCACAGTGTAACTCAATGAGCTGCTCTCTTCCTTGAGAAAATCTTTCTCTGAAAGCAATGTCAGCTGAAGATAACACTTAGGGACAGCGAAGTCATCCTCACATCCTAAGGTGTGAGTTCCTTACCCTCTCACAATGGGTAACAAACGATTTGCAAGTGAGTGCCAGTTCTCCAACGACCCTTTGAGAAGCAGTGTGGGCTGAAGTGTGGCACGGAAGAGATGGACTAAACCCATGGAGCAGGGGTCCAGAGGAGCCCCGAGGGAATGTAGGCTGAGTAGGAGGGGAGGGAAGCCAGAGCAGGCTCTGTGTGCACTTCAAACGTCCGTGAGAACACATCACTGAGACCAAGGGGCCTGTTTTGGAGAAGGGCAAGCCCCTTTCTAGGGATGCCATCCACCCGAAGGAGAAAGTCCTTTTCAGACAACTGGTTCAACTACAAAAATATTCCTGCATTCAAAGAGATTCATCAGAGAAAATGCAAAGATTTTACTGCAAAGAACAAGATTTGTTTTTCTTACCCCGAAGAAAGTAAGCTTCATCTCTCTTTCTGTCTAATACCTATATCAGACCCTTTCCTTTATCCTGGAATCATCAGTTCTTTCATTTGGTCTCCTCCCTCTAACGTAATGATCTTTCCTTACACTTCATAGTGAAAAATAGAATTTTTTCATCTTTTCTCCACTAAACCTGCCAGTCCACCAACACAACCCTCCATCTCCCCTCCCAAGGAGTGTACTGCCTGGTGATGTGAGGAATTATTATAACTTATTACCCCATTACAGTGGGGGTCTATATCCTTCAAGTCTAGTATACAAACACTAAATTTTATTGCTGTCTTCATTAACAGGGAAAATGACTGTTGACTAACACTTAGCAAAACAGATACATTCTGGTTGTCAAACTTTATTTATTTATTTCATTGCACTCTATATCTCTGAATTTGAGAAAAGAATAACATGGAATCTTTTGCGTTTCCATACAAATTATGAAATCTTTGTTCTAATTCTGCAAAAAATACCATTGGTAGTTTGATAGGGATTGCATTGAATCTGTAGATTAATTTGCTGTCTCTGCAAGCATCTTCCAGCATTCCCTCTCTACCAGATGCTTTCCCAAGCACTCAGTTTATCCCATCTTTTAAAATATGCCTCCACTGATTCTGTCTATGTTCTCTCTCTACACTACTCACAGGTAATTTTCTCTAAAGAATTGCCATCTCCATTTATTTCCTTTTGCTAGTCTGCCTACAGCACCTACCACCCCACCAAAAATACTCTGGGTATAAAAGTCATCAGCGGCTTCTATATTGCTAAATCTAACAGAGACTTTTCAATTCTCACCTTCCTCAGCATTTTAGCAGCTTTAGACACAGTTCCAGCTCCCTCCTCCTTGAACGGCTCAGACCTTGGCCTCGCTGATGACACACCTACTCCCTGGCTTTTCCTCCTATCATACAGTCTTATCTTCTTTCCTGGCTTATCCATCTTTCATTGGGTCTTTGCTTGTTAAGGGAGATCCCCTCCTTCCATCAAGAAAAGGATACTCCTTCCCCAGTGGCTTAGGCAGTAAAGAGTCTTCCTACAATGCAGGAGACCTGGGTTCGATCCCTGGGTCAGGAAGATCCCCTGGAGAAGGAGATGGCAACCGACTCCCGTGTTCTTGCCTAGAGAATCCCATGGACAGAGGCTACAGTCCATGGGCTTGCAAAGAGTCAGACATGACTGAGAAGCTAACACTTTCACCTTGTATCCCTGGCTTAGGTAAATGGCAACTCCACCCATACAGCTGTTCCCTAAAACAAGCCCTCTTGATTCCACTTCCAGTACCCAACTCACATCTGCTCATTTTTCTCTGTCTCCATTGCTGCTACCTGAGACCAAGCCACCATCATACTTCATCTCTACTCTGCAATCCTTTCCTTACTGGTATCCCCATTTTTATTTTTGCCCCCTACCCAGCGATCTGTTCTTCATATAGCAATCATCACCATATTCCTAAAACAGAAATCAAATTGTGTCACCTTTCTGCTTAGAAAGACTAAATCACTTTCCTAGAGAACTTCAAATAGAATCCAAGCTCTTAAACTTGGTCTGCAAGACCCAGAGTGATCCAGCCCCTGCCTATTTCTCTAGCCACACCTCCTTCCGTTTCCCCTTCATCTACCACTCTTCCGTAGCACAGGCTTTCTTACAGGATCAAGATCTTTCTTGCTTGAGGTTCTTTGTACCAACTGTCCCATTTTCTGAGGTTGATACCCCCTCTACTTCACTTGCTCCACTCCTGTGAATTCCCGCTCATCTGTCCATTAGGTAAAAGTTGAAAAGTTAATTCTTGAGAAAAACCTCTCCAGAGTCACTCATTCCCAGCTCATCATCAATCTGAATTAAGTTCCCTTAGTTATATTCCTTAGCATCCTGTATTTTCTTCATAACACATTCTATAATTTATAATTGAGCCATTATCTGTATGTTTTTTTAAAATATAAATTTATTTATTTTAATTGAAGGTTAATTACTTTACAATATTGTATTGGTTTTGCCATACACCTGTGCTGGATTCATGTTGATGTATCTGTGTGTTTTTTTGTCTGCTTAATATCTTTTGTCTCCATTTAACTGTAGCCCTCATGAGGCTAGTGCCTAGAACAGTACCTAAAACATTAGGAAATGCTCAACCAATTGTGTAATTTATGCATTTATTTACTTCTGGCTGCGCTGGCTCTTTGTTGCCGCATGCCCGCTTTCTCTAGGCGTGGAGTGTGTGGGCTCGTCCTTCTTGCAGTGCACGGGCTTCTCACTGTGGCGGCTTCTCTAGTCTCAGCACACGGGCTTGAGGCACATGGTGCATCTCTAGGTCCACAGGCTTCAGGAGTTGCAGCATGAGGCCTTCAACAGTTGTGTCAAATGGGCTTAGTTGCCCCATGACATGTGGAATCTTCCTGGACTAGGATTTGAACCTGTGTCCCCTGCACTGGCAAGTAGATTCTTAACTACTGGACCACCAGGGAAGTCCATCAGCAACTTTTAACTGAATGAATGAGGGATATGGCGACTAATTTTTCAAATGGATGCTAAACACTGACAGTCTTAATTGCTTTCAACCCCAAGGCTGTTGGCAAGTATGATTCATGCAGCGGGTGTGCAATGGGTCAGTTTCCTGTAAATTAGTGTCCATCAGTGTTGTGCTGGAGCAGGCTAAAGAGAACCAGTTCTGGCCATCTTTCTTCCCAACTTCACATCGAGTGACAATGTGTTGGTAGCCATGATAGGAGTATGTATACCACAAAAATAGCAAATGCTGCAAATCATAGCTTGCTTTTCCCTTTGGAGAGCCAGTTTACTGGCATACCACTGGTATCTACTATATATCCAACATGTTAGGTATTATGGAGCCACCATTAAAAAAATAAGTCATTGTCCCACACCAGCAATAGTTACCAGTCTAGTCTAGGGAATATGACAAACAACAAGAATCAAGGAGAATCGGGCACAGCTATGGTACGTGAGCACATCCATGGTCATTGAAGGATAAGGTCAGTAGGGACTGGAATAAGTACCAGTGGGCATCCAGGAAGTGGAGCCAAGGCTAAAACTGGTGGATTGAGAGGATCTATGTACCTGGACCATGGAAGGTAATCCCAGCGGAGAGACAGTAAGGACCTAGGGCTGGTCATGAGCCAGGGAAATGTAGCTGGAATGGGAGCAGACAGAAGTAGTTGTAAAGAGTTTCTCTTGAGATTTCTTTGTGCATGTAATTTTGGTAAATCAGATCATATTTTAAATATAAATCCAGATGTTAAAGAATTCTTAAGGCAAATTTGTTTAAAAAAGAGAAGTGAAGGGCAAACAATCTTACTTTATTTTTCAGACTTAGGTTTTACTAGAATAATGTTTCCTTGAAGTCATGCACATCTCTGCTACATACCCTGCCCCCCAACCCCCAACTACATCTTCAACCTGCCAGATGCTCTCTCTCAGGTTGGAGATTTCCCCTATTTTGGCCCTCGGTTCCTTATCTGTGAAATGAAAGGGTCCAACTTGATTGTCTCTCAGATCTTTATAGCTCAGAAAAATTGCATTTTTCTAAGTGGTCAGGCATGCAAACACTATTTCTAAGTGAGCCTAAGAAGAAGGCCAGGAAAACACTATTCTGAAATGTTCTTGCCTGAGATTAAAGGATGCTGAGGGATTCCATTTGGGGATAACAGGGTGCAGTAACTCTCCTCTTGCTGCAGAATTCAGTCAGTTTTCTTTTAGTCAAAGAAGAGATTTGACATCTAAGGATAGCGGGTGATTTCATGGGTTTTCCCTATGAGCACCATTAGGTAAATCCAGTGACCATTTGACAGGAAAATAAGAGCACTATTTTTAAATCAACAGGAAAAGGGCAGAGCAGCAAGATAGATGATTTATCCTGTGGCCAGAAGTGCACAAAATTGACTGAAGAAACTAATCGAATCGGACTTGATAAAGCTGATGCTGCCTTACAGCCCCTGTGCCTAGAAGCTTTGTCAGAGCTGGTCCGCCACGGATCCTGATTTAGGATATAGGCTGACTCATTCACTTCTTCTGAGTAACAGTGCAGCTGCACACATTGCTATTATTGGTTTTTTAAAAATTACTATTAAGTGTAACATGAGGCTTTGATGATGCTAAGTAGCAGCAAAAGGCTGGTGTCTATTGAAGGAGCCTCTTCCTAGGCATTCTTGGGACCCTCAGGTAGGGCTGGCTGTGGGCTCCCAGGGCCTTCTTTTCCCTCTCCCTCTCTGCCTCCTCCTCATTCCGAAATGTCGGAACGACTGCAGCCAGGTTGGCTTGTTCAGTCCACTCGTCTCAAGTCTCCCTAAAGCTGCAGCACAACAGGAAGCCAGAGAGACGTGCTTTCCCCATCAGCACAAGCCAGCTGTGGCTCTGCTTTGCTGCAGGTGGCCATGCTGACATCTGGCTCAGAGAGAAGAAAACCTGAATGAAGTCTTCTGAGTCTGGTGTTATCCAACCCAGGTGGCTGTGGCCCTGGCAGAAAATGCAGGTCAGTACTCAGCTACCCCAGATGGCAATTAGACATTTTGGAGGGCCTGAACCTTTTGATCTTTCCAGTTGGAGAGTGAAGACAGTAAAGCTCTCGTGCTCAGAATGGTTCAATTCACCATAGATTTAGTAAGTGCCTGCACCAAGGGTAGACAGTAAGTACTGTGAGCCAAGAGGGAAAAGAATACGGTTTCTACATTTGAAGAGTTCACAGTCTCACATTTTACATGAGCAGAAACTTTCAGTGAAACCAGATAAGTGGTAATGTAAACATATGCACAGGTTGCTATGGGAGCCCAGAGGAAGGATCTTAGAAAATGGTGCTGTCACCTGAACCATGTTGTGAAAAATGAGGAAGAGTCAGATAAAGCAAGCTAGTTTCCAGGCAAAGGGAAGTGCACAAAGAATTAACAACATAGCACCACTGGGGACTCACGGGCAGTTGGGTGTAGGAAGGTGTAAAGTGGAAGATAGAGCTTGAGAGACACACAGCTGGGGATGGAGGCTGCAGCCAGGTAGAGAGGGCCTTGGTAAGGAAACAGAACTGAGCTCCATTCTGCAGGAGTTTGGGAGCCGTTGAAGGACAGCTAGTCAGTTTGCATAGGTTGATCCTTCTAGTGCATGGAGAGGATGGATTTAAAGAGAGAGATAAAAGGGAAGCAAATCCACTAGTCTGCACAAAGGTATGGGTGCTCCAAGGCATTAGTCACACAGATAGAAAGGAGTGGGCAAGACTGAGAAGCATTTAGGAGTTAAGATCAGAAAAACCAGAAGAACTTGATAATGGACTGAGTATGTTGAATGGGGTGACAGGAGAGAGGAATTTGCCTAGGATGGTTGTCATGTTTCTTGCCAAGTATATAGATCTGTGTTTCTCAAAGTATGTGCCTTGTAACACCAGCTCTATTGGGTGCAAGAAGGCATTGTGTCAAAAGTGGCTATATCTACACATAAGTCTGAGAAATAACAGACTTAAACAAAAGTAAACGAACTCTTTGGAACTTCTCATAGCTTTTAGTGTGGTACTGCTGCAAATAACAGTAATTGCTATTATTAAGCATTTATGAGTTTCACTTATCATGTCTTTGAGCAACTGGGAAAGAAGGAAAGCCCCAAGGAAACTACTCTGAAACTTGAAAATAATGTGCGAGCAAGTACACAAATATAAACGAATAATATTGGCTACCAAGCAAGAAGTTCATAGGGCAGGTGATATGAGCCAAAGGCATTTTGGAACATGGTCTGGAGCAGGACTGAATATTTGATATACATTATTTCAGGTTCCCATAACAACACTGTAAGGTATGCATTTTGTACCTATTTTACAGGTGGGGAAACAGGGGCTCATAAAGATTAAATAACTAACCAAAATCGCCACACATCTGGTAAAGTCAAATCTCACTGTTAACATTGATACCATATCATTTTTGTGTGCCAATGTATATAGTGAGTCTGCAAGACAGGGAAGGATGTAGCATGCTGTGTCTTCTGTTGAAGAGAAACAATAAAACAGACAGTCATTTTTACCAGCACAATGGGTTTATTCAGGGACAGCAAAGAAATGCAGTTCAGGACATGCAGTCTGTGGAAACCACGGGGAAGTCTGGAGAACAAAAGAGAGGAGCATTCTGTTATAAAGGAGAAAGGGGAGTTGGGATGGGGCTATCACAGAGTCCATTAGAAGAAACTGGGGGTCCTTTTCAGTGGCTGAGCTGCGAGTCTCTCACTGGCTGGACTGTTGCCAGGCAAGAAGAAATTCTTCCTTCCTCCAGGTGGGTAGTAAAGTGGTAACTTCTTCCTATTGGAGACACAAAGGCACATTGCTTCCCTTCAGTCTGAAATTTATGCTGAGTGGTAGGGGGTGACAGTGCCCCCTTCTGGCCTCCTGACTGCATTTTAAATGAGGCTTCTATTTATTAATTTTCATTCTCCCAAACTTAAGTGAATCTTCATTCTCCCACACTCATTTCACATGCTAGCAAAGTAATACTCAAAATTCTCCAAGCCAGGCTTCAACAGTACATGAACCAAGAACTTCCAGATGTTCAAGCTGGTTTTAGAAAAGCAGAGGAACGAGAGATCAAGTTGCCAACTTGATCAAGTTGGGTCATAGAAAAAGTGAGAGAATGCCTGANCTATTGAGATAATCATATGGTTTTTATCTTTCAATTTGTTAATGTGGTGTATCACACTGATTGATTTGTAAATACTGAAGAATCACTGCATCCCTGGGATAAAGCCCAACTGGTCATGACGTGTGATCTTTTAAATATGTTGTTGGATTCTGTTTGCTATAATTTTGTTGGGGATTTTTGTATCTATGTTCATCAGTGATATTGGCCTACAGTTTTCTTTTTTTGTGGCATTTTTGTCTGGTTTTGACATTAGGGTGATGGTGACCTCGTAGAATGAGTTTGGGAGTTTAACTTCCTCTGCAATTCTCTGGAAGAGTTTGAGTAAGANATCTTTTAAATATGTTGTTGGATTCTGTTTGCTATAATTTTGTTGGGGATTTTTGTATCTATGTTCATCAGTGATATTGGCCTACAGTTTTCTTTTTTTGTGGCATTTTTGTCTGGTTTTGACATTAGGGTGATGGTGACCTCGTAGAATGAGTTTGGGAGTTTAACTTCCTCTGCAATTCTCTGGAAGAGTTTGAGTAAGATAAGTGTTAGCTCTCCTCTAAATGTTTGATAGAATTCACCTGTGAAGCTGTCTGGTTCTGGGCTTCTGTTTGTTGGAAGATTTTTGATTACAGTTTCAATTTCTGTGCTTGTGATGGGTCTGTTAAGATTTTCTATTTCTTCCTGGCTCAGTTTTGGAAGGTTATACTTTTCTAAGAATTCATCCATTTCTTCCAAGTTGTCCATTTTATTGGCATCTAGTTGCTGATAGTAGTCTCTTATGATCCTTTGTATTTCTGTGTTGCCTCTTGTGATTTCTCCATTTTCATTTCTAATTTTGTTGATTTGATTCTTCTCTCTTTTTTCCTTGATGAATCTGGCTAATGGTTTGTCTATTTTATTTCTCTTCTCGAAGAACCAGCTTTTAGTTTTGTTGATTTTTGCTATAGTCTCCTTTGTCTCTTTTTCACTTATTTCTGCTCTGATTTTTATGATTTATTTCCTTCTACTAACTCTGATGTTCTTCATTTCTTCTTTTACTAGTTGCTTTAGGAGTAAAGTTAGGTTATTTATTTGATTTTTCTCTTGTTTCTTGACGTAAGCTTGTATGCTATGAACCTTCCTCTTAGCACTTATTTTATTGAATTCCATAGGTTTTGGGTTGTTGTGTTTTCATTTTCATTTGCTTCTATGCATATTTTTATTTCCTTTTTTATTCTTCAGTGATTTGTTGGTTATTCAGAAGTGTGTTGTTTAGCCTCCATATGTTTGTATTTTTAATAGGTTTTTTTCCTGTAGTTGACATCTAGTCTTACTGTATTGTGATCAGAAAAGATGCTTGTAATGATTTCAATTTTTTTTTCATTTACCAAGGTTGGTTTATGGCCCAGGATGTGATCTATCCTGGAGAATGTTGTGTGTGCATATAAGAAAAAGGTGAAATTCATTGTTTTGGGGTGAAATGTCCTATAGATATCAATTAGGTCTAACTGGTCCATTATATCATTTAAAGTTTGCCTTTCTTTGCTAATTTTCTGTTTCATTGATCTATCCATAAGTGTGAGTTGGATATTAAGTCTCCCACTATTATCATGTTACTGATAATTTCCCCTGTCATTCAGTTCAGTTCAGTTGCTAAGTCGAGTCTGACTCTTTGCAACCCCATGGACTGTAGCACGCCAGGCTTCCCTGTCCTTCACCAACTCCCAGAGCTTACTCAAACTCATGTCCATTGAGTCAGTGATGTCATCCAACCATCTCATCCTTTTCGGGTATATCTTTCCTTTTCTCCTTTGCCTTTAGCTTCTCTTCTTTTCTCAGCTATTTTTAAGGCCTTGTCAGACAATCATTTTGCCTTCTTGCACTTCTTTTTCTTGGGGATGGTCTTGGTCACTGCCTCCTGTACAAGGAGCAAGCCTTTTTAAATTTGATGGCTGCAGTCACCATCTGCAGTGATTTTTGGAGCTCCAGAAAATAAAGTCTCTCATTGTTTCCATTGTTTTCCCATCTATTTGCCATGAAGTGATGGGACCAGATTCCATGGTCTTCATTATCTAAATGTGGAGTTTTAAGCTAATTTTTCACTCTCCTCTTTCACTTTCTTCAAGATGATCTTTAGTTCTTCTTTCTGCTCTAAGTGTGGTGTCATCTGCATATCAGAGGTTATTGATATTTCTCCCAGCCATCTTGATTCTGGCTTGTGCTTCATCCAGTCCAGCATTTCTCATGATGTACTTTGCATATAAGTTAAATAAGCAGGGTGACAATATACAGCCTTGATACACTCCTTTCCCAGTTTGGAACCAGTCTGTTGTTCTATGTGTGGTTCTAACTGTTGCTTCTTGACCTGCATGCAGATTTCTCAGGAGACAGGTCAGGTGGTCTGGTATTCCCATCTCTTTCAAAATTTTCCACAGTTTGTTGTGATCCACACAGTCAAAGGCTTTGGCATAGTCAATAAACCAGAAACAGGTGTTTTTCTGGAACTTTCTTGCTTTTTCTATGATCCAACAGATGTTGACAATTTGATCTCTGGTTCCTCTGCCTTTTCTAAATCCAGCTTTAATATCTGATAGTTCACAGTTGACATACTGTTGAAGCCTGGCTTGGAGAATTTTGAGCATTACTTTGCTAGCATGTGAGATGAGTATAATTCTGCAGTAGTTTGAGCACTCTTTGGCATTGCCTTTCCTTGAGATTGGAATGAAAACTGACCTTTTCCAGTCCTGTGGCCAATGCTGAGTTTTCCAAATGTGTTGGCATATTGAGTGCAGCACTTTCACCGCACCATCTTTTAGGATTTGAAATAGCTCCCCTGGAATTCCATCACCACCACTAGCTTTGNGATTGGAATGAAAACTGACCTTTTCCAGTCCTGTGGCCAATGCTGAGTTTTCCAAATGTGTTGGCATATTGAGTGCAGCACTTTCACCGCACCATCTTTTAGGATTTGAAATAGCTCCCCTGGAATTCCATCACCACCGCTAGCTTTGTTTGTAGTGATGCTTCCTAAGGCCCATTGGACTTCACATTCCAGGATAGCTGGCTCTAGGTGAGTGATCACACTGTTGTGATTATCTGGGTCATGAAGCTCTTTTTTGTATAGTTCCTCTCTAAATTCTTACCACCTCTTCTTAATATCTTCTGCTTCTCTTAGGTCCATACCACTTCTGTCCTTTATTGTGCCCATCTTTGCATGAAATGTTCCCTTGAGATCTCTAGTTTTCCCCATTCTATTATTTTCCCCTATTTCTTTGCATTGATCACTGAGGAAATCTTTCTTNCTCTCTAAATTCTTACCACCTCTTCTTAATATCTTCTGCTTCTCTTAGGTCCATACCACTTCTGTCCTTTATTGTGCCCATCTTTGCATGAAATGTTCCCTTGAGATCTCTAGTTTTCCCCATTCTATTATTTTCCCCTATTTCTTTGCATTGATCACTGAGGAAAGCTTTCTTATCTCTCCTTGATATTCTTTGGAATTCTGCATTCAAATGGATATATCTTTCCTTTTCTCCTTTGCCTTTAGCTTCTCTTCTTTTCTCAGCTATTTGTAGGGCCTCATCAGACAATCATTTTACCTTCTTGCACTTCTTTTTCTTGGAAATGGTCTTGGTCACTGCCTCCTGTACAATGTCATGAACATCTGTCCATAGTTCTTCAGGCACTCTGTCAGATCTAATCCCTTGAATCTATTTCTTACTTCCATTGTATAATCATATGGGATTTGATTTAGGTCATACCTGAATGGTTCCCTTTCATACCTGTTAGCGTTTGACTTACATATTGAGGTGCTCCTATGTTGGGTGCATATGTATTTATAGTTGTTATATCTTCTTGAGTTGATTCTTTGATTATTATGTAGTGTCCTTCTTTGTCTTTTTTCACAGTCTTTATTTCAAAGTCTATTTTATCTGATATGAGTACTGCTACTCCTCCTTTCTTTAGATCTCCATTTGCATGAAGTATCTTTTTCCAGCCCTTCACTTTCAGTCTGTATGTGTCCCTTGGTTTGAAGTGGGCCTCTTGTAGACAGCATATATAGGGGGTCTTGTTTTTATATCCATTCAGCCAGTCTTTGTCTTTTGGTTGGGGCATTCAATCCATTTACATTTAAAGTAATTATTGATAAGTATGATCCCTTTGCCATTACTTTGTTGTTTGGGGTTCAATTTTATAAACCTTTTCTGTGTTTCCTGCCTAGAGAAGATTCTTTAGCATTTGATGTGCTGGTTTGGTGGTGCTTACTTTTCTCAGCTTTTGCTTGTCTATAAAGTTTTTTGATTCCTCCTTCATATTTGAATGAGATCTTTGCTGGGCACAGTAATCTGGGCTGTAGGTTTTTCTCTTTCATCACTTTAAGTATGCCCTGCCATTCCCTTCTGGCCTGAAGAGTTTCTAATGAAAGATCAGCTGTTATCCTTATGGGGTGTTATCTGTGTGTTGTATCCCCTTGTGTATTATTTATTGCTTTTCCCTTGCTGCTTTTAATATTTGCTGTTTGTATTTGATCTTCATTAGCTTGATTAATATTTGTCTTGGGCTGTTTCACTTTGGGTTTATCCTATTTGGGACTCTCTGGGTTTCTTGGACTTGGGTGACTATTTTCTTCCCCATTTTAGGGACATTTTCAACTATTATCTTCTTAAGGATTTTCTCATGCCCTTACTTTTTGTCTTATTCTGGGTTGCTTTTTCTTTCTAAGATTTTTTGCTGTGGACCATTTTTAAAGTCTTTATGTGAATTTGTGACAATATTGCTTCTGTTTTATGTTCTGGCATTTTGGCCATGAGACATGTGAGATCTTAGCTCCCCTACCAGGCATTGAACCCATACCCCCTGCACTGGAAGATAAAGTCTTAATCACTGGACCACCAGGGAAGTTGCCATCCCCTACTCTTTATTGACAACCCAGCCAGTCCTTTCTGCATTCACTCTGCAGTAGTCATATATGCCTATGACAGCTGTACTTCCAGAAGTCCCCGATTTGGCTCAATNTTGTGACAATATTGCTTCTGTTTTATGTTCTGGCATTTTGGCCATGAGACATGTGAGATCTTAGCTCCCCCACCAGGCATTGAACCCATACCCCCTGCACTGGAAGATAAAGTCTTAATCACTGGACCACCAGGGAAGTCGCCATCCCCTACTCTTTATTGACAACCCAGCCAGTCCTTTCTGCATTCACACTGCAGTAGTCATATATGCCTACGACAGCTGTACTTCCAGAAGTCCCCGATTTGGCTCAGTCATTTCAACCATGGATCACCAAAACTGAATTACCACTCAAACTCTCAGAGAATACTTGAATACAGCTCCTGGGTCCCTGGGTGCTTCTCATCATCAACCAGGGGGAGCAACCATTCAGTTAACCAACAGCAGGAAGGTGGAGAAATCAGAGACCCAAAGCTGAGGGAAGGGGAGAGTGAGAGCTTGCTGACCTCAGGCTCTGAGAGCCTTCCCTCTTACACCCTCTCACAGCACATCTCCGTTTCCTGTATCACCTAATATTGATGTTACCGCAGCATCTGGGCTGCTTCAGATTGACAACCTTGAGGGCTGCAGCATCATGTCAGCTGTCACTGTGAATTCACCCTAGGTCATCAGAGTAATTGCGTAGAAAGGCAGCAGAATGCTCAGGCCCCACCCAGCCCCTCATATGGTTCTCTCTTCCGCCTTTTCCCATTCAAAGTACAGCTTCTGAGCTGAAGCACTCTTTCCTCCCAGCTCCCACCTCCATCCTGTCTTCAAACCCACTCTTCAAAAATCCTCCTTCCTAAACTGCACAGTTGTTATAGACTATTTCTAAGTTACAAAGGGATTGTACATATTCCAAAAAGTTTCCTTGTTGGAATTTCTTTGGAACGCAAAGCACATTTCCCAAAAAAATGGTGTTGGACAGATTCTTAAATCACCTATAAAGCTCTGTGTAACATATAATTAAATTAACTCGTCATACTTTACTCTCTTTAGTTACTGCTCATATGAGGGATGAGCAGTCCAAGGCCCAGTGAAAGTGAGTTTCCCAACCCAAGGCTCTCAAGGAGATTGGAGTGAGGACAGAGAATGCTTGGAGGTTGTGTGACAGGTGGCTTTGATGGGCTGGAGGTCCGGCAGTGGAGAACATGCTGGAGACAGGGTTGTATGGACACAGTTCAAAAGGCATTAGAGGAAAAGGAATGCAGAGTCTCTGAAAATGGACAGAATTTCAACACTGAATATCACAAACTTTATTCTCCAGTAAAGACATAAAAAATAACCAAAGGGTGCAGATCTAATATGTGAAAATTGTCATGGCAACTCATTCCGGGGTCAGGGAAAGCAAGCATCTGAAAATTGCATAACACTGTCTTTTGACTCTTTATCTGGGGACTGGGTGATTGCTTAAGGAGAATGAGAGGGCAGCTGTCAACACAATCACAGCAAGTGTCTCCCTTTCTTCACTGCCCACACCACCTCCGCATCAGTCATCTGTATCTCGCAGGTGGGCCCTCCATGGCAGAACATGACCCTCCTTTAAGGAAGGGGGTAGTGTTTCCCATTCTTGCCTCGATTCAGGCCTAGTATGTAAGTGTCTGGAAAGCTGGGAGCCCCTCAGGTTGTGGACACAGCATGGGCCTCAGAACGACTCCAGCACTGGAGGGGAGGGGACCTGGGGGATGTCTTCACTTGCCCCTGGCGAGAAGTGGTCTGGTGAACTCAGAGCAGTGGTTCTGTCACAGTGGTCCTTTAATTTAAGTGAATGTTCAACATACATTGAGCACTTGCCATTGTGTGAAGTATTTCCACATATTGTCCTTGAAGTTTGCTTTAATTTGATTCTATCCATATAAAAGCAACTAAATTGAGGGGGCAGGAAAGGAACTCTTCCACTCCTGCTTTTATAAGTGAATATTTATTTTATAGTTTTCCTGTCATAAGCATATGAAGAAGGCCCACTCTGTGTAAAACCTTGTGATGATCAATTGTATGTGTGGCAGGAAAGTTTGCAAATATAAAAACAGTCCTTCAAAAGACTTTGCAGTTTATATGGGAACTCAAACATGCCTCAATCATATGTGGAAATCAGGCAAAGGAATGCTGATTGTGGAAGAGGTGTACTAAGGGTCAGCCTTGATATTCCAAACTGGGATTCTGCTCTTATGAATCCACTTTTTCACGGTTCATTTCTTTTGAATAAGTAAAGCATGCCTGGAAGGCTACAGTCCATGGGGTACTTCCAAAAAGTCGGACGGGACTGAAGCGACTTAGCACATAAGTCGCTTGTGAGCTTGTCATGCATGTGAGCTCATACATGCATGCTCACAGTACAAACTCCAGTAGGGACAAAATGATATTCAGTGAATAGCCTATCTCCCCTTCTTCCCAGTCTTCTCATTTCTGTCCCCAGATGCAACCATATTTATAATTTCCTATACAACCTTCTGGAGTTTTCTGTGTATTGACATATGTCTGTTATTTTCTTCCTCTTTAATTTAATTAACAGCATATCTTAGAATACTTTCCAGAGTAGTGTTCACATAGACTTCCCTTGTTTCTTTAAATTAGGATGAGTAAACTGCAGCCTACAGAGTCATATCTGGTCTATGTCTGTTTTTGTAAATGAAGTTTTATTAGAACACAATCAGCCCCATTCATCCACACATTGTCAGTGGTTGTTGTTACACTACAATGCAGACTTGAGTAGTTGTGACAGAGAATGTATGATCTGCAAAACCTAAATGCCCTTTACTGAATAAGGGTTTTGAGCCCTGTTTTAAATGACTGCCTAATGTTCTATGTATGAACTGTCAAAATTTATTTTACTAGTCCCCTATTAAAGGACAATTCAGTTATTTCTAATGTTTTGCTATAATTGACATATTACTATTTGTGTTATTCTCAAATATGTGAGTATATCTCTATAATTACAGGAGGAGATTACTGGGCAAAATGTGTCATAGATTTTTCATGAATATATGTGTTAATGATGTGAAAGAAGGCTAAGACCAGAAGACAGACCACTAGCAAGAATGAACTGAGAACTCTGTGCTGCTAGGAGATAAAATGAAGAACACTATTTCAAAAGAGAGCAATGGTGGTTGCTTTCATCCATTCCTTGGAATGGGACTGTGGAATCTGATGGATAGAAAGTACATTGTTGTTGTTATTGTTTAGTTGGTAAGTGTCCAACTCTTTTGTAACCCCAGGGACTGTGGCCCACCAGGCTCCTCTGTCTGTGGAATTTCCTAGGCAAGAATCTTGGAGTGGGTTGCCAATGTCTTCTTCAGGTGATCTTTTCAACACATGTCTCCTGCATTGCAGATGGATTCTTTACCAATGAGCCACCTGAGAAGTCCACGTAGAATTACGTGTCTCATTCACATAGTCTACTGATGTATCACAACTGTGGAAACCAATCCAAGAGCATTCACTCCTGTGAAGGTCACTCTTTGTCCTAATTGCAAACTCCTCTCCACCTCCCTCCCTGTTCTCATTGCCCAAAAAGAGCTGTGTCAGAGCCTTGGAGCCAAACACATTTGACTGTCAGAGCTGCTGCTTTTGGGGACAGCTGCATAGATTACTGGGGTCAGGGAGTTTGACTTTGTGTGAACAAGTTTGCTTGGCTTTGCCTTTACTAGACTGAACGAGTCTTGGTGATGGGGCTCTGGGTTCCGCAGCCTGGGAAGCCAGTTTGGGCTCATGTCCTTAGAAAGGTGGATCAGAAGTCAACGAGCTCTGGGAAGAAAATCTCCCCAAGAGACTCAGAAGAGTTCAGATCTTCTCTATAGAGAACTAGAGGTGGATCCAAGAACTAGGAGCAAATCAGGCTTCTACTTCCACCCACTAATGCCCTTCTGTGCACCAAGCCATATGCTAAGGGTGAGCATGTAGGGATTAAGAGAGAATTTGGATGCCTGGCCAAGGGTTCACAGCCTAGTGGAGGGAAATAGAAAGACCTGCAGTTCTCAAACTGTGTGCACCTTTTAAATTTTCAAGAAAAACACATCAATGCCTCTGTCAGACATGGCACAAACAGCTGACTCAAAGTAGTTCGCAGCTTCAACTTTAGATTGAGATACTCCTTTCAATAATGCCATATCTTTGCAAAGCTAGGTTGTTGGAGGTTATTGTGCTAAAAAGAACGTAACACATAAAACTCAACAAAGAAGAGAATATGAGGGTGGTAGTATCCAGTTTGACTCCAAGTTTGAGAAGCTATGTATGCCAAGAGGGTACACACATCCCACTGGTAAGTGAACATGGTTAAGAATGAAATAAAAGCATGACTTTTTTTCTTCCAATTTATATATATTGTTTTGTGAAATGGCTACTAAGTTATCATGAAAGAAATATTTATTAGTAAATGGAGCTATTAGTGTATATTTTTGGCCTTTGTGCACTAGGAGAAAAGGAAACAGTAAGGCACTGAGAACTGAAAATGTTTAGGAACTCTGAAATGGACATGTAACACTACTTCCTAACATTGTGGCCTAGAGAAAGTTAACACTCGAAGCTCAGCTACCAGTTCCTCAACTATAAAATAGGGATAATAAGACTGAATACCTTTGAGGGGCTATTGTGAAAGTTAAATGAGATAATGCAAGTAAAGAAACACTGGCAAGTCTAAATCAACAGAACCTTGGGTACCGTAAGAGAAGTAGAGTTTAGCCCTAACTACTCTGACCTACACCAGCTTCAATTCATTTGTAAGCCTTTGGTTTCTCAAATCAAGTGCTGTTGCCATGGTAACTCTTGTAATGTCTGTAATATCTGGTGTCAATCAACTCATTCTGAAACCAGAAAATTAATAATCCCCCTGAAATTTGTCATGGTATTACGTGAATAATTTCACCATCAGTCTTTCATTAGGGCTTTCCTCCTAACATTAGTTCACAGTGCTTATTCTGTTTGAGAAGCCTAAGGATCCTTGAAGAAACAAATTTAAGACAAATTATATCAAAATTATTCTCCAGAGTCTCTGAAATATTTCTGTTTTAAAAAGTTCAATTGGCTTGACTATGGTACAGTTTTTTTTGGTTTATACCTATTAAAAACAAATTTTGTGTCTGAGATCTTATTTCACTCCCAAAGACAAATACATAGTAAGGTTTATGACTCCTCATTTGAAAAAAAAATGAACAAGAAAATCCTTCCATTTTGGATGCCACCCTAATTCCAAAGCATCCATGAATATGGCTGTTTCTATCATTAAACAGAGCCTTCCAAACCTTTCAGCAAAATTGGTAACTTTTCTGCTAGTTACAGATGGGTTTTAAGAACTTAATAGATGTGTTAACTTTAGGAAAGATGATCAGATTAGATAAAAGAAGAGAGAAAATCCAAACTCTAATTGTCTAAATCAGTTGTTCTCAAGTGGGGTGGGGAGCTGGGGAAGGGTATTCACACATCAGAAGACATTTGGCAATGCCTGGAGGCATTTTTGTCACAACTGTGGAGGGTGCAAGGAGGTAACATTGTTACTGGCATAGAAGCCAGGGTTGCTGCTAAATTTCTTAACAGTGCACACTGGACAGCCCCCACTACAAAGGTTTATCTGACTGCAAATGTTAAGACGACTGAGGTTGAGAAGCCCAAGATGGCCTTGACATTATTCCTTTTCTTCACTGAATCACACTTTTTGATTCTTACTTCTAATGCCTCTTCTCCTGACCTTATGAATGTCTTTGAATAATTAGCTTCTGAAATTAGGTTACAGTAGCTGTGGAAAAATATCAAGTTTTTCTCCAAATCGGTAGTTCTCAACAGTTCTGCACATTAGTATAACCTGGGAGAACTTTCAAACTATGTCAATGTACAGACTCCACCTTAACCAATTAAATCCATATCACCAGGGTTAGGACCTAATTGCAGTATGTTTTTAGTTTCCCAAATGACTCCAATGGACAGCCAGGGTTGAGCACCAGGAATCTAAATAAAAAGAAAGATTATTTACTATACTGTTCATGCACCCATGAAGAGAGAACTCAGTTGCAGGAGGGTGGGTAGTGATATCTCTATCAATGTAGAAATGCTTTTCTCCCCCAGGGCTCAGGTTGACTATTTGAAGGAAGTGCTGTTTGAGATTTTCACTCATGAGGCTTGATCACCTGTAATATTTCACTTTTTGGTGGCTAAACTATACATGACTAAAATTTTATGTACTTATAAGTTCTCAAAGTTTTCTTAATCTTTTTCAAAAAATTACAAGTAAAAGAGAATTATATAGCCCTCTTACAGTACCCCCAAGCTTGACTTTCACCCTTCCCCGAGTCTAAAGAAGACTGGAGTGTTTTTTTTCCTTGGATCTCATGCACCGGTGGAACCCTATGCTTCTTAGCATGCTGAAAGGCCAAAGGAAGTTTCTCCAATTTACCCTTTCTCTGTCCCTTTCACCCTCACCCACAACCCCCTTAGCAAATGCTACTTGAGCAGATGGTTTTGGTGTGATGCCCCAGAGGTTAACAGATGTTAATTCTGATGGAACAACAAAAAGACAGAATTTTTCCCTTGCCACATTCAACCTAAACTTATGGTGTTCCCCCAACAAATAAGTGGTGCTTCAGATGGCTGACTTTAAAAATCCAAGCCAGGGTCAAAGAATTCGAGGAACAAGGAGAGAAGTAGAAGTCATCAAGGGAGAACTGATTTCAGCATCACAAGAAATGAAGATTTTTTAGTAGGCAACCTACTTCTCATTTCCAAGGATTACCACTGTCTGGCCCTACCCAGTGTCCTCCTTGAAGGATACCAGATATTTAGGGAAGTAGATCTCTTTCTCTTGATGGACTGTGATAAACTATAAGTGTTCTATCAAAATGGAGCAAAGGCCCATAGATNCTCTTGAGTTCAAAGCATTGGGAATGCCCCCCGCCTCTTTTTTTATGTAACATTTTGTTAGCAGGATACCCAAGGTCTTGTGCTTTAGTGTCTTACAGATTTTCTATTTAAAGGGGAAAAATCAGTTTCTACCTTTAGCTCTCTTTCCCTAGGACCAAGAAGTAGAATTATTAATGCAAAGGGAGAAGGGAAAAGACAAGTATCTACAAGGCAAGGTGAGAGTCCCCCAAAATGCTAACTCTGCTGACACTTTGACTGTGGATCTCTGGCCTCAGAATCATGAGAAATCAATTTCTGTTTAAGCTACAATGTCTGTGGTACTTTGCTGTGGTAGACCAAACAAACCCGTACAAGAAGAAAGAGCTTGGGGCTTTTGGAAATCCACAAGTATTATGGAGGGGCCCATATATGGTGTCAATCTTACTTTTCTTCAAATTTCTCTGTGTGATCAAGTGACCTGTCAGTTGATTTCCTTAGTATACAGTGAAACATTAGTTCCCACTATTTCCATCCCAGGTTCTAATGTTCTCTGAGCTCTCACAGGTATCTTACTTGCACCTTTATTATAAAACTATGTCTTAGGTTTAAACTCTCTGTTTCAACCATTGTCCAATTCTCCACAAGATAATGAGTCTGAAGAACAGGGACTGTGGCTGTTTTTTTGTCTTCCAGTAGATAGTAAGTACTCAACAAATGTTTATGGAACAAATGATTTAATAAATGAATGCATTAGGGATTTCCCTGTCAGTCCAGTGATTAAGAATTTGCTTTCCAATGCAGGGGAGACAGATTTGATCCCTGGTTGGGAACTAAGATCCTACGTGGAGCTACTGAACCATGTACTCTAGAGCCCATTCTCCGCAACTAGAGAAAGTCCAAGTGCTGCAATGAAGACCCAGTGCAGCCAAATTTAAAAAAAAACTAAAACTAAAACTAAATGAATGAAAAGGATATTTAAAAAGAACAACAAAAAAATAAATGAATACATTAATAGAAAAAAGCCACCTTTATCCAAAAGATAACTTGAAGGAGCTTTTTTCCCTGGGAAATTGAGACTAAACTGGTTAAAATTATTTATCTAGCCCTTAAGTCAAAGTTGTGGTGACAGCTAGGCACCAGAGTGGTGCCACTTTTTGGAAGCTACCCAAAAGCCACTGCCTATTTGCCCAACCATGGAAGAGGTTATCTACACCCTGCAAGTTCTCTGGAGGGCAGAGTCCCCGAGGTGCTCTGCCCTGGGAAATCTGCAATGGCCTCCTATCTCTGGGAGGGACCTCTGTTAAATGCTAGCAAGAGAGAAGCTGACTGAAGTAAAAAGTTTGCTCACTCAGACACATTTGCTGTTGAAAGGGTTTGTTGCTCCCCTTCTGAACCACTTTCTTTTGGGGAGCTACTTAATGCTGATCAGTTTTCCTAGGCAGCAAACATTTTCTGTAAAGGGCCAGATAGTCAATGATTTGGGCTATGTGGACCATGCAAATGTGCACGTAAATATTTCTAGAAAGTAATGAACACTCTCCTCACTCATTTCCAGCTCACTGGGAATGAGCAAATATCAAGGCCTGTCCTCAAAGACTAGAAGAAAATGAAGATAAAGGATACTGGAAAGGAAATAAGATGAAGCCACGTTTAGCCCAACAAAGCCTAGGTTGCCACCTGCAAAACAGCTCATTTAGGTTACAGCTCAAGTTATGTTGATTTTTCACTGAAAAAGGATGAGCTTATTTCTCTCATCAGAGTAAATGCTCTCATTTCAGACAAACCAAGGAAACTGGTGACTCGCTGACCTCAAAATCAGTGAATGCCCATGAGGGGTTGGCCTGGTCCTTGGTATGAAGGAAGAAGAACTCACAGCTGATATGACCTGGTGTTATGCCAGTCTGTGCAGAATTAGAAGATGGATTATTGTGGATTTGTTTTCCTTTAGGAATTAGGGCTGGCACTGGCTTAGCTTCAGTGCAGCTGAGGTATTAAATGAAATGCATTTCTATCTTAACAGCCGCATCCCATTTAGCCCAGTGACTTTGGGGTGACTTCCAAAACAATCTCATCAGAATGAGTTGGCAGATTAGGGCTAACTTGCATGTCAGAACTGCAGGCAAGGAGAAATGAAATGCACGACATTGGTCCTCCTCCTGCTCGCTGCAGAAGAAGAAACTGCACAGTATGAGGTGGGCAAATGAGTATTGGTTGAACTTTCAGATGGATCTCCTTCAGTCAGCTAGCTTCAGGAAGATTCAGAGCAGTGTAAAACCTTCACGACTAGGTAAAAATATGCCACCATGTCTGGCCACGCATGATGCTGGAAGGCTTTCTAGGTTCCATGTCAGCTCTGATTTGAAATTTTTCCCCTGTCTCCTTACCTGTTTGGTGAATTCACACCGTCCAATTGGAGCAAATATATGCACATGTACTGAGCATAACTCTCTCTAGATGGCCCTCCCCTTAACTGAGAAGTCTCCTAGCTCTGGAAGGCTCAGCTTTCTTATCTGCAAAAGGGGGCTTAGCCTCCACATCTCACAATTGCTGTAAGGATTAGAGCAATAACGTATGATAACACATGTGAGGATGGCTTATAAACTCTACAAACACTGACTTTCGTTTTACCCTCTCTCCTTGCCTAGAAACCAAACAGAATGTGTTCTATTCATATGACTGGAAACTGGNAGGCTCAGCTTTCTTATCTGCAAAAGGGGGCTTAGCCTCCACATCTCACAATTGCTGTAAGGATTAGAGCAATAACGTATGATAACACATGTGAGGATGGCTTATAAACTCTACAAACACTGACTTTCGTTTTACCCTCTCTCCTTGCCTAGAAACCAAACAGAATGTGTTCTATTCATATGACTGGAAACTGGGGAATGGACAGCTGAGTCAGCAACCCAAAGACTTGCTCTCTCATGGTCTTCTTGCCTTTTGCTTCCATCAGTCAGCACTTATCAAAAGAATGTATGCATTAGAACAGGAGACACTTGATTTACAGAAGCATGGATTTCTTAAAGGATTGGTACTAAAAATATTTTTTCAGATGCAATTCAATTTGTCAGTAGCTTCTACTTTTCACCTGTCCATCCCTGCCAAGCCAGTTCTGCACAGATCTGTCCTTTAAACACACATAGAAAATCCCCAACACAGTACCATGCAAATAAGCACTGCATGCACACAGAATCAGTCTTACAAGTGGGCAGCCAGGTGATCATCCATATTCTGTAATATAGGAATGCTGCTGAGGCTTCTCTGCTGTAAAATACCTCTCTACTAACTTGGGCTATATTCCCCAAATGCCACCATTATGGAGTTGTTCATAAAAAATTTTTTTTAACTTTGTATATATTTGGCTGCAACAGCTCTTAGTGGCAGCATGCAGATTTTCACTGGGCACATAGACTCTCTAGTTGCGGCACAAGGGGTCAGCAGTTGCGGCACACAGGCTTAGCTGCTCCACAGCATATGCAATCTTAGTTCTCTGACCAGGGTTAGAACCCACATCCCTTACATTGCAAGGTGGATTCTAACTATTGGACCCACCAGGGAAGTCCCTGGAGTTGGTCACTTAACTAAAGAATTGTCCCTTTTAAAAAGCAAATATTTCTTAGAAAGGTAATATTTTGCAACAGCCATATATTAACAAGTTCATGTAAATTTCTTTATATCTTTTCTAAAGTACAGCCAGGAGCTTCCTTTAATCTAGTAGAATGGAGAGGGGTACTGGGGACACAGAAAAGGATGTAGGATGTGTCAAAGAAAAGAATATTCTCATTCCGTCCTATTTACTGTCCTGTAGCACTTTCCAGTGGATTCTTGGCTATCTCCTCAGCTTTGTGTCAAATGCACCCTGGGGAGTATTCATTTGATTGGTCAACCTCAGGCCTCATGTCCATTCCCTATCTGCAGAGACAGGGATATAAAACTGCTAAGGTTTTCACTTCTTGAGTGGGAGAGGTACTCTGTCTTATGTTAAAAAACAAAATCCCACTGGGTAAATTTAAAAAATCTTACTGGCTCTATTCAGCAATTCCTGAATCAGGCAATATCCAATGTGGCAGAGAGGAAGGAGCTCTGAAGAGCTGAACAAGGAGAGATTTTTATAGGCCAAAGTGAGCAGAAAAAAAGAAGTTATCCTGGGTATTTGCTGATTGGTCGAAGCAGAGTTTGTTTCCATATATGGAACAAAGG